>KZ505691.1:1247714-1495878 GCA_002844005.1 Limosa lapponica baueri
TTCCTTTTTTCCTCCCCCTCTCCCCAGTTCTAGGAATTTTCTCTTAAAGTCTTTCAAATCACTTTTCCTAAGGTGTCAGTCTTGCTGAAAAATTTTAAACCCAGAACTTCCAGTCTGAAATAAACCAGGTGATTGTTCGTAAGTGAACTCTTTACAGTTTCCTTGGTGTTCTGCTATCTAAATTCTTAGATGTATGTGTTCATGCTATACAGAACATTACTTTGACCATTAGGAGATAAGTAAGGTCCTGATGCTAACTGCAGGCCATATAATTTGGATGTGCTCTTCTAAAATAGCACTATCAAAATCAATGAAGTAATTCCTTTTGAGTCTGTCTGAGAATCTGTTTTTTCACTCCAGTTCTTATGCAGACAGATGGTCTTCCATACAGCTGGAACAATGTTTCATGCTGATATCTTAGATCTGTTGAATTTTAAGGAGGTAGTTCTTATATTTTCAATTGTCATTTAATAAGTTTCAATGTGTTTCACAGCAGGTGGGATGATGATGTGGGTGCTTTATAAACTAATTTTGTCAGTAATCTTTGCAGCAGTACTTTAAACGTCTAGTGGTGGTATTGATTGGCATTCCATTAATTTTAAATATTGATAAGAAATTATTCATTTATTTAATGCATAATTTCTGTCATCTTGTTTTGGCTATGGAACTGATCTAAGAACTGATGTATTAACTCTAACAACAATATTTATGGATAAAATCCTTCAGCTTTAAAATTAAAAATAATTAGCTGTTGTCACAGTACTAATTATTGTACATACAGTATCAGCAGGGCTATAATCTATCTGTCCAATATGCGTTCTACTCAAATTGCATTAATCATAACTTACTTAAATGTTAGCAAATGACTCTACAGTAAAGTGCTAGCGATAGCAATTCTTGCAGTCTAGAAATAATGAAGATGTAAATCACTTCTACACATCATTGCCATAATATTCATATGATGGGATATGAAACTGCTGCATCCGCTTTTATACTAATATTTAAGATAGTTACTCTTTGTGATGGCAGCATGGTATAGTACCTCAGTTTATTTCCAACTGCGAAGGGCCATGTCATAGGGGATTCAATTAGTGCATTTAGATTTACTTTTTCAAACTAGTGATGAAAGTCAATACTGGTCAAGTATACTTTAAATTCAAAATAACATTGTAGCCTTTTTGAACATGATGCTTTACATTAGCATGCATGTATAGAGTAGAATTTATCCTATGAAATTCTACATGTTGAATATAATGGTTTTCAGGTTTTAGTGTGAATATTGTATTTTCACGTAGTGCAAATTATTATGGTTTACTCATGTCAACAGGGGTATGTGATTTGCTTGATTCTTATTCTGCTTTCTTTGGGTTCGAGTCCGTATTCCTTATCAGTACTGGCTGCAACATTTTGTGATCAGCTCAAAAGCAAACACTCCTGCAAGCTTTAATGTTGGGAAGGGTAAGCATAGTTTATTGAGCTCAAAGCCTCTATCCATATTTCTTCTGCTGGGAAAATGCTGTAAAACTATTTTCTTGCCATGTACATTTCATTGCATATTTCATTTCAGAAGCTGCTAACTATTGCTGAGGTGATAAACCTGAGCAGCCGCACCAGGAGTTGGGTCATGGCACCCGTGGGGCCAAGGCAGGAAGAATGAAGCTTAACTCCTGCGCTTTATTATTTTTTTTTTCTAATGCAATTTGTATGCTATAAATTCCCGTACAGAATTTAGTAAATGTTCAGAAAATAGATACCATTCCAAGATGAATTAGGGTGGGAATATTTAGGTAAAGTTTTCAAGCTCTTCTAACACGAACTCATTACTGGGTTTGAAATTTGTGGAGGCTGTAAATTTTCATTCTTTTTTGAAGAGCAGCAGTACTTAGAAGGCTTGAGAGTTTGTCCCCAAGTTTCGTTTATCACAAGGTTATCAACCATTTGATGGCTATCATCATGCCTGAGAATCTCAGGAGAAGGGGATTTAAAAAGTGTTTTTATAAACAAAAAGAATAAAAGTAAGACAGAGTAATAATGAGGAGCTGCATTTGTCAGCTGCTTTCTGAAGTGTGCCATTCTTGTTGCTATGATAATAGAGAAAATTAATACATCCTGTCAGGACCGCATGACAGGAACACTGAAAAGCTGTGAAGTGACTGTACACAGTGGAATAAAGGAAATCCACTTTGATCTACCATTTTTGATGTTTTATAATTGCACTTATTATCAGGTCCTTTACTCTCTTCTTATTTGACACAAGATCCATTATCAGTGACAGCGTGAATGTGAACACGGGCTTGATTTGAAAAACTACTTAGGATGAGGTAATGGAGAAAAAAGCTTTTTGTTCCTAACTGTTGAGAAAAGAAAAAAAAATTTAAATCATTTATGTTAGTGCTATCAGCTAATATCTTCCCAGAAATTCTCCCCTTCATATTGTTTATATGCTGCATTTGAGTATAGCCTGTTTAATTAGCTCCCTAATGAAATATTGTATAACAAATGGAAATTTATCATATGCTTTTATGCCTTTGTTCGGCTACAAACTAGGGCAGGTCACTGTGCCCAGCCTGAACTAGACTGCATTTTCTTTCTTTCGTGCTGCATTTGAATGGAACACATTTAATTTTTTTTTATTTTTTTTTTTTTCAAATGCCGTCTATTGAAACTTTTCAAACAAAGGGACAAAGTGCTGTCCTTTTAGCTTTCCATGCTGTCTCTCATCTCTCCTGTGTGAGGTGACAAGTACTGCTTCACAGAGGCAGATTACCAGGTACCTTGTCTTTTATTGGGCTATATAGTAGAATTAGTCTGTCTTTATAGCACCAGTGGTGGATTCAGAATCCATGGAGTCTTTCTCTTATAGTTGAAGAAAAAATGGTAAATTGGTTATTAACTATTTTAAATGAACTTGAAGTTATGCACAGAGAGTTTTACTTAGTTCCTACTGCAAGCTCCTGTTGGCTATATTTATCTTACATTTTGTTTACTTTGGGTTTGGTAGGTAAAGAAATAAATGGCCAGAGAAGTTGCGACATTTCCATATGGGCAGGTGCAAGCTCAGGGCTGTGCAGGAGCCCCCTGCGCCTCGTCAGAAAAGCTCCTCTAACTTAAGACTTTTACCACCATCTGTGAAAGTGAAATCTGCTGCTGTGACTTATGCCTGACATTAAAGTGTTGCCTGTATCTCTATGGCAGAGCTTTAAAATGTAAAATCCCATATCTTTGAAAGTGTGCTGAAACCCAAACATTTCAGGAAATGTGTCAATTCCAGTGATGTTTCCCCAAAGAAGAGATCTCTGTTTGGAGGTGAAATTCCTCATCAGAGCAAGAGGTTCACAGAGGAAAGGTAGTTGACAAGATACTCGCCTGGAAAGTCAAATAATGGTGGAGGAGATGATTGAAAATGATACCCTCACACCTGGTACACAATTAGCCTTCTCTCTTTCTTACTCTCTGTCCTAATCTCTTGGGAGGAACTTCACTGCATGTAAATAATCAAATATTTATTGGAGTAGAGAGGCAGACACCAAGGTGCTCTGTAGAGCGGTGGTCAGGCACTCCTATCTTATGTGACTGACAGAAGTTCAAATCCCTGTGCCAGCTACAGTTTATGAGTGGCATGTCTCGGGTAGTAGGTGGATGGTACGAGTGCCTAAGCTGAGCCTCGCATGCTCAGATGAAAGCCCTAAAGAGTGACTTTCTAGATTTATGAGGAGGAGTGTTTCTTCTGTTTTCTACCCTTAAGTGTTCTCTGTATTGCCTGGTTATGCTTATATACATTGGAGTCTTCTGGTGAGCCATACTGTCAAGTCTTGAGAAACTGTCACCCTGTATTCACTATTGCTAAGCTTAATAAGACTTAGCACTTCTATAGTGCATTTTTATGTTCAAAATGTTATAGGAATATTAAATCAAATTCTGCTCTCAGCTGAACTGTATCCCCACTCATTGCTTGGTTTTGCTTGACAGTAAGAACTTGGGACAGAAAATAAAGAGCTTCATTGCACCAGTGGAAGCTCCAGGAGAGACTGAGAGAGAAGGAATGTGTTATTGTACCCATCAGGAGAGTGCACTTGGCAGTTCCCTTGCGTTCACCTGGCTTATATGAAAGCAAAATAAGACAGTGTCTCACTTCATCTGTGCTTCTCCCTTCCTGCTTTTGGAAAGGGAACGTCTCAGTGCGGTGTCTGTGCTCCAGCGATAAGAGTTTGCTCCTATTTTTGGTACATGTAGGAACTGCTTGTGCTGTCTGTATACTCCATGTGGCAGCTGCCTACAGTCCTACTCTGCCTGGAATATGTGGTATTACCGAGTACAGAATTTTCTTAGAATTCATGGAATCTGTGCTGGAAATTTTCCAGGTGATTTTGCATATTTGGTGATGACATGGACAATATTATTCACTTTAACAGCAGCCATTCAAGGATGCTCTACTAATGTCACCTAATAGATTAGCTTTGTCTTTTTTGTCTTTGACTAATCCCTTAGAAGAGGCTGTTATTAGTAGACATGGAGTTTGCTGCTGTTGCTATGGGGCTTTGGGGGTGGTTAGAGCAATAGAGTCATTTTGAAAGCAGCATAAAGTGTTTAGTTTTGTATAGGTAAAGCATGGTAATTTTAGTGCTGCCCTTACGGGATGTGAAATGCAGCTAATGCTTCATAATGAAGAAGAATGCAAACATAGACAACGCTGTCATACTCGGAGATCATCTGGAAGGAGATGAATCATTAGTCAGTAAATGAATAAACTTCCCAAGCCATTTTACTTTGTATTAATGTTGGAGCCTGATCAATACCATAAATGTCAACTACAGTTTCGGTCATTTAGTTCAGTTTCATGAAGTAAAAGTTGTTTTTGCATTAGCTATGCTGTCACGTGTAGCATACAGCAATGTTTTTAACATAAATAATGTAGCAGTGTAATCATATTTATGCTCAAATTGCAAGGATATTCACGTGAGATGAATTTTAGCTCAGCAGATGTCCCAGGCAATGGTACCACTTCTTTCTTCGCAGCCTCTTTGGGACTGGTGCAGTTGCTTTGCAGCAGAGCGAGTGTGGGTGCTGGCACGTGCGCTGCAGAACCGAGCTGGTGGCAGGTCCTTCCCTTCCCTCTTTTGTTCCTGTCGAATCAACAGGACAGAATTAAAGCTTTGGAGATCACTAGTAAACTAGCCTGAGAGTGTCTCTGCAGCCGTCTGATATTCCCTTCTACATTAGGCAAAATATTCATCCGAATTTGGACTATGACTACCATACAGCTGTCCTAGATTGTGGCTATATACTCATTTCTTTCTTCAGTTGGAACCGATTCATTGATATGTTTACTTGTACATTTTTCAGCCATGTATTTTTTCTACAATAGGGTATGGTTTATTTTGATAGATATGTGGTGTGTTGCTTTTTCTTCAATGTAAGATTGTAAAAAACAAACTGGAGGAGGAGGACAGCTGTATCTGAGTAGCCCCCTCCTTTTTGATGCCTATGATGCGTTTTTCTTTCACGATTTTTACTTTGTAAGTGTGTGGAATTCTGAAGAGTTTAATTTCAGCTGAATGCTGCAACTCAGCTCTAATAATTACTTTTAAAAGGTCATTTTGAAATTGCATAAGCTGAAACTGCCTGCTGATCTTCACCCGTTCTGTCCATCCTCTTTAATAAAAGGTAACTATAGCATGTATTAGTGCCAACTCTTTCCTCCACCTCCTTGATACATTTGCTTTCTTTGCATTCAGTCTGCATACTCCATAATAAAGGCAGGCAAGTGTATAAAGCACAGTGCAAGTATATGAACAGAACTATTAATTCCATCCTAGTTTCTTTGGTTATTCTGTTAATAATACTCAGTACTGTGAGATGAGTTTGGCAGCGGGTACTTTGTTACCTGGTTATTGCATCATTTGGGCTGAAGTGCAGTAGTCCCATTTGTATTGTTCACAAGATCGGTATGAGGTTATTTACAATATTTTCCAAGAGTCACATACTTCAAAAGTATTAGCATTTAAACACCAGGATGAATATCAGAAAGAGGCTTGAATTACTATTCTGTTCTGGACAATGAATCCTATAGAAGTGGTTTCATGGGTTCCTTAGCTGTGTTGAGTTTCAAATTGTTATTTAAGTGTCAATACCTAGCTCACTGTAAGATCTGCAAATCAAGTATTTCTTCTCTAGTTTTTGCATTATTGGTGGTACTTGACTTCAAGGCAGATCCATTCTTCTTTTTCAGCCATGAGAATGGATTCCCTTAAACTTGTTTCATCAGTTGGCTTAGTAAATGACATCCTTGTCTTGTTTTCCCCAAATGTCTTCTGACGAAACCAGCACTGGAATTGGTTGAGGTTCTCTGGCTGGGGCAGGAAGCAAGCAGTCAGTGCAGTTTTGCTCCCTGCTGTTTTATTAATGTATGTGAAATGAAATCCTTCAAGACGATAAAAATTTAACCTTGTAAGTAAACTGATCAAATATCAGTCTTAACTTTCATTCTTTCCACTGGGATTTGAGTTCAGTGGAGATCTTTGAGTATGCATAAAATCTAAATTTGTGTATTATATACTTAAATGCGTAAAAATGCTTTCTTTTTATACATAGGCTTTGAACTTGGATACACTTAGGATTGTGTGTATATTGCCTGCTTACTCTATCTGGATGGATAATTATCTATGTAAAATTTTATACATGAAATATTTGCAACCTCCTGTCATGGGTGGAGTGATTGACTTCACTCGTAAGAGAGAAGTAGTGAAATATTTATTAAGGTGAAACAGTGATTTAACAAAATTAGTAGTAAACGCAACAGTGTTTACGAGATTCGATGGCAAGGTACACTTGATCGTTTACTGCACAGAGGACAGGGTCAGAGAAGCTGTCAGGGAGACCCTCCTATTGAGCCACGAGGTTCAGAAAGGACCCCCTTGCTTTCTGAACTCCTTGTCAGAGAGGAGTCTAGGTGCAGCTGGATCCGGTCCTAGTCCCAGACTTGGTCAACGGTTTATATCTAAAGGATTATATATATGCGCAATCAATCCTTTATATTACTTAGCTAAGATTTCAAAGTTTAGCATGCTATTACTCATGCAGCAAGGAATCTCACAGCCTCGAGGAGTAGAACATTAAGCGAGCGTCCTCACTCAAGGGGAGATTCTGGCATGCGGCCCACTGCCATACAGGAGAGCTCAAAGGGTTCTTGGGCTGTCCACTCTTTATAGAGTAAGAAGATTGACCTATAGTCATATTTTCATGGGAGCAAGATATCTAGGTCCCCACTCCAGCCAGTGTTTTGGCTGTGTTACCAGCTATCCCCCAAAGTCCAGGTTCAACTTATCACAACTCCCCCTGATGGCCATGGCCCGAGCAGGAGCTGAGGTGGGGAGAGGCAAGAGGGGAGATGGGAAAAACAGGGAGAGCACACTGCCACACCTCCTTATCTCAATGATAGTTTGTAGCAACAAGTTCCTAGATAAAATGTGTTGTTAAAATGAAAAAAGAAAAAAAAAAAAAAACCACCCCAGGGTATTCCCTTTTATCAGTTTTAAATTTCTTGCCTAACAGTTTCATTTAGTGATTCACTCTACTTTTATTGTGAGTGGAAACAATTGCTTACCTATTGAGTTCCTTATGTTGTTTCTCTATCATTTACACCATGCTTCTCTTTAAACTACACAATCTGTTTAGTGTCTTCTCACGTAGTGATTTTTCACATCACTAATCTAGTCACCTGTTTGTAAAATCCTTTCTATTTTTACCAAATTGCTCTGAAAAAAAAGTGTTAAGAATGGAACAAAATATTCCACATGATGTGTATGTATTTATTTAACACTATTTGCTTTTTTACTTTCTGTCCAATTTGCTTCATTTGCCATGCTGTTACATTCTTTTACTAAAGCTGTGTATAGAAAAGAGGTTTTCATTGAGCTGCTTACAGACACACACAGGTCCATTTTCTGAGTACTTGGAGTTAATTTAGATCTCAGCAATCAATTTCAGGTACCTTGCATTTGTCGATGTGAATTTTCATCTGCTGATGTATGGTCCATTCACATACTTCTGCTGGTCATTCTTATTTTACAAACTGAAATAAGTTTGTGCCAACCTGTATTTTCCTGATTCAGTGGTTCATCCTTTTCTAAATCACAAATACATTAACCCCATTTCTGGAACAGAATCGTGTGGTGTTCCACAACTGATATTTTGAAGTGACTAATTTTCTGTTTCTAAATATGTGAAAAATGGCTGTGCCCTACCAAAGTTGGACTGTTAGCTTCTGTGGTTACATCTAGCAAACCAAGGCAGAATAATGTAATTGAAATCAATGGAGTTAATCCTCTTTCATGCTGTTGTAAGTGTGAAAAGAGATGGGTCCTAAATTTACCTCTAAATCTTTCAAATAAAGCCATCTGCTCAAAAGTTTGGTCCGAACAGGTTTTAAGCCATCATCCTGGCAATAAAAGGAAAATGAATGATTCTGCAAGGCATACAGCTTTTTGTACATAAAAATGAAGCAACCTTGAAAATCTATTGATTTTCCAGTAGGTTAATATTTTCTAGTAGGTGACTATAGTCTATAAAAGTCAAGCCTGAAAACAGATGAACGTAAGTTCTTCTAAGTTGCTATAAATTGCTGAAATTTGCCTTAAATGCTTATAGTTCAATGAAGTCTCGTATTTGACCTTTGAGGTCTAAGTTTAATAGGAATCCATAAACATAGCAGTTCAGTTTACAGAAACACTCTGTCCCAAATTTCATAGTGCAAATGTGCTTATTAATAAAACAGTGAAAACCCTTGGTCAGTAATTTTTTCCCTTGGACTAAGTGTCAAAATTTGTGAAATACCAAGTTCTTTTGAAAAGTCAAGAATTTAACTGCCTTACCATCCATGTCGGATGGCCAAAACGATATGGTGTGAAATTCTCCAAGAAGCCCCCAGCTTCTTGTACTCTGTTTGAGCAGTATGAGGAGGCACTCGCTGCCTTGGTAGTGCTGGCTCTGCTTTGGGAGTCTGCGTCTGGCTTTATTTTCATGGATATTTCACACTTTCAAAGAGCTATCTTCTAAAAGACATTTTTTACTCTATTTGAAATTCTGAAATATGTAGGAGTTTGGCATAGGATTCAGAGCTGAACAAAGAATAATTATCGGTTTTCTTTCAAGAATCTGGATTTCTGAGAAGTTAGTGGGCTTGTTGTTCTTTGATTATAAGCCCTGTAAGTTTCAGCTGAGGTATAATTATTTTTATATCTTATAATTATTATTATAAAAGCAGCTTTACCTAGTCTGGAAAGCAAACAAAAATAGCTAATAATGAGCTCTGAATAATTTTTGAGACAGTTTTAAGAGCCATAAGCAAAGACTCGCTGCAGTGAGCTCTCAAACTTTGCATCACTTAAAGGGAAATTTTATCCATAGCAAAAGGTGCAGAGGACTTTTTCCCTTAACACAAACTCTTGCACTGTTTGACCTCAAAACATTAATTATTTTTTAATTAGGAATGAGTACCTTGATAAATCTTAAAGTCTTTATTAAGGATGTGTTCCTGTTTTATATTCTCTTTTGTTTAGGTTTCAATTATTTAATTACAGGTCTTGATATGAAACTAATCATGCATGCATCCGTATGAAGCTGGCATACTGACAGGATAAAATCATTAAACAGTCATTACTATAAACTGACGTTGGCCTGTAATTTTTGCAGCTAACGGGGGAGTTGATGCTTGGTGAACAATCCAATTAAAACTGGCAACAAAAGACTTAAAATGTCAGCCAAATTGCTTTTTAATAGTCAATGCAGCCGTCACAAAACATAAACATTAAAGTCCCCATAGTAGCATAAACCTTCATGGTGAAACAATTCTAGAAAATGAATAATAATTACAGTATCCTGAGAATTCTCTTAATAGATGTGCACTCATTAAAATACTTTGTTGGTTAGATTCATATGAAAAAGTATGTTTCCCTTGATACTTCTTTATGCATTTGTTTTGAAGGTTTTATTCGATATTTTATAGATGTAATTTCTAGTAATATTCAAAAATGTGTGTCTTATTTACAAAGAGTTTAAATAACTATATAGATAAGCTTTGAGTGAAATGCACCTTAGAAATGTGTTGTGAGGTGAACTGAGGATATGGTCACAAAGTATAGCCTATTAATGCTGTAAAATCATGTAATCTTTGTTAATTTTGTTAATTTTGAATGGCAACTTTTGCAAGTTGAGCAAGAACAGCAAGAGAAGCTGTCAAACCTTACTGCCTGCAGTTAACTACCTGAATCAGTTTATGCAGAAGTGACCCTATTGGTACTTGAGAGATGCTCTGCTCAGATCTTCAAAGGTGTTTAAGAGTACAGGGCTCCTAATAATAAAATGCAGAGTGGACTTAAAAGTCTTAAGTAGTTCTGAGGAACTAGGCCACAACCCCTGGTTTAGTGGAGTGGTAGAAGTATATTGGTATTTCAGAAAATACACATGCTTGCTTGGAAATACCTAAATATGCATTAGAGACACAAACTTGAAAACTCTGTGTTTGTGCCCAGGCTGTCATGTTCATTTTCAGGCATTACATTAGCTGTTTCTGTGTTGTTATTTTGTCTTTCCCTACAGGAGTTTTTCTTGTCTTGAAGAAATAATCGATCTGTTGTTAACCATCAGTTACACGTGTACCATTGTCTTTCCTCCCAGTGAGCTCAGTACTATAGGAGAAGTGTCAACATTCCTAAATAAAATGTTAGCAAATATCAATGGCAGGAATAGATCTTTTTTATAGAAGTATTTCTTTTATTTGGAGAATAAGTTGTGAGGCACGGGAACTTGTTAACTACCTCTAGGCATAAAAGGCAGAAGTAGTCAGTCAGCTAATTCTATGCTGAAGTATATCCTTTAACTAATTTAGTGTAATTTAGATAGCATGTAAAATCATTTGGTGAGTGACAAACAGCTTTCTTTTATACTGTCAGATAATTACATGCAACCGCCTTCTTAAATAATATCATGTACTTCTAAGGGTTACCAAGAATAAATTGATGCTGACTATCCTACAGCTAAGGTTACTGTGCTGCTTTTTTTTTAAAAAAATTGTTTCTCTTATTTAAAACATAATTCTCTGTTAATTAGAGAATTAAAAGATAGTTTAAAATAATTCTCCACTTAAAACATTGATTCTTTTCTAAAGCAAAACTTCAAAAGGACAATATATGATTTGAAACTGTAATTTGTCTTAATCTTCTTTAAAAAATTTTTCAATGAAAGTTTGTGAAGTAGAATATAAGTGAAGTTGAAGGAAACAATCTGGTTTCCTGCAAGCTCTCTACCCTGATCAACAGGAAACTAGCAAGGTTGTTGAAAAAGTATGTCCTACTCTAATTCATGTAGTAATTGCAAATTATTTTGTGGGTCAGACTACTCTGAGGAGAGGATAGGATAGGAGGGGCCACGTGTACTTTGATCATTTATTTTTTTTAAAAAAAAAGTTGTCAACAATATTTCTTGAACAGTAATAAGCACATATATACTGGCTGCTTGTCGATTTACCAACTGTGTTTAAAAGTAACCTCCACTAAGATGAAGTGGAAGTCTCTTCCTAACTCCAGAAAGAGTAATGGATCATATTCCTAATTTATATAACAAATTTGAATGTATATGCAGTCATTCAGAAAGACCCAGACAAAAGCATTATCAGTCTCACCAAAAGCTGTTCATTTTATTGGTTGGTAGCATGCTTCTATATAAAGTTGTCTCTCTGGTATCCCAAATAGCTAGCAGAAAATTGTAGCAACATACAACTCTGCTACCCCATACAGTCTACAGACAAAGAAGAACCACTTTCAAATTAAATCTCAGAGTATACAGCAGAAATCATTCCTACAGAGCTAGTACAGGGGATGCAGATTTATAATCAGATGGAGCCCAGTGGTGAATTCTGGTTAAACTTTGTAGGTCAAAGGATATTTGTTCTGAACAATCGGGTTTGAGCAAGGTTGTCTTCTACTTCTCTGCTTCTGTAGAGCAAAGCCACCTCAAACCAGGATACTACCCAAATGATGCCAGCGCTGCTATGGTTCCCCTGGACAATCGCTGCATCACTACACCTCTTCCCCAGGAAGTCAGGGAAACAGTCTAGAAGTAAACCTT
Organism: Limosa lapponica baueri; assembly: GCA_002844005.1. NCBI lineage: Eukaryota > Metazoa > Chordata > Aves > Charadriiformes > Scolopacidae > Limosa > Limosa lapponica. Next base: position 1,259,838 of record KZ505691.1, read on the forward strand.
TCTATAAAATGTCCAAATCTACTTTAATAAAAAATCAATACTATGATTGAAAGTAATGTTCAGCTTATTTCAGTGTGATGACTATGCATTGTGCTCCCCTATATCCTCCAGCTGAATGTGATGTTGAGCCCTCTCTAAGGCTTTGTGCAGTACTCTTACAGACACTGTAGTCTATTTAACTGGCTACAGTGTTTACACAAAATCTAGATGCAAAGTCTACTGTTAAGAAAAATATTTCTTAGTATTTATTTATAAAAAAAACTACATTAGTATTAATTTGATGAATTTGAGATAGATATGCACATGGAGTCACAGTTAAACTCTATGTATGTTTAATATCTGGATACATCTGATAGCTTTTTCTTCCCCTCCACAAGTTTCTACATAACCACAGATATAATAATTATTTTTTTTAATACTCCCTATATTCATAGAACAGGCACTGGAAATACATGTAAAGATGTTCATCTCAAGCAATTTAATGTCAAGGTGAAATCCATAATAAAAACATACAGAATGCTGTTTTATTGAATAAAACGGAGACCTTCATTTTTCTATATAATCTATAAACATGTTCTTCAGCATATTACAAATACAGAAACTAGTCTGTATTTCTCCTGGTGTTCCCTCATTAATATTTTTGTAAAAGGATTGTCTTAAAAATGAAGGAAATACATGGATGTAGAAACAATTACTGAATGATACAGAAGAGCTTCAAGCTTCTACTTCTGTACATGGTATTGATTGTAAAAATGGATCTAGTATTTTCAATTATGCTCTGCAAAATAATATCAGGAGACTTGCTGGATGGCTGGATTTGACATGATAATCTGGAGTGCAGAGAGTCAGGTGTCCTGAGCAAAACCTTTATAAATCCAGGTGAGCGAAGCTGGAGTGTGATTCATCCTTGAAGCCAAAAAGGCACTTCCACCTTGAAGTAAACTTAAAGTTTGGGGTGCTGCCAACAACGTGCTAGCACTGTCTGAGTACAAATAGATACGGAATATGCTTGGGATCTTGCCCCCGGTAATTTCAGGAATGCGCATGAATATGCTCATCAGGGCTTGAGTTTGGGTCCTGAAAAACTGGCAGGTTTAACTGTGACCTAGGGCTTTTCATCTTTCATATTTCTGTAGAGCCGCAGATTATTTTATATTTACAAAAATATGAATTAAAAAACTGATCTCTCTCATGACTGGGCTTTAAGTTGAACAGGATTCTGTACTTCATTCCACTGGTAGGACTCATGTCACTGTCCCAGCCTTGAGAAGGCAAGCACTAAAATGGAAGAGTCTTCACCTCAGCCATTGCTGTGCAGTGAACTTGAATGCTGCAGGGTTTTATGTTATTTGGGTCTGTAACGGGGCACGGCCTCAAGCAGTCTTTTTTCCTAAGGATCTTGCAAAGTAACAGGAACACGGATGAAGCAGGTAAGAGGCAAGCTGGGAACGTTATCAACCATAATATGTCCATATTCATGATATTTCCACTGAATTACTGGGCTAAATACACTGTGTATTTCAGAATGATTTATAGTTGCTAATTCCATTACCCACAGATCTCTCCTAGAAAGCCTTCACAGCTAATGAATTTAATGACACAAAGGCCAAAACTTGAATATATATATCATTCTGCTGAAACCCATCAATGACTGGGAAAACATTAATTTTTGAAGCCGTGGCTGCTTGCAACCTATTTTACCAATCATAAACAGCTCTTTAATCAAAATCTGTTCACCTCTAAGGTCATCAAAATTTGCTGCCAGGCTACTTGTAACTGCCTGGCTTTTGTAAACCTGGATGATAGGCTTACTCTCTAAGCTATAATCTCTCCTGTTTTGTTCAGAGTTTTAGGATGGTGATTGTACTGTCCCCCTGTGAGTTGCCACTGAGAGAAGTTACAACTCATGATATTGACTGAATCCACCACTTTTAAGTAATGGCAGGAATTACGCATTCTCCTGAAATATCACCTTTAAGCTGGCTGGGAGCTGTCAGTCTCCACTTCTACCCTTTGAATGCTATGTGATGTTAATTGTACCGGCAGCTGCTTAATCTGCTAAACAAACCACCGGAAGCCTGAGCTGGTTGTTTAAGTTGTTTCCTCCATCTCCATCATAATTGGAGTGCTGCTTTTCTTCTCCCTTTATGTTTCGTCCTTGCCCTCTGTGACTGAACCCCCAACAGGCCTGTCTTGTGTTGGAACAGACTGTAGTGATTTAAGAGGTGCACTGTCTCAACTGGATGGGTGTTTGAGAGAATCTGATGAATGTACCACCTGCAACAAAGGAGGTGGAAGGGAGCGAGTAGGACAGTTTAATTTCAAATTTGTTATATTAACTGACATAAATGTGAACATTTCACATAAATGGAATAATGTTTTCACGTAAATTTTATACATGGAATGTATTGGTATTAAACAGCTGTATGAAGAAGTACTATAGAACAAAGCTATAATTGTAACAGTTCAGAAGAATAAAAGCACATCAGGAGCTCTAGCTCTTCGCTCCCCTTTGGCAATGTTTATTTTATATGATCGTGCGTTTATATCATCAGATGCTTCTGCATGGTAACATTTAAAACTTGCATCTTATCCACAGCACACAGTGTTATAACCTGAAACTCATTTCTGGTTACAAACTACAGCACAGAGAGTGGCATCTTACAGTGCAGTGTTTATGTCCAAAATTATTCTACCTCAGCAATCAGGCTCCCAAGTTAAAACACTGAGCGATGGAGTTAATTAAGGAGGAGTAGCGCTGTTATAGCTCTAATGGTCTCTCAGCGAGGCAAAGTTTGTCAGGAAATGTAATGTCTCTCATAGCTCCAGCTGATATAGCTGGAGAAAAATATAGATAGCTTTGGGCCCACAAGCCCTTCTTTTAGTTTAAGTATGTTAACACTTCTATCATCAGAAAAAGCAGAAACACTCCACCATGCACACCTGAAAAAGAGAGTAGATCAGTCTTATTTCAAGAAGTAAAATTGACAAGTTAAGTATACAGTACAAAGACGACAGATGCCAGAATTTTTTGAATCCTGAAAGGCAGAATATTATTAAATGCATCCGATCAGCAAAGTTGGAAAGGGTGGCCATGTGATAGTTCCCTAGTGATAAATCACTGCCTTTCCTTCTCTAATGAGTTCTAGCCTCTATTCTTTTGCCTGAAATAGTCTCCCACATCTTCTTGCAGCTGAGTCAAGATACAGTTTGTTTGCAGAGACACTTTGGAGACACTTGATTTATTCTCCACAATGCTATGAGATCTCCAGTATTTTTTTCACTTTTATCATGCTACTAATTGATGTCTTACCAGAAGTAGAGCCCAGAAGTGTTACCATCCTGACATGCAACAACAGTAATGGCAAAAAAAAAAGGCAAATGCAAAAGTCCTGCTAATGAAAATTCCTTATGCTCTCTATTGCTAGACGTTTTAAGGCGTTGATACTTAATATCATATGCAGGTAATAAAGTCCATTTATACTATTTGACTTGTGAAGATTTTTTAGTAGACTTTAAGTAATCCAGCATTTGTTTGTTAGAAATGGACCAAAAATGTAAACTGAAATAATGGCAAAATCCCAGGCTCATATAAATCTATCTAAATAAATACAGTCTCCAGAAGGAATTTTAGCTGTTTAGCACTATTTCACAAGAGATTGTATTAAACAGAATTCAAGAAACAAAACATTTACTTCTGTAAAAGCAACAGTGTTTTAAACAGGGACCTGCTGGTGATGCTCCCATCATTCCTTTTTAGTCTGGTGTTCAAAACTGGGTAATTATGTTTTTCTAAAATTTCCTGGAATGAGTTCCATTATGAGTGTTTACAAAATATGGTCACTCAGGTCTTGCAGTACAAGTTTTCACTGTTAATGTAGAAATAGAAAAGGAAGTACTGCACAGCCGTCATAAGTCCTTGCTGTCCTTGTAGGTTATATGCAGAGTAGATTTTTTTTTTCCTGCATAGTTGGATCATACAACGTTCAATGTAAATGTTACTTGTGTTTTAAAAAGAGTTAAACTGCCATAACATTTCATTTTTAAATATGGCTAAACTTGGAAATGCTGAAGGAGAAATAAGTTTCTGTTAGGGTTAGGAAATTATTACAATTCCTATTTTACCAAATTTTTTTTTGTTAAAATGATCCACAAATTATGATGAGTTAGAAGCTGTTATTGTGTGTGTGTGTGTGTGTGTGTATAATTGTAAGGGATTCAAGGAAATTGAACATATGTGATACTGAGAACATAAAGGAAACATTTAATGGGATCCATATGAACAGATTTGATGGAGTGTTTAAGTATTATACATAATTTGTTTGACATCAATACATTACTATAATGTAAATCCAGCTGTATTTTATGCTCATTGAACCATTCAAAGTATGTGGCATAAGGTCTTCGTTCGTTTTTCTTTAGAAGTATGTGTTTTCAGGACAGCCTAAATAATGACACATAGGATTTATGCTATTCTTAGATTGGCAGTATGGTATGAAATTATATACTTGGCTATTTGAGGGCACACCTGTACTGATAAATAAAGTGTCCGGAGCCCCTTGATGATCCCCAGTGCTTAATTAGTCCCTCCCTCCTTCAGTCTCTTCTGGGCCATCCCAACCTGCTCACCAAGGAAAATTTGCCGCTGCAGGGGCAAGCTCAAAGTACCATGGGCATGAGTCAGTAAGCTGTGATGGGAAGTCTGGAGGTCTCTAAATCTCTTTTACTTAGTATGTAAACTTTGAGTCCATATGACCTTTAGTTTATAAGCTTTCATTACATTATAAACTTTATTTTGCATAAAACCATATGGTTTGTGGAATTCTTTAGAGATGTTTGATATTTTATATTCTGGAAGATTTACTGTGTAGTAAGGCTGAGAAAAAATTATACACAGCAAAACAATAATCTAAAGGTAAATTGGTTTTAAAGGTACTGGTTAGATACTTATATATCCTAGTGTTCTGACAAATTTCATGAAGCAAAGGATTTTGCAAGTAAGGTAGGCCAACTAAACATTGAGCTACATCAGAAGGAGCAAGTGTGGAGTGTGTTATCGAAACAACGTAAATTTATGCATCAATAGAGCAATTTCATAAACAATAGTTTTTCATACTCACCTTTTCTCAAAATATGTGACAGCAAAAATCAAAGGAGTTCCAAGATAGGCAAAAAGTAATTAAGAGCATAGTAAAGTCTTTGGTGCATACATAGAAAACGAACAATGTAGAATGGAAAGAAAGGGTGTCTAAACTTACAAAACATCATTAAGTATATTAACAGGTAGCAGAGCCAACACTCTGCAATGGTACATCTAATTCTTAGTTTGTTTCATGTGACCCTGAGCATAAATCTCATTGTAAAATTGAGAATTTTTATTCTGTGCTTTTTAGCTCTAGTCTTAAGCATTCAGATTCTCTGTCTTCCCTGCACTGAATCTTTCCCAGTTCTTCAGTGCCTATTTATTTAAGTTGGGCACCATGCTCTGGGCATAATCCTTACGTTCTCTTAGATGGGGTCAGACACATCTCCCTGCATGATGCAGATTTACCTGTTCCAAGGCTCTGTTTGGATAAACAGCATTATGCTCCGTCATCTCTGCTTGAGAAAAAATTGCAGATTGGTTTGTAACTGGGCAGTAGTATAGCTGTAGAACTTTTAAATAAACTGAACCAAGCTCTCTGAACATATGTTGCTATTTTGTTCATTAAATAACAGATTGCAAGCTAATTCATACTCAGCTGAGACATGTCTGGTTAAAAATAAAACAAATCCAAACATACCAATAAATAATGAATTTAGGAACTAAAAAAATTAAAATATCTCAAAAACACTACACGTTGGATGCAAACCTTTTAAGGTTCATTACATTTTAATATATTCTCTCTGATATACTTCACTTAGTAATGATACAGGCTATTGTAGTCTTGTCAGTAAATGATAAAACAGTTCAATTATCCCTTCGTTCTATATGAATCTGAAACATAAAGTATACTTCCAAACTGTCAGAAAAATACTTCAGCAAAGGCCTCACTTATTTTCAAAACTAATTTTTAATCAGGTGCTTACTAGTTGATAAAGCTGCTTGTTTATTTTTTGTCAGTCTATAAAGCAATTTAGCTACATGTTTATGATTACAGAGGCATTTTAGCCTGACTCTTAAGGAAAATGAGTTTATGATAATGCTGCTCTTGTCCATTGGTCTGTGGCTCTAATAACTTTTGAGCAGAAGGACAGCACTCCAGTAACATGGCAGAGTAAGGGAAGCATCAAAATTAATTAACTTTCCACTTTCTGAAAAGTAGAAGCCTAGTAGAAAAGGCAAATTTGAATTATTATACCTCCTGAAGAAAGAAGCAGTAGTAGTAGAACTGAGCAGCTGTTAATGTCTGTGCTCCATGACTGTAGGATGCTGAGCTCCATTATACAATTGCCACGGAGCAGTGTGTGTTCAATACTGATCAAGAGCCATCTAAAAGAATGAATCAGGACCAGAGACAAAACATTCAGGACAGAAGCAGAACTCCTCACTTCAAACCTCAAAGAAAGGAGAGGAAGTCCTTCAAACTAACAGAATTAGAAGGAAAGTTTTTCTTGTTTATACCTAGCATCTGTACAGAGGTTTCTCTTTTGAAGTGAGTGCATAGAGTTCGGGAAGTGTCTCAAAATCAAAAAGTTAAACAGATGAACATTGTTATTGAAGAATGAAAGCAAAAACCCTAAAAATAAAAAAAAAAGGGGGGGGGGAAAAGTTTTAAGTGGAGTTTGTGGAGTGGATGGGGAGTGTGCGAGTTAGAGTAAAGCAAAGCAGATCCAATATACAGCAAAGACACAGAATGTTATATAGACCTTTTCAGGAAACATCACAGTTCTAGATGTGTTCTGCTGAAATGAGAGCACTATTTAAAAAATAATGGAATTGCAGGGAAAAGAATTTAGACATTTTCTAAACAGCCCCTTCTGTCTGTACAAAAAAAAGTATGGGCTACATGCAAGTGCAGATGAGAAGGCCAATAGTGAGGGCCAAGAGCACCTCTTCTGGCTTCGATGCTCCTCAGATGAAAAACTGATTTGAAGCAAATTATTGTAAATGTAAATTTTGAGCTGAAATCATGTTTTATAGTTACATTTTTAAATGAATGCAGACTTCTACCATGTCAATGAATACATTGAAAACAAGTAACACTGTATTTGCATATCATACATAGACTTCTTGATGTAAAAAAAAAATATTAAAAACCTTAACATTGTTAGCAACCATTAAAAATAAAAACAGGAGTTGTTATGTATGCTGAACAATAGCAACAGGATTAAAATTCATAGCTAATCTAATTTCTATATCACTCCCATACATTTTGAAATCTTCTTGGCTTTAGACAAATTATCTTGTGTAATACCACTTTTTAGGTATTTAAATGATTTTGCATTAAGTTATTTTACAGATTCTACTGTTTATTCAGAGTCGTGAAGAATTGTAAGCATGCATATTTAGATATAATATCCTGACCAAGATTTTTTTTGGTATCAAAATAAAGTGATGAGATGTAGATTTAGTTTCAAGCAAAATAAAAATAACTGCCAAACTAGAAAGTCTGTAAAAACTAATTGGAAACTCAGGCTGATTCTCAGCATGATGAATTTGCATTGCTTCACTGAAGTGAAGGTCTGATGCAGAAGAGTTGTGTTTAAATCACAAAAATACTTCAGAATCTGAAGTGAGGTTTTCTGTGATGCCACTAGCTGGACGAATGGGTGACAAGTGTGATAATTAAAAAGGAATCCCCCAGGAAATCTGATGCATTAATACATTGTGATAAACTGCACTGGGAGATATAACGTACCCTACCCACCAGAAATACTATATGGTTCACAAAGCAGAACCAGTCTATTGCATGGAACAAACTCAACTGTTTGTCAGATAATTGTGTTCTATTGACAGGATAGGGACAGTACAGATAAAAGGGGAAGAAAGGAACTGAAAGATGTGTTGCCATATAGATGATGCATTTTTTTCCCCATTTACCTAGAGGAGCAGTCATCATCTTGGCTGCTCAGCATTTACTGCATACCTTTTGATGTATCTTGTAGAGTCTAACTGCATGTCCTGGCAAAGATCTGCAATTTTCAAACAGGACAGTGGCACAACCATTAAAATGACTTGTCGTGCAAATTATAGGATGTATAACAATCCTGTAAATTTTCTGTTGAGTGGATTTAAGATTGGTACCACTAAGTAAGGGAAAGTCATTGATCAAATGCTTGAGGATGCTGGACATCAAATATTATGTCCAAAATTTGGGTAGCTTTCAATTCTAAAATAGCAGGATACAGGATTTACTGAGATTAATTATTATATGAAAGTGCCTTAGCAGATTATTTCAGAGCTCTGGACTGTTGACTCCAGTGATTTAATTTACTGAGGTCTCCAATTTTCTAATATGCTTAGAAATGCTGTTCTGGTATATGCAAACTAATATTACAGCGTAAACCTTAATGCAACTGTAAGGATGCTGCCTTGATAAAAGATCAATGAAATTAAAAGGATTAAGCCTGGGCCAAATCCATGACAGCTTTGCTTACCACAGCATAGAAGAGCTTATGTGGAGCACTAAACAACCTTGTTTCTCCAGTTGGGGTAAATTGTGACTGTCACAGAGGAAAAAGTACTTTTTTTTCCACCAGCTGTTCCAAGAAGGGAAGGGGCACGCTTTCATCTTTCACCTTGAAGATATATTGTGTCATAATTTGAAGAAAGTGTGTGTGGTAAATGGATGGCAACAACAGTTCCTTGCAGGGAATTTTTGCAGGTTCATCAGAGCTCCGCTTCAGCTGCTTTTGTGCAAATTTAACTGGACGTCTGCTAAAGTAAAAGGGAGAGTGAGGGTGAGTATAGAAATGGGACAGAGCTGCATTGTACACTGAGGTAAATTAGCTGGAAGACTTTCAGGTTAACAGCTTCTCAGTTCACCCAATCTGGCAGCAATTTTTATCAGCATCTTCTTTGCAAAGGATTTGTTATTGTTCTTTTTTAAAAGGAATTTCTTGCCTCAATTCTCCATAGCTGTTTTTCTTGCTGTACTGAGAGTCTTCAGAGACTCTTGTGGCAAGTAGAGAAAACAAGATTTTATTGCCCCTTCAAAGTACTGTTATAGCATATTTGTATCTTCATTGTCTTTTGCAGGAGGATGCAAGCTCACTGGCACAGGCTGCGCCACCTTAGAACCGCGCAGCACTGATAGCTCAGGGCAGGACTCCTGCAGCTACAGCATCCCCCTCTATGGGTCTCTAGGACAGTGGCAGCAGAGGCGGCGGGGCCTTGGGTACCCACCACACACGTCTTTCACTCCTCTTTCACAGCCTGAGCTCCTTCCCAGCTCATCTGCCTTTAGCTGCCACAGAACCTTTTCTCTGGGTATCTGAATCGTTAGTGCTTCAGATAGTCTTTAGGAGGGCCTTATCCCAGGTCTCATCTAACAAATGCAGTAGTAACAGACTCATAGAAAAGTGTTAACCTTGTTGTATGAAAGGTGTTTGTTAGGCGTTAGGAATTACTCAATTATTTTCTCTCTTGATTTGAAGCACAAGACTAATTCTTGTACTGTGTCTATTTCTTTCACAGACGTTCTTAAATGAGATTTATACCTCATGAAATCAGTTGGTATCTGTACTGCAATTCAGTGTCAACTTGATTTATTTGTTCTTTACCCTTCTCCCCAAAAAATCCTATGACAAATTAAGTGAATGTTATTTCTTCTTCTTCTTTTTTTTTTTTCCTTTTTGTCTTTTGGGTTTTTTTGTTGAACTACTGAACTACAGTGCTGGACGGAGTGTGTCTGTGTCTGATATTCTCCATTTCATTGGTGTAATATATCTTAAATTATTTCATATGTTTCAACAACATTTTACTGGCAACTGGCTTAGCAACACGATAAGGCACAATGCTTTAATCCCAATAAATATTCTGTCATGCTCATGCTCTCTTGATATTTTTAAAATAATAACGCTCTGTGGGTTTGTTTGCTTTTTCTTTGTTGTTTCAGATATGCCAGGTAGCCCACACAACCAGTTCACCTTCAGACCCCTCCCGCCACCGCCTCCACCACCGCACGCCTGCACCTGCGCCAGAAAACCACCTCCCACAGCTGATTCTCTCCAGAGAAGATCGATGACCACCCGCAGCCAGCCCAGTCCGGCTGCCCCGACTCCCCCCACCAGTACACAAGATTCAGTGCATCTCCACAACAGCTGGGTCTTGAACAGCAACATACCGCTGGAAACCAGGTACAGACCAACCCGTTGTACGCTACGTTTCTCGAATGTTTAAAAAAACAAACAAAAAAGAATTATTAAAAATGCGGAGGTGGCCTGACGTTGGCATGAGGTGGTGATGGAGAATTACAAGCTTGTCATTCAGGACATGCTGATGCATTTTGATTTGAGGCCATGTTGTGTAGCCATGTGAGGCCTTATTTACTTGGTGCTTCTAGATCGTTAGCGCACGTAAAAGCACATGTTTTGCAATGTTTTGGAAGACACTGATTTCCTTAAGGTGTGGAGATTACATAGGCATTTTAGAATTATGTGCAGGCAGGGTTTGTGGTTGTGTGCTTGTCTCACCCTCCCACGTTCTCCCAGGGCCATTTTATGAACAGCAGGTAGAAGTTTTGTTTAATCAGTGTACTCTGGCACTTCTGGAGTCAGTCAGTAGCTTCCCTGTGGATAAGACAGGAAATAATTCTAAAATAATATTTTCCTCAATGCGTATTTAAAGACTTTATTGCATATATACACAAAGAATATAATTTGATAATTTGGTAATGGAGAAAGGATACAGGCCCAAGACAGGTATTGAGCATGAAGAGCCTTACCTGCAGCAGCTGGGGAAGGCAGGGTTCAACTTCAGGATCATCCACGATTTACACAAGTAACCTACTCTGAAAAATGATTGAAAGCAGATACATTCTGTATTCAGCAAACCTGTGTTTCGGTACCTAGAGTTCTGCCACTGGGGTAAATGCACAGTTTCCTCAGTTGTTTTGGCTTTAATAAGCTTTTTTGCTTCCTGGTAAGTATTAGCTAATTTGATGGCTTTCAGCTACAGCTGACTTGATGCTTAAAACAAGCCCTTGATTTTCTACAACCTTCTTCCCCTTCATTATCAACAGAGTACCAAGAAGTTTTGACTAGGGTTTCCTTTGGGTTTTGGCATTTTTAAACGTGTGAAGTGTGACTTTCTGTGAAAGTTGTGTTTGGTGAAACAGATGAATGTCTGACATCCAACTAGTCTGATACAGAGAATACAAGGTATTATGCATGGAAATGTTTTCTTTTTAATACACAACTTATCACTGAAATCTAAATTTTATTATTCTGTAAGACTTTTTTTAAATTTATTTATTTTTTTATTTTATTACAAAACTTAATTTTCCTATACATCTTTAAACACTTAACTGCTGCTAATCAGAAGCGTCAAATTAAGTTTTTCTTCTCTGAAAGGCTGTTAAGTTGGGATTGAAGAATAAGCTGATTCATTGTGAAATAAAACTTTTCTTATTTGCCTTAAGGACCAATCACAAAAAGAAACAAGAGAGATGGAAACTTTTCTCCAAAAGCAAACATAAACAAAATTTTATTTCAGCTAGTCCTTCTAGAGCTAGAAGCTTCTGTTTACACAATTTTTATAGAGATAAACCTCTGTCATTTCTTGTGTAACAAGCTTATATATCTATACCTTCTGCTGCAAAGAAGGGCTGATCCCTGGGTGTTCTGTACCCATTAAGTACCTTTTGGTTCTCTTCAATTAACAGTTAGGTAGATCTTGTTTAGCCTTTCCTGCGTTCCTGTTCAGTATATTGTCATCAGACCTCATAGGGAAAAATACTTTGCAATTTTAAGTCTCTCTTGAGTTCAGTTTAATTCTTCTGTTTTCTTACTATTTTTTGCAAATTTGAAACTTTTCATAAAGGACAAATAGATATAGTTATATCAATAATTACATAATTGGTTACTGACAAAAGGGCTGTGCAGTGGATTAGCGATTCAGATTGGAAAACATGCTGTGGGCTACACGTTAGTGATTTGCAAAGTCTGGGAATTTTCCATGTTCCTGCCCTTCAGTGGTTGTTTCAGCTGATTTCATGCACCCTTTGGTAGCTCCTGCAGCCTCTCATGAAGCTAGCTGAAAGGCGATATAATCTGAAAGTGGAATCTGTGAGGGTGTTTGCCAAGGTGTATCTGCAGTTTATGTGCAGACAAGTGATATAGCAGGGGAACATTGTAATAAAAAACATTTGTGATCACCACTTCCCAGAAGTACACAACACAGCCTCAGAGAAAAAGAAGGGCTTGCAGCTTGTTTTTTCTTCCTTTAACAGGGAATGATTCAGCTAGAATTGAACAGATACTTGGCCTAATATTTGGATTCTCTTGCTTTCCTTCTCTATTAATGTTTAGCTGCCTGTTAAAAATAATCCTAAAAAATAAAGAGAAACATGTCAATGGCAGCTGTATTTCAGTGCTAAATCTTTAATAGTACCAAATCTACCTAATACGTACATACCTAATACATCTAAGCAGATTTTTTTTTTTTTTTAATTCGGAACATTTGCAATCAAAAAGAAGACTTAGTAGTGCATTCCCTACTGTAATAACTGGGCAAAAATCAGAATGCACATGTTCAGCTTTTCTTCCAACTGTATCTCCTTTTAATCCCTAAAAAGCACATGTATTTGCATGGTTTATCTATAGCCATGTAATATTAGAGAATTTTCAGACATGAAAAGATTTCCTAGAACTAATTGTGTGACTGTAAATCCTATTCACTCTGGACAGTCAGAAATGAAGCAAGTTTATGAGTCTGCTCATAATGATAATATGTCCTATTTATGTAAAAGAAAATTCTGTAATTCTGAAAATGTTTGCAATACTCTGATTAAACATGTATTCTTATGTAATTAGAATTTGAAACCCCAGATTAGACCTCAAAGGTCTGCACTAGAGACATATACCGAGGTATGCGTTCTGCAAGTATTTTTGTAGAGTAAAAATTTATTATATTTTTATAGAAAAGGGCAAATGAGAAATTTGGGGTTGTGCTTCGTCTAGAGGTGTTGTATGCATGGGCTATTCCACAAAACAGTTTTGTCAGGACCCCGTTTACTAGCCCAACTGTTGAGTGAGGAGACTGATTTGGAAAGGCGAAATTACTTGTTCAAGTTCACACAAGCTTTTGCCAAAGCCGAAAATAGAGTTGAGATGTATGTCATTGCCAAGGCCAGTTCTCTGACTCTGGCAGTTATTCTGATTATAAGTAACCCAAATGAAAATAAGAATTAGGAGCACCTTTAAAACTTCAGAGGACGAGAATTGCTGTTGAAGAAGAAATTGGAGAGGAGCTTTACCTGTAGGAGGTGTAGCAGCTCAAACTGCCAACTGCCTGTGCTGCAGCCTTCAGTGCTGTAATGTGCCTGTAAATGCAAATGCAGGCTCTATCTGTATGCATGCACACGCAGTTTGGAAAAAAACCATATTCATTATTAAAATGACTTATGAACATGCAGTAATTTCATTGTCACACAGAAAAATAATTTGTAAGTATTGCCAGAAAAAGACTGCAAGGATCTCTCAAACGACATAAAAACACAGGAAACATTGATTGTCTTTTTTAGGATAATGTTATTGGGTTCTTACATAAATTGATTTTTTTTTTCTTCTCCCCCAGAGTAAAGTACTTGCAACCTATTGCCTATTCCCTTCCTTTCCACTCAGATAATTGTTCTTTCAGGTTTCATAGATAGTTTGCTCTAATGTTTCAAATCTTATGATTTACAGTGTAATACATTGTCATTATCTCTGACAGCCCTATCTGAACACAGCTTACTACTTTTTATGGAGTATGCATTAAACCCTGACAATTTAAAGGAGTGTTTTTCATTTTCTCCATACCCTGTTAGTTGACTCAGTATTTGTTTCCATTACTTGATTTTTTTGTTTTTCTTTTTTTTTTCCCCTGGCATTAGCTATTTATTTTCCCACATCAGTCAAATTCCCAAATAAGAAGAAGAAACTAGATGTTAAATAGGGATTTTTACCTGGCATTATTTCTGATCCTCCCATTAGTGTGTTACAGTTTCCTCATGGATAGACCATTGGACACGCTTATTTTGAGCAAAGTTTTGCATTTAGATTACCTAAGCAGTAGAATTTTTAAATTTTCTGTCTAAATATCAAAATTTACCTAATTTTGATTCTGTTTCAAAGTAGTTTTTTTTAGTCCTGTTTTGTGCTTCAGTGTTTTACATATTTGCTTGTTCCTTCCTTTTTCAGATCAAATTTCTTTCTAGTTCCTCTAACCCATTTAGCAGTGTTGGCAGTAAGGTTAATGCTGTGCTGAATGGACTGAAATCTCCCTTCACTGCGCTGGCAATGATCCAAGTGCTGTGGAAAAAGACAGCTTAATTTAAGCAATCTTATCACCATGGTAATAGCTCCTCTAAGGGGACAGTGAAGTACCAGACCATGAACCTGAGATTCAATTATCATTAATTTATATAAAACTTTGAAGTACTAGAACAATAAGAAAAGTATTTGGGGTTCAAGGCAGTTATGATTTTTAGTTACTATTCAGCAATATTCCAGAGCCCTAAAGTTTGATTATGGCTCTAAACACTTAAAAACTTTGAGAGTTTTGGCGCTTAAGAAGTTTATTCAGCTCATTGTATCAATGTAGTCGTTCCTTGCTGTATTATGTAGCTATTTAAGGTGCATTTTTAAGACTGTCTGGATTTCTGTTTTCCTAAAAATATCATCTTAGTTTTAATGCTGTTTAGTATAGGGCAGATCTTGACAATGATCACTTATCAAGAGAGTAATTCTGTACTATGGTTTTCTTTTGTTCTTTTTTAATCAGGCTCATAATTATTTATGCTCTTCAAAAAGTACATTGATAGCCTCTCAAATCACAGAAACGTGTACATACTTTCTGTTCAAGCTGGAGTAGTGCTAAAAGTGGAAATAATTAAAGAAAAATGCATATATAAATACACACTGAAGCGGTTCAGTGTGAGCTCTTGAAAGGTTTATTCTCTCTCCTTGGTCTCTTCATTTGAGCATCTTGTGAATCTTGTCTCCAATGCAGAGACACAGAAAGCACTTTGTGCCTTCCTTTTTCCCAGTTCAATGTTTCCATAGCAAACGGAATGGCTTTTACAGCTCCCAAGGCACACAGGTGTTGATGATCATACACCACCAAGCAGGGAGACAATTACTATTTGAGCAATGCAATTCATTAGGAACTTGTTTGCGAATGGAGCCGACTCCTGAGTTAAATAACTGGACTTGTGTTCATCCCAAGAATAAATGCAGGGGAGGGCTTTGTTTATGACCTGTCTTTCAAATCTTGTTGGTCAGTATTTGCTGTTATGACATTTCACTTGTATTTTTCATTTTCTACCTAATTAAACAATAAATCTAATCTATAGAGAGGTTGACTGTATTAAAAACAGACACATAGCAAGGTTTTTAAATTCAGTCCAAGTCCCATGTGTTTTCACTGCACATAAGAAAAGATCCTAAAAATATTTCAAATTTCTGAATTGTAAAAGACAAATTGAAAACTGTAAATATGACCGTGAACTTAACATAAAAGCTGTAAATATGACCCTAAATTTAATAATGCAAGAATGAAAGCATCATTTAAGGAAATAAAAATACAAACATTTTTTAGCTACAATGAAGTACAATTTTCATGTTAACAGCAATGGCACTTGAGGGTCTTTCTTTTGAATAATTTGAGATCCAGTAAGTAAGGACAATAAGGCAATTTAAATTGTTCATGTACTCTGCTGTATTTTTTCTTTGGGAAGAGCTCAGGCTTGGCCTTCGCTGGAACAGTGGGATAGTATATGTACTTTTAAGGGGTTTTTTGCAGAGTTGGTAAGGTAACTTGAACAATCATGCTGCAGATACTCTTTGCTCATTGTTTTGAATAATGGAATAATATATAAAATTATAAATAAAAATAAAGATACATTGTTATTTTATGGCCACCAATAAGCCAGAAGCCTGTTAGCTTTCTATGAAACACAGTGTTTTCATTTTCAAAACCAGAAACAGACTGACTATAAATTTCAACAGATAAAGATAATTACAAGTTAATACAAAGAGCCTAGGCTGATTTGGGAAACAGAGACTATGTGTAGCAGAAAGGGTCAGAGATATGCAAAAGATACTATCTTTTCATTTGAAAGAAAAACACATATGTATGTATAATGTTATTGCCCGGAAATGTGTCTCCATCTCCTGGATAGCTACTTCTAGGAAATCTGTATTGGAAGAGGAGATAGTATTTACATAAGTAATGTGATCCACCTCTTGTCAAGTAAAATTTGTGTTATTTATCGCAGAAGTTGTACAGCTTGGCTTTAGATCATATGCATGTGAGCGTAGGTATTTGGACATAGACTCAAATGCTAGGAGTGAAAGTCAGTTAGAATATGCACGAATACCCACAAGAGGACGTGCATGGCAAAGAGAACTGTACAGAAACTACTTCTACTTTAGTTACCTCATTCCTTTCTTTGTTTTAGGCCATGCTTCTAGTCGCAGCATGTAAGCAACAAAATTACAGTATTGGTATTACTATCCTTGATTCACAGTTTCAAAGTATTCTGTGAATATTACGTACTATTCTGTATATAACCCTTGTAAATATTATTGTATGTACTGTTGTTCTCATTTTCCAGGTGAAAAAATTAAAAATTATTGAAAAAAATAGAGCTAACCATGAGCTCCCTTGTTCCTTCCTTACCCCACAAATCTCCATGTGCATTGATCAGTTTTACTGAGCTGTTGTTGAATTGTAGTGCTAAAGGAAAGTCCTAAGCCACAGAAAATCACTTGTGAAAACTGCTGGATTAATGTAGCAAAGTCACCATGTATCATAATAATAAAGCCCATACTGATCTATACCAG
Organism: Limosa lapponica baueri; assembly: GCA_002844005.1. Taxonomy (NCBI): domain Eukaryota; kingdom Metazoa; phylum Chordata; class Aves; order Charadriiformes; family Scolopacidae; genus Limosa; species Limosa lapponica. The sequence goes on from KZ505691.1 coordinate 1,276,809, forward strand.
AGTAATTTATGTTCCCACTGTGGTAGTTTTTGTTTTATCTTTTTTTTTTTTTCATTAAATAGCCGATGAAACCAGAATTGGTTGTATACAGTTGTATTTTGGACAACTGTTCCATTTCAGAAGCTGTTCTTGATTGATTTTGGCACTGTCCTATATTTATATAATTATTGTCCCAGTTTTCTGCCAGAGACTTGAAAGTTGAGTCACCTGGTTAACAGGCTTAGCTTGCCTACAGCAACAACAGACAAGTGAGTCAGCATCATGTCACTTGTTGTTCTGTACTGAAGTGAAAAGTAAAGAATACAGATTCTTTTTACATTCTTTCACATCCAGGGTCACAGGGCTAAATTTTCAAACATGATGTAAAATAAACATGAGTGAATAAAAGGAAGCAATTCTATGTGAATGATTCAAAGGCAAGTCCAGCTCAAAGAGGAAATTTTAACAAAGCAACTGTATTCCCAAAGACAAGTCTCTAGGGGGTTTCAAATGTATTTCAATTATACATGTAAAAATAGAATGATAAAGTAAATTAGATAAATAGTTTTCGTGGCCATTTCCCATCTTCTTTCACCCATGAGCATTCTTGTTCCTACAGTTCTTATACACAAAAAGATAAAACAAGGCAGATAAGGTCAGATTCTGTCTGTAAGTCATGTCTTATATTCATGTACATTTTTCCTGGGTTGGTTTTCAAGATGAGAGTATAGTGCATGTATCTTTGTTGTCAAGTAGGTATCTTGTTTTTATACTATATACTTACCTTAGAATACCTGTCTTGTTTTTATAGTACGTAGTTTACTGAGTAGCATATGCACGATTTATAAACAGAGGTCCATATTCTGATTATTATCTAAATTTAGAAGTTTCCTTCTTTTCCCCTCCCACTTTGGGTACAGAATAGGATGGATAGAAAATCAGGAAAGCAAATTTCTGCTTCTTCCCACTGTCACAGGAAATATTAAGTGACTTAAAAGGGTCAGGTAGCAATGGGCTTGAGGTTGATGTTTGCCAAAGTATCTGGGCAATTGTATCAGTTCCAAATCCCTTTTGGCTACTGTCTTTATATATTCTCTAGTTATGCCAAAAATCAGATTCCTTCTTGTGTTTCAGTTACTATGCCTCTTAAAAATTCCCTTTGCACTTCTGTTGACGTCTATAAGAATTCAATTGCCTACATAAACATTGATATAGATATATAGCTATATATATTATATGCAGTAATCAAATTTAGTTGAAAAGTAATTGAAAAATTTAAATGATCAAACTGAAGACTTCTTAGTTTTCCTATCACATAGCTATGCAGCAATTTGTAACACTTTAGGTAACTATTTTGTGACTATGAAACACATACAAGTACAAATATGTTCTTGGTTTCTCCAGGAGAAATGCAGACTCATTCTTTTGGCTGAGGGTATTGCAAGATATGTGTTTCTACTAACTCATCTGGTGGTTCACTTTCAAATCTGCTTTTGTTCTTCATTTTTTCCTCTTACAAATCTGTAGTTTTTAATAAAAACAGAAGGAAAACATGTTATAGGTACAAATGAAGGTGGACTTCTAGGCCTACAGGCACAAGGCACAAGGTAAATGCACAAAACTTAGAGAAGTGATATTAAGCCCTTGAAAAGTTGAGGGACGTTACTACAGTACTGGGAAATCAAAATATTTTCTTAGAATTTAATTAAGGAATTCTGTGTGGGGTTAATCGAGTTTCTGTAATAGTATTACGTTACCGCCACATGAATTCAGTTGGGATGTTCCTTCACGTGTAGCTTTTATAAGACTTAAACTACCATTCCAGATAAGAAACCAAAAGTACATAACAAAATGTCCTCATAGAGAACGATGTAAAGAAAGAAATGAACTCCTGTTCTCTAACCTTCTCCTAGCTGAGAATTCATCATTTTTGAATGAATGGCACTCTTGGAGTTATATGCTATTCCTCTTAAGGTTGAACAAGAGCACTTAGATGTGCCACATGACACTGCTTCTTTACAGAAAGAAAGCTATTCTGTGATCAGCAGGACTGAGAAGTCTAATTTCATGCTTTCTGTCACCTGAACTCCCCAATAAGACCCTTCCCTCAGTCCTTATCTCTTTTTTGGGCATGTCAGTGTAGCAGATTTAGACGAAGCTATTGATCAGCCAGTACGTATTCTGCTTCATTAAGCCACAGTGTGCTGGGCAGCTGGGCAGCTGGACAGAGGGGTTTAGAGGGAGTGAACAGCTGAGTTTAGAAACAGGAGCTTATTGGGGCTTTTGCTGGTTTTGTTGGTTTTTTGGGGGGGATTGGCAGTTTTGTTCCACCCTCCCGCCCCCAATTTTTATGTGTCTGGGAGGATCTTTTTCTTACTGTCAACTTTGCTTGAGAGAATTCAAAGTTCAAAAATTTTACATTTGTAGAGATGAACAAATGGACAGATAGGCAAAGAGACAGGGTTACCTTAAGAAACAGGGAATGTTTTCCAACTGCCTCTTTTATATGTGAAATTAGTACTCAGCCTTTAATATTTATTTATGTATTGGAATTATCAGTGTAATAATACTAAGAGACTTTTATTTCACAAGTAAATGCCTTACAGATTACGTCCTTTATTTCTTTTTTTTAAGAGAATATTATCATCTTCTTTATGGATGTTTTTGATGTTTTTGTAAACATTTAGAACCTCCCTACTTGGAATGAGCGGTCTTATCAATCTTTCTTATAGATTCTCTGATTTTTCTTTTGTTCTTAGTTTACAAAAAAAAAAAAAAAAAAGGCTTAGCTTCTCTCTTAGATTGAATATTAAAGCACACACCAAGATGCAGTCACAACTAAACTTTTGAACTGCAATTTTTATTATTTTCCTCTTTTGAGAGAGCACCTGATTTTATAGAATTGATAGCAACAGTTTAGCGTGTCCTAATGTCCTTTGGGAACAATGATGTGCTCAGACAGATGAGGAGTTGTCTGAGTTTATGAGAACATAGTCACAGGCTGGCTTTGGAAATTTGTCTTTGTGCCACCAGTGTTTTTCAAATTCTATAGAAATGTCTTTAGGTACTCGATATACTCTCCCAAAAATGGAAGGCATGAACAATTGTGATTTTTAACGTTTTCTCAACATTATTTCACCGGTAGCTCAGTTTCAGTGTAGCATTGCCTTAGAATCTCGGTTTTATTACAAGACGTTAGAGCTATGTAAATTCTCCTCTGTGTGAATGGAGTCATCTATCTAAGAGGGTGTGAGCTGAATCCAACTTCTGTGCACTCTTCTGCTAATAAAGAAAGCTCTCTGCACACTAGCATTTTACCAACAGGCTATGAAGCCACATTTATAAAACCCTGTGCAAGAGAATGAAATTATTCCTGGCTATTGATTGCAAGGCTATTAGAGCCTTAATAATAACTTTCAGTTCAGCATTTCCTTCCCTTTACTGATATCTTTGAGCTATGCACCATAAAGGACAATCAATACTGCCAATATCAGACCATTTTGCTGTAATTTCAAAAAAATTTAAATGAAAAATTATCCAATAAGTAGCGTTTTGTCATTATGTCTTGAAAATGTAAAGCAATTAAAGAACTATTAACTTTTTTTTATTTGGGTGTATGTATATATTCTTTATTTATGTATGTGCTTCTATATAATAATACGTTTCATATTTTATATGGTGATTCTGCTTCTGCTCCCTGGAATATCAGTAGGAAATTTTGCAGTTTTCATTCTTTCCTACCAAATGTCTAAATGACTCTCGTTAAATGCCAACTGAAAAGTAAGGCCTCACATACTTGCAAAAACCTTCATGTGTGACAACGAAGCATTGAAACCAAAATAACTAACTTTATTCTGATGGCCTGGTATGAGGGAAGCAGCACTGTATAGTTCTGTAGACAGTTATGCTACTTCATTGGAATTTATTATTTTACTATATTTGAGTTCAGGATTTTTGAACTAAAATAGTTACAGGTAGCATGACCATGTTCAGAGCACTGCCAGCTAAATAATATATATTTCTATAGCTGTGAAAGTCAATGGGAAAGAAAACTAGAATGTGTTGTCTAATATAGTGCCAAGATGCTGTTGTCCTTTTTTCGTCTGAGTGCTTGGGTAGTAAGTATGAAGCAGGAATTACTAGTACTCAACATAAGCAATGCAAAAATTTCATTCTTGTGGTTCGTCAAAAGAATCTGATGTGTAGGCACTGTAATTTGTAACACAAGCTAACCAGTATTCTCATTTACCTTCTTTTTTTATGTAACTGCCTGAATAAAGGCCCTTTGAAAGATAAAACTGCTCTGTGATACCTTTTTATTTTCTATAATCTGGCATTTTGAGAACTGTAACCTTTCTTTTAAAATCTTATAATGGAAATACATAATATCATGTTCATTACACCATTTTAGGAATTTACCTTTTCAGTAACATGTATTTACAATATTCTTAAAGGCAAATGTCACAGTATAATCATGTTTCACACTCTGGAGTGTTTGATCCTGTGTACATCCCGCTGTGAATTCATGAAAGAAATTCTGCCAGCGTGAATTGATTGATCCATATATGTATTCAAAAACGTGTCTTGTGCCTTGCTGAAGGTGTCAAGGTACACTGGTTATTGGGAAGATTCTGGACCATGTCAACATTGGCCAGTTAACTTCAGCTGTGAAGTGTGTCTGTGGCTTTTGGCTTGCAGGCATTGTAGTGCCACGTGATTCTAAATGCAAGATCCTCCTTCAATTTTGGCAGAAACAACTGAGGGCAACTTGCACCCCCAGCACAAGTGGCATAGTAGTGCTTGCCTGGGGTCCACAGAGCACTTGCCCCGTGCTCAGCTGGTGTAAGAACAGGGAAGTGGGTTACATGGGAACCAACAGCAACAACAGTCACTGATGCTGTTACTCAGCTGGGAGTTCATACGAACAGGGCACAGTTCAAAGCACCTGAACTGCAAGTGGGTCGTTGCTTCACATCAGCGTCTGGCTCCCAAAACAAAGAGCTGGCAAGCTCGGGAGAGTTGAATGTTCTTCTCTAGGAACTGCCTTTCTAAGTCGGAATGCTCAACAGAAAGGCCACCGAGATTCAGGCTATAACAATACTCTAGTGGCAGCTCTGTGGCCAACGTAGTCCTTGTTCTTGCAAGCTGTGTAGTATCAGTGCCCCTTCACTTGCTTTCTCAGCTTGGATCATGTGGCTTGAGACAGAGGACTGCTGAGATGCTCTAAACTTCTTTGGGTGCATGCTATGGCATGAGATTTAGATGTGTACCTGTCAGAAAAGAGAGCGCTCAAGAAGGTTGCTTACTTACATAAAACAAAGGAAAGAAGGTCTCTGAAGAAAGTTGGTGTTTCCAAAAGAATATGTGGTTGGTATAGTCAGCCTTGAATGTGTCCTTTCTTGCCACAGTTTCTGAGCACATAGCACAGGAAGTTATTCCTTAAAATTAAATAACCTTTCCCAAATTCTCTAGGAGAGCACTTGCCAGTCCTGAAAACCATCCATCTTCCTATAGACAACCACTCTATATTTCTGTATCAGAGCCCACTGTGCAAGGCACATTTCTGTACCTTATTTTTTTCTGCTAATGTACCTCCTTGCTATTTTTTTCTTGAAAGCAATCATTCCTCCAAAACACACTGAAATAGGTCTCCAAATTAATTCTTTCATAGTGTGTTTAAGAATCACCACAGTAGGCAAAAGCATTTGAAGAAAAACTGCTCTCAAAATAGCTCAATTAAGAATACTAAAGAAATTGTACTTACCTATGTAGTGACTACAGTCCTTCAAAATGAATTATCCTTGTAGATTTTCCACTAAGTAGTCACTTTTCTTTCTTTTTTCTTTTTTTCTTTTTTTTTCTTTCTTTTTTCTTTTTTTTTCCTCTTTTTTTTTTTCTTTGTTTCTTTTCCTTTTTTGTTATTTCATATATTCTGGAGAGAATCCCATAGTTAAAGTAAATATTCACAGGGGCAGAGGATTCTGCACGTTTTTTATACTCTTGGGGAGATAAACCCGGTTGTGTGCTTGTGGATAGAGTTGGTACTGCTGGCAACGATTCCCATGTCTCCGATAGGCCCGTGTAACAAGGCACACAGGGGCTGCTCGCCGTGGAGGACCCCGAGATACTGTACTGAGAAATAATCTTTCCTCAGCATTACTCCAAACTGCTGGGAGAATAGTTTGGGCTTCATCTACCTGATATTGTTTCACTAAAAATTTGCTGGAGATCTTGCCGCGTGGTTGAAAATCTTCCCGTACAAAGGGCATTCAAGTACACACTTTCCTGTCACTAATATTTTCTGTGGATATATGCAGTATTTATCATACAGTGCCTATATAGTTCCTTTCGCTTCTTAAATCACAGTGCGGTTTTTACAGCACAGTTCTTTGTCTTCTTTTTGTAGGCATTTCCTATTTAAACACGGATCTGGGTCTTCAGCTATCTTCAGCGCAGCCAGTCAGAACTATCCTTTAACATCCAACACTGTTTACTCTCCACCTCCTAGGCCTCTTCCTAGAAGTACCTTTTCTAGACCTGCCTTCACTTTTAACAAACCTTACAGGTGTTGCAACTGGAAGTGCACTGCCCTGAGTGCCACTGCCATTACAGTCACCCTGGCGCTGTTGCTAGCCTATGTTATCGGTAAGCCTCTCGCTTTTCTATGCTGAATTATTCTTTACCTTTGCTGTTCTATTTCTTGCTTGCTTTTACGCTCATACAAATCATGTTTTACTAATAATGTTTGCCTTTGGGTGCTTTGTAAATTCTGGTGAGCAAAATGCTGGGGTGGCCAGAGGTTGAATACAGCATGGAATTCTCATTAACTTTCTACTCTGTTAACCTTGACACTGCCTAACAGAGAAAGAAATATTATTATTCAAGATGACACTAGCACAGGACTCCTACTGATTTTAATTGCTGTGATATTTTTCTTAAATTAAACAGTTGATTTTCATATTAAGCCTTATAACATTGTTGCTCTTAAAGAATTATTTGTAAAAGACTGATAACTCTTAATTGTGTTTTGTCTTGCTATCTTTATTTCATTTCTTCAGTCTGATCACAATTTAAATCTTTCATTTTTTTCCTCTTAATTCTTATATCATTGGCTAGAATGACAGCTAGCTCTAAAAATACACAGTATTTTACACTATGTTTTCTGAGATAAATTTTGCGGTCCCTTTATTGAATTTATGTTTCAGAAAAAAAGTTACATAGATAGAAATGCAGTTACTTAATTTCAAACCCATCTTTGTAAGTACCTAACTTTGCAATGTTATTGTCACGATAGGTTGGCAGGATTTATCAGAATAGCTAGCCTTCCTTTTTTTTGGAAGATAGATATTTTGGAGGTGGGCTTGGAGTCAATGTGTTCACAGCTGTACATGGGAGAGCAAGTCTTTGTGACTCACTATATGATGTTTTGGCTGAATGTTAATTATCACATTGGTTTTTCAATTTGAATTGAAAATATTGCAATATTATTGCTATTAATACTATGTAGAAACTTAGAATGAGACCGTGACTTCTGTAAACATAGGAATATCTAATTAATTTTTGCTTGTGTGATGCACTTTCTCACAGGTGCTCTTGGTTGGTTGATTTAGTTGCCATTTTGCAGGTGGGCAGGAGCCAGGGTATCCCCAACATCTTATAGTTTGAATGGGAATAACTCTGGGTCTGCCTGAAAGAGTGGTTTGTACTTGGAAAAACTTGTTGAGAGGTACAGGTACAGATACTTCCAAACCAATAAGTGGCCATTGGTTTTCTGTATTCTCTGAATAAATAGTGTCTTAGTAGCAAGTCTTAATAGTGAAAATAGTCTTAATAGTGAAAATTATTACAATTTCAGTCATTTTTGTTTTCCACTGGTTATTCTGTCCCATAGTGACAATGCTCTGGTTACTGTCAGTGAGGTGCTCATCAGGAGGGATTTTTTCTAACATCTAATACAGATGGGAAAGCAGATTTGATCATTTCTGGTATATGATTATTTGAAAGCACCTGAGGATCTAGTAAGCTACATTAATTGCAGATTTACATAACAACTGGTGAGCGTATGCCCTCAGTTAGGACTGGCTGTATAATTTTTGCAGCCTCATCTGTTTGCTACATATATATCCCACCCACACTCTTTCAACTTTATCTGGGTGAAGCACTGTCTGTTTCATCCCTGCTTAGATTTCAGTCTGCCACTGAATTTTTTTTAACTTTCCGGAGATAAACTGCTGCATGTCATCAGCCTGTGATGGCTGTAAGCACTCCATGTCACTATGAATTAAAAAAGATCTATATGAATTTTCTGTAGATGTGTCTGTGTTTATCTTAACCTAGTAACATTAAGGTGTAGCGTGTTTTCTTTAGTTGGACAGAAATAGGTAAAATGAAAATCTCTTTGTATTTTATCAATGATTCCTATTTGTAGTTATGTTTTCTATAGGAAAATATAAATCTCTGAACCAGGAATTCTAATTCAGAGAATTTTCCAAGGTGCCATTACTTGTTCTTGTTTGCCCCAGAAATTTTTCATAAGCTTTCCTGCAGATTCAGGCAGTATTAGTTAGCTTATTCCAAATTAATATTCATGCTGCCCATTTCTGGTTGGTTAAATATTTGAATACATTCATGGTCTGTTCTTATGAGTCAGGTATTTTCATTCTTTCCTTTTTTTTAGGTATGAATAATAGCATTTAAACTATTTTCAAAGTTCACTTGCTCTGTAGAGTTTCATATTTGCATATCTTTTCACATCAAAAATTTAAATGTGCGTCTTTTAAATAAGAGTAGTTGAATATACAAAACCAGACTGTACGTAAGACTCTGAAGTTAAAATTCACTCCACCAAGTATTTCTCATTGCTCACAATGATTCAGGTCCCTCAGTCCTCCCTCCAGGCAGGTTTCTTTCAAGTCAAAGGCAGTTATGTCTCAGCAATGACCACAGACTTGGGCCCAAACTGCAAAACAAAACTCATTTTAAGTTCAGGATCAAAGTTAATCAGGAATCAGCTCAGTGTTTGTTATTGGAAGAATAAGAGAGACTATGTAAAGGCAAAATTATTTGCACCATTGTATTTTATGACAGTCTCCATTAACTTGTAATGAGCTGTGATTTCAGGCCAAATGAATGCAGATCAAAATTTAACATTAAGCTCTTTCTTTCCCTTATCTAATAACTAAAATGTGCTTTCTCAAATATCTTGTACTGCTTTTAGATGCATGAGCTACATGTTACTGTTAAAAATAGGCCCAAATCTCAGCCTCAAGTCAAAACATTTCCAAAACTTGGAAACCCAAAGCTTATGCCAGATCAAAAATTTGCAAGGGGCTCTTATATTTCTAACAAACTGAGACCTGTGTCAGAGTGCTTTAAGCTGAGATTTCTTTTTCAATCAAAAGCTAAAGCAGCAAAATGTTTTTGGTCTTTTATTTTTCAGTCTTTCCTTATTATCAGTGAGACTCAATAGAGAAGCTTTTACTTGAAAACACATACTTCTGTATTTTCTTTCCTTTGAACTACTAGTCAGTTAAAATATTTTCTCTTCATGTTTCCATTTTGGCTTATAACCACCATGTTTATTATTTGGTCCTTTCTGGAATAAATTTGACTATTATAGGGACAGTAAGAAAATTATAGAACCCTGTAAATGGTTGTGTAACAGCTGATTTATTGAAAATCTTTAGTCATAATATTTACTTTATCAAGTAAAACACATATTTTCACTTCAACAGGAGTAATTTCCATGAATAGTTTCTAAAGTCGTAGTAGTTACTCCAGAAAAACCTCATTTCACAAAGTGGCTGTTTGGTCTCCATGCGTAAATGTGTTGAATTATTTTCTACCGAATGAAGGCATATACGCTTTTATTTTTCTTCTGTACTTCCATATACATGCATTCATGGCAATCTGGGGCATAATTGCTTGAATTTGCCTGCAAAGAGGGCAGTAAGGCAGGTGAGCCATTGGGCCACCCACCACCCCTGGCTGAGGTCATGGGAAGGGGGCAGAGCCTTTGGTTAAGGCAGAGTGAAACCGCCAGTGGAGCGAAAGGCTGACTAGGGAAAACAAGTCATCTGCTCTTCAGACAGCAAAGCAAAATGGGCAAAATCTGCCTGCTAGCAGTCTCCGTGTCTGGAGGGCACGAGCTGTGTGTGTTTTAAAGATTTATGCAAATGAATGCTCAAATTTAAAAAAAAAAAAAATATTGAGGGAAAATTTTTGAAATCCAGTTACCTTAAAGTTTTTCTGTTTTTTGACTGTAAAACAGAAATGGCTAAATCCCTGGCTGTGTATTGAGGTATATTTCTCTGGCATGAAGTGTTTGAAAGGACTGAGCTGGATCTGTGTCACCAGTGTAGGCTCAGATACTTACGGAGATCTTACCTTGCAAAAGGACAGTGTGGAAACCAAAACTGAAATTTCTCTAATATTTTTAAAATAGTTTATTTTATCTGATATGTATCTGATAAGATGAGGTCTAGCAGACCCTGTATATGTACAGATGTCCAAAGGCTATAACGTAGATTCTAAATTATCACATGAAAGACAAGAACATACCGGTTTCATTCAATGCAGTCAATAGTTGTGTCTTTCTGTTCGTCCATTGGTCTGTGTTGCTATAAGGAGTATAAAATAGGCTAGCATTGCAGAATGGTATAGCAAATAACCTCATTGTAATAAAAACCTAAGTTATCAACAATTAAAGAAGAAATTTGACCAGAAATTAAAGAATAAGCAAGGCATATACAAGAGAATATTTTTTCTGTAATTTTTCAACAGCACACCATTTTCTTTAAGTACAATACAATGTTCGATGTGGCTGCTCGTCTAGTCAGTTATTTTTAGCCTATTAGTAAGTAGGATTTTTCTTCCATGATACCTTGCCATTTTATCAGCAGCTGATTTGAACTTGCAAATCACTGGTCCTATTGATCAAAGGTGCTGAACTCCTACGGTTCCTATTGATTTCAGCAGGAGATGCAAATGTTCAGTGCCTCTGAAAATTGCATCCCATGTTCTCAGATTTAACCATCCCTGACTACAAAATGACTATTTTATATACAAATGAATTCTCAAGTATGAATATGAAGTTGTCCCTATCCTTCATGATATTATCACTATTTATGAGTATGCACTGGAGATGGGTGTTGGGTCTTAAATTATATTCATACAGAGGGTGAGGAAATTAAAAACCCTCTGCTGTCTGCCATTGTGACCTGTCATTTCTCACACTGTGCACAAGGTAGAGGAGTGATGGTTTCAACATTGGGAAAGGCCAGGCCAAATTTTAAGGACATATGTATCTCAGTGCATAGACTTACAATATTGGTTGCCTAGCTTTATACATTATAAAATAGAAATCCTTAACTCTGAGAACTAGAAATCATGCAGAGAAGGCTCAAGGAGAAAATATGCTGATTTTACACTGAAGAATATAATGGTATAGTAAATATTGCTAAATGCTTCAGGTATACATAAAAGCTGTGATGCAGATGTGCAACTCTGAAATGTTGTTGAACTCCTTAGTGGGGTAGCTCTCACTGAGACAGGTACCTCAGGGTTTCACAGCTGGAAATCATGATGTCTATTCTCTCTGAGCCTGGGTTTTGCTGATGAAGTTTATATTGTCACAAATCTTTAAGTACACTGAGGAGAAAGTCTGACAGAATTGTATAGTTGTCTAAGATTAGGTTTTCTTTGTTCCTAAATCTAACGTATGACTTAGTAAGGAAAAATTAAACCAGACTAGTCATTATACATCCCAGTGGGAGGACTGCAGGAGAGGAGGGGATATTTCTATTCTCAGGTATAAAAATATGTTAGGTATAAAGAGAAGACCACTTGAGAAAGAGGGCAATGCTTGAGAGTCAAGATGGCTATAACAAATATATGGAAAAATCCTCATTTCATGAAAGGCCATATATGGTCCAAAGTAAATTATCCATTCAATATGGATTTTAAAAAAAACTGAATTCTTAAGGCTGAATCAGATATTAACTGTCTCAAATTTTCAAATTTGTTTAGAGCAGAAGGATCTAGCATTTTATTTCAAAATGAGCTTACAAAAGAAGAACATCTCTTCCGCAGATCAGGATCTAAACTTTCTGTCTCTTATTTGTGTTCAGGTCTTTTCACATTGCTTCACCTTTACAGTGCCTGACAGGAACAGCGGCACTGATGCACCCATGGCTTCATGCCACAGTGAAATCCAGTTTTATAAGCAGAACCTGCTAGCATTTATAGAAAATAAATACTTTTCTGGCACTTGGTCAGAGCAGGTGCAGAAAGAATAGTCAGCTGCTGATATTCATTCTACTACAGCTCTTCTAAAGTCTAAGCTTCAGGGGAATGATCTACTGAGATTTTGTAAAATAACTGGAAACAGCTAAACAAAAGCCTTTAGTGGAGGTCAGCAATTTGGAGAGACTTCACATTTGTAGGATTTTTGTCTTCTGAAGTTCGTCTTGTGGCTTGATAAGTACTTACTGCACAGGACTTTTTTGACATCACCCCACTACTGAGAGTCTCTTTTGCACTGGAGCCAAGCCTCTTATTCATATTCTGCCAAACGTGTAGCACAGGAGTTGACAAGCTGTGCTTACACAGAAGGTAGATAAGAATAAATTAAATTAGATCACTGGCTTCATAGCAGATGGCAGGTTAATCCAGTTTACAAAGCAAGTTCTGAAAAAAGTGCTTATATATTTGTGAATATTTACTCAAGTATGCTGCAGAATTGGGGGAACTGAGTTAGTTTATCTGGAATTGTTGGTTTGTTTTATTAATTGTTGAACAAAATAAGCAATCTGGCCATTTACTTCAGAGGTAAAGACCCACGTTTTGATTCTGAACAGGGCCCAACTGGTTTCACATACAGCAGTAATGTGAAGCAACCAAAAACCTGCCTCTGGATTAAGAAAATCCCTTAGCATAAAGTCACACTGGCCTTTCATGTCTTTGTTCTGTGAAGGAAATTTATGGGAAGGGTAGAAGGTATAGGCCTTTAATTTATCTTCTTCTGCAAGAGATCTGTTTTATACCTAATAATTATTTTTTACCTAAGAAGCATAATAAATTAGCCAAGAAAACCTCTGTACTATGAGTAGAATCTTCTGTATTTGAGAGAGAGAGGTTATTTAAAGTTACCCTGAGCACCTCCACCATGTGGCCTGGCCAGGGAAGGGTGACCAAGGAAGAAGTTTAGCTTCGCCATGATCATGTGGCATCCTCCAGTCTCTTTAGCTTCACTGACTGCAGACTCCTCAATACTTAGCATCTGCAATAACATCCATAATGCATGTTGAAAGAAAAACAAGAAAAAAGTGTTTGACCACTTTTGTGTTACAATTTTATCTGAAACTTTGAATTAAACAGGGCTATCTAATAAAATATAACTGAAATATAGGTGTGGTGGCATCCATTGTATAAGCTCTATCTCCAAACATTATGCAAAGAAGGTAGAATTTTGCTTTCAGATATATTTGCCTGCCTTAGATCACCTCAGTGAAAGCAATGTACAACTCTGCTTGTGGCAGAATGCAATTCATAAATAACACAAAGCAAAGAAATAATGTAGTGATAAAGGGGGGAATATATTGGAGGTTCAAGCAAGCCAAGAAAGAATATCTTTTCAGATGAGCTTTGCAGTAGGATGGACCATCCAAGGAAACAGAAAAATAGAGTTGAAAGTTCAAGAATGCCAGGTAAAAAAGCGCGGTTGCTACCAGCAGGGAAAATATTAGCTCTCAGTCTCTAGACAAGAGGTTCCGTGCAGCCAAGATGAGGGGATGTTATGGGCTGATGATCCTGGTGACTCACAGCAGCCCCTCCTAACTGAAAGTACGAATTTTGCAATTATGAAGCATACTGATGCTGCTAACAAGCTGTTCAGTCTCCACTTGCCTGGTAGTCCTTGATTTTTGCTTGGAACTGTAGCAGTTCACCAATGACTTTGCACATCCTACCAATAGCCAAGGTATTATAGGTGCTGAAAAATATGGGGTATCTGCAGAATTTTTCTGGAATGACGAGTAGGCCGAGCCAAGTAGCTTTTGCTTTTTCTGTAATAGCAGTGTGGTCATCAAACCTAAAAGGCTGTCTTTTGTGTGCTTTTGGAACTTCAGCTGCATCCAATAATGCATCTTTAGTCATGATGGTGGGGTTTGGTACTGATAGTCAGCAGCCAGTCCTCAAAAGTACTGCAGTCGAGATTTTTTTGTGTAAACATCAGTCTGGAAGGCTGAACTTTGAGGAAAGGGCAGAGATCTTCATCAGAAGGTGAATCTCCCTCCTTTTTACCCAGCCCAGTCGTAAGTTGAACAGAATGATGATGTTATCTTTTACTTGGTTTGTTGAGTAGAGTCTAATACCTGGGCACTACACATGGGAAATACAGCTGAGAATCTTACAAATACATTTGTGCGGTGGGAAATGACATTGTGGCCCACTGTTGAATTCCACAGTGTTTTCTGTGCCCCTTTGTGTAAAACAGTAAAAGCAAAAGCCAGAAATCCACTGGAAAAATCAAAGAGAGAAGTTCTTTAAGGATTTTAATGAAATTCAGTATGTGCCTACTTATTTCTAAAGATATTTGAGAGGGAAAGATGGGAAAGTTTTATTTAATCTTATTTGGTGAAATGTTTGTATATTTAAAACATGATGTACCTATGTTGTAGGAAACACAGTGTTTGTAGGAATTATATATACCCTAGGTAAAAGAAAAGTATCACACAAAAGGAAGGGGCGAGGTAGGGCTCTATGTCTGCTAAATAAATCTTATTATTCCCTGTAGTTAACTTCTGAAAAAGGTATATCTAAGAACTAATGCCTTTACTAGTGTATGTGATCCGGTTATTACTGGAGTGATACCTGGATCTGAAGGTAATTTCTCAAGAGCTATAGCTAATGAAATGAAAATCAGATTGATATTAAGATCACAAGATGACTGGGTTTCTGGAGTGACAGAAGTCATTCAGTTTAATTCAAGTAGACCTTCTTTTCATAGCAATGTGCTTTGATGTTCAAACACTTGCTTTTGCACATTGACATGAACCTGATCTACCAGCATCCTGTGTCATCTCCACAGACTAGAAGTCCAAGGCTGGCAGAGACCATCATCTCTACAATACAGTTGGTGTTTCTCAGGCAGGAAACTGAATGCCAAACATACATACAAACAGTTTTGCTAGCTTGCCAAGCTTTGGCACGAACTATAAAAGCAACAGCACTTCCCTAGCCTGAAGGAAGACAAAGCAAGCAAACTATTCAAATTGGTGCAAATGGGTGACAAAATGCATGGTGTGTGTAATCTGGAAAAGACATATAGTAAGGAAAAAGGTACATTACATATTCAGTCCTTGCTTTATGATGTAGCCTCTGCAGCACATGCAAATGCTGTCTTGGGAAATTAATAACAGCAGCAATGGAAATAGCGTAAGAAAGCAACTGAATTATATTCATCTTTCTATAACCACTAAAAGCGTATTGATGTGTGCAGTTATGTTTTGCATCTAGTGTTGAACTGTTTCAAGTGCTGATATAATTATTTGCATTAGTATAAATGAAATGTACATTCATTAGTTACCAGTCCTATTTTACTTTGTTCTTTTTTGTTGTTATTAACTCTTTAAATCATAATAATGTCCAGAACTTCAAGCCAGGAGCAAGAGCTGCCTGCTCTAGAGATGTCAAGGCATGTTGATTTTTGTTGTACCTTCTATATGTAGAAGTAATGTGTCTTGCATTAATAAGCTGGAAAGATCGGAACTTAAGTCTTCGTCATCTTTGCAAGACCTTTTTCAAAGTTTTAGCGCGGTCCCATGATGATTTCAAGTCCATGGAATATGAAGCAACCCAAGCAAGTCTCTGGATTGAGATCTTTCCACTAACACTGGTGTAAGCTTCTAGCATCTCTTCTGGAGAGTGGGAATTTACTGTCCAGTGGTGTGTCTCCAGAGCCCAGATCTGATGGTGAAGCAGTGGTTTGAGAATTCAGTAAATTTGACTCTCTTCTCCTGATGCCAATATAAAAAAATTAAATATATGACAAATACTGTCATCTCACTAATACAATAGAAATGCTCTCATTTGCTTGATTTGGATCATGTATCCATGGCTGGGTCATCCGGGAGTGCACAGATCCATAATTAATGATTTTAGATTGGCAGCTTTGCGTTTCTGTGGTTGTTTTGGCAAGCCCTTGCCAGGAAGCCATTGAAGGAATGGGGTTTTGCTTTACAGTTTAACTTTTCAGCATGCAAGGGAGGCTTGTGAGCAAACACATAGAAAATGGATAATGGACTCTAGGTTTCTGGTTTGTACTGAGATTTTTCCCTTTAAGTATGTGCAAGTGTAAAAGAAAACAATGTACTTTCTAAGTGCAAGACCCATTCTAGATCACACTTACTTCTGCAAGTCTCTGAGGTTCCTACATGATTCAGGAAGAGCAAATATATTGCCTTTTATGCTCCCACTGTGGGCAGATCCTACTCAGTGCAAATTGCTGCATGTGGCTAAAGAGCCTGCTACTCATGATTTGCTCTTTATGTGACAATTTCAGCTCCTCTGTAGGGGGTATCCTCAATCCATATTTTAGTGGGTCATCAGTCCTCCCTGCTGAGTTACTTCAATGTTAAGGCAACCTCTTCCTTGGAAGAATTTGCCCTCCTCAGTAAGACCTAGGTAATTGCCTAGAATGACTGCGGTACTATCATATTATGCTTAAAATAAGATCCTCTGTAGCTGTTTCTTCTATCATCCTTCGATGCCTCAGATCAGAAACAAGAGAAAGGAAAGCAGAAAAAGTGAATGGCTTTGTAGGAAAAGTGGAGTAGGCAGCCCCCGCGTATGGTGAAAAGGATAGTTCATAACTTCATAAAAGGGTTCATTTAGTAGATTTCCCAGTGCATACATAAATAACAACTATATTTCTGTTAACCTGTATTGTAGAATAATTGCATATATTTTAGATCTAGAGCCAGTTTTTTATCTGCAATGTAATTCTAGAGTAAATCTATGGAGTCAGTGTTTTTACTAATGTTTAACCTAGGTGAAAAGATTTGGGAATGCATTGGGCACAGTTTCACTTATAACTGGGTTCGAAAGGTGAGAGGTTTTACTTGGTGTCAGTGCTTTAATCAACAAACTCTGAGCTCTTTGACAGTTGAAAGCTGAGGGACAGCATTGATGTAGCATTAGAATCTGTCACAAAATATTAAATTCATTCAACTGTTACCCTTTTATATGCAAGTATTTCCATTAATTGCTGTAGAAATTCATCACCCTGACCTGGCTGAGCTCCAAAAGAAAGTGTGGAAACTAATTAAACGTTGAGTTTTAAGGTAAAATAGTAAATTGCTCATTAGACCCCTTGAAATTCTGATTTATTACTAACAGAATGAAGTAATACTCAACTTTGCAGAAACTGGGTCATAGCATTCTTTGTTAGCCTGACTGAAAGTGCTGTAGTTTAGACGTCAATTAATTAGTCTTCATTTTTTTGCAGCAGTACACTTGTTTGGTTTAACCTGGCAACTCCAGCCTGTTGAAGGGCAGCTATATGAAAATGGAGTTAGCAAAGGAAATAAAGCAACAGAATCCATGGATACTACATACTCACCGATCGGAGGAAAAGTTTCTGATAAAACAGAAAAAAAAGGTACGTGTGAACGAGAAGACAGATTACAAATATTTAAACATTACTATGGATCAGATTCTGTATTTGGTACAGTTTGACAGTATTTTGAGTACAGGTTTTATCTTCTCTAGTATAATTTTAAAACAGATATCAAAAGCCCATAACCAGATTGCTTGTTTTAGCAGAACTCTTACTGAGATTAGCAACCCACCTAAGCCATTAGGAAGTTAATGTTCAATAGCAAAATAATTGCCCTTCTTTTTTGAGAGAAGAGAGACTAGAGCGTTTGCCTTCTGTTGTAAGACAGGGGAGGTGAGACTGTGTTTTCCTTGTTCAATTCGTGCAGAGGGCTTGGTGCTGTGCCTGTCTTGCTGACCAAAGTCATCTTAGGCAAAGTGAAACCGTTTGTACTGACAGGTCAGAATATGCAGAGGGGTAGAAATCGTAATGCTTTTAAAGGCATGCTCTTCTTGAAGATATAAGCTTAAATACAGCATCCTGTCGCATCCCGGCTTCAGCAGTCATAGTGAATCAGCTCGCAGGAATCTGCTGAGGTTTCACAAAGAGCCTGTGCCAGTCCGGCAGCTCCCTGCTGCTGTGGGGACAGTCCTGCTGCTGTGGGGACAGTCCTGCTGCTGTGGGGACAGTCCTGCTGCTGTGGGGACAGTCCTGCTCAGCCCCACTCTCTCTGTGCAGCTCCTGTGGCCCTGTGCCCACTGCAGGCATTGTCTCATGCACGACAGAGACATGTCAGTTCACTACGGCAGCAGAAAATTACTTAAAAAATGTGAATGAGAACCAGCTTTTTTGAAGGGGCAGAGAACTGCCAGAGCTGGCGTAGGAAAGGAGAGGGCTGTACAGCTGGGAGTGTGAAACAGAGAGCAGCACTGTCTCAAAGATGCGCAATTTCTTTCTCTCAAGTCCTGTCATTTAATGTTGTTAGATCACCTACTCCAATATTAGTTACAAGCTCTGGCCCATGCTTCCCATTGGCCACCATGGTGATGCTTTCTGACTCTAAGCAGCAGATGGACCTCCTGTTTCTTTTTATGATACTCAGAAAAAGTGGATACATCAGATTAGATCAGAGAAAAGTGAATGGCAGTAGAATATGAATCCTAGTCATTCCAGTTATTAGGCGGAAGGTAAAATTGTGCTGAGAGCTCTGCAATGATAAGAGATTTCCAGAGTTTTCAAATTTCAGAGCAGAGCAGTGATTGGATTTTGTGTATGCCAGGTAAGATCTATTACTTATTATATGAGACAAGGTAGAACATTGTTATACTAGTCCCTCCAGAAGGAAGATTACATATCACATAAATAGTCTTACAAATCAATGTGGCACAACTGGATAACGATCATATATGATAAATGAGCAATATAAATATATGTAAGGAGATAATGATGCATTATTTTGTCCCTTAGAATGGATTGGTAGTGAATTGTAGAAAAAGTTTTATACGCTTTTGTATTTTCGTCCTGGTGCACCATGGAAAAATAACTCAAATAGTTCCTCTTAACTGCATTAAATCATTTTGTCAATATATTACAGATTTAATAAAAGTTTTTCCAAAGCATTTGGCTTCCAAAGGAGGATGTGCAGGAAAAACATCAAAAACCTTAAAAATAAGGTGCCTGAAAACAGAGAAAATAATATATGAGTCAATAGAGACTCAAGGTAGCGGTTAAAAAACAAACCACCTGCCTTGCCCCAGGCAATCCCAATGTCTTGTGTAGTTACACAATTCCTTCACAACACTAAAGCATGGAGGGCTCTGACAGCAGAGCCACGTCACTGAGTGTTTATCCAGCAGTTTCAGAGGTCAGTTTTGAATATAGCTAGACTATTGTCCCACTTGTCTCCTTTCACCTTCTGGGGGCGAGAGTATATGCTAATGAGGAGCATACACTTCAGAAGACACAAGAAAAATTGTGTGGGCTTAGTACTAGGCATTAGTACTTGCATAGTCTGGCCATGGCTAATTTTTGCTGATTTTATTTCTTTCCATCACTTTTAATATATGACAGTAATTTTTTTGCCACTGCTCGTACCAAATTCTCCAAGTAGATGTGCTGGGAAGGAGGATTTGGAAACAGGCAATTCCTTTCACTACAGCAGGATACCACAGAAAGTTGATACTTTGCCTGTAAACTTGAATTATCTGATGTGATTTCACAGGATAAATAACTACTGCCAGATATTGTGACCTCCCATTTTCCCAGCTCAATGCAGCAGCACAGAATGCTTTTCCAGACTTTGAAAGCGTATCTTTTAACTAAACTTTTAATGAAAATCAAGTTTACAAACGAGCAAGTCAGATTTCTTTAAGAAGTCATTTTATAACACACTGACCCATGTCTATGAGTTAACATTTTAATATGTAGTAATGTGATTAAAAACTCAGACATCCTATTGATGCTGGTATTTACCAGGGGAGTACAAGGAAATTGATTGTTTCAGGATCAGTAATAATCATCATATGGGTACTTTCTTGTGAAGATAATTGGCACCACGCTGTTCAGAGTTTTACTTTCTTGAAGCCAAAAGAAACCTGTGATTAGGAATGTATGTTCTGTTTTAGACTTGCAAGGGAAGTGCTTAGAAAGAATAGGGAAGAATTAATACCAGTCGGCAAGATTGGGAGCTGTACAAGGAATTGAATATAGATAATTAAAAGATACTTTGTCACGAGAAAAATGTTGTTATGAGAGATGTTTTTTAGAACAAGAACAGAACTTGTATTGCAGCACTGTAATTTTTAAAGCTTATTTCAGACTTGTCAAGAAAGAGCAAGGAAGTATACAAGGATAGTCTGTGAATAGCGTATCTTCAGATGCCTTTTTTTGTGCAGCCAAATACCTGCTTAGTTCAATTAAGCATAGAAACAGAGCTAAATTCTTCTTCTATAAAGAAGGCACAGTGGCTCAGTGAATATGAAAACATGCACTTCAGACACAGCTCTTACAGTAGCCTTTTCATGCTGTGTGGTTGTCTGAAAAAATATTGTTTGAAAGGTAGAGATGCTGCAACTGCACACTGTCAGTATGTGGTAGATAATACACATGCTTTCCTGTTACCATTGTGAACTGCAGCATGCGCTTCTTTCCTGTGTAATGAGATAAAAGTAAATCTAAGTGCATCTGTTTTTTTAAGGATTACATAAAATTATTACTAAAACAAAGGTATTTACAGCTAAATGTGGAAAAACTCAGAGATACGTTGTTTAGAGACTAGCAACACTAACATGGCATTCATCATAATTAGATAACATCAATTAGTGAAAATACTCCCTGACTAAAGACGTAATGCTTTTTATTTTCAATGGAGAAACACGCCTTCTCACTTCAACAAACTTAAGAAGCAGTTACTGTATTTTAAAGGACCTTGAACACCGACCAATAATGCCATTAACTTCCAAAATGATACTTGACTTTTTACTTAGCACTCTACCGTCTTGTAATTGAATCACATTAATTACTATGTGTCAATATCACCAAAAAGTTCCTTAGTGTTTTAGTTAACCCAGGGTAATTGCTTGCAAAGAATCATTAAGATTTAATATCTCTGGAGTACTGGAAATAGGGGAGAAGTTTTTTAAATTTACAGCAGCCAAGTAGGATCTTGTATGGGATGGGGTGGGAAAGGATCCACTTTTGTTGCCCAACACAGGAAGTTTAATTCTCTTCAAAACTCAACATTCAAGATTTTTTCCATTAAGCAAATTGGACAGAAGTAGTCTCACCTTGAACATTGTTAAAGCAGCACTTTGGAAATATTTTAACTCATGAACTAAGTAGCAGGTGTATTTTTAGAGTATTAGATTACAAGTTGTGCTCTAAAAATAGATGCTTTTATGTGTTAAGGTGTTAAAAGCCAGCTCCTAGTTCTCGCTGTAAGCTTGGTGACACAAAGCAGCCATAAAGCTGGAAGATCCAGTACCCTGAGAATTGCTCCTGCCTTGTAAATTAAATCTCTATTCATTAAGACTGCTAAGTACTTCCTACACTAGTTAAAGCCTATGTAAGATCCCACTGAGGACCTTTGTTATTAATATGTTCAGGAAAAAGCTGGTTCTAGCTTTGCTACTGCTGTTTCCATTTCCAAGGGAAATTTATAAAATTTCATGTACATTATGTTGCATTAGATATTTATATGCATTATTGTAAAAGGTGAGGCTCCAGTCACTTTGATTGCTCTTCTTTATCCTTCACCATGATACTGGAATGAAGTGAAACATAAATGGATAGGGCTGCTGAATTCAATCTTCCTCTCTTTCTCTGATGCAGCATAATGTCCTGATTTTTTTTTTTTTCTAGTTGAGAGAAGGTATGGAGATGCAATTTGGAGTTTTGCAAAACTTACAATGGAATTAGCTCAGATGTTAGCAGGATTTGGTCCGTGATTTGCAGCATGTCATGATGCTGATCACAGACAGGCATTAAAATACACAAAAATGGTGATAGAAGCCAGCAAAGCAAGCCAGCTCCAATTTGGTTTGGCAATGTCTTCTTTTTGCATTCCATTTCCTTTTCTATTTCAGCTCTCTCATACCCATGTGTGAAGTTACATACTGTAGATGTCTGCAAATTTATTGTTAGGCATTATGAAATTATGCCAGTTTTCTCCTTAGATTGCCTGTCCCTGTCCTCTTGCCCCTGCAATGCTTTCATGAAGAAAGCCCAAGCCAAAACAGATGTCCTTTATTTCTTCAGGACTAGATTATCACTACCATAATAAAATCATTAGGAATGGTGATTAATAGAAATCTAGGCTTTGGACATGAGCTCCGACCTACCAGGTTTGATGAATATTCTGTCCTCACTGGTGTCCATTTGTGTAGCTTATGCAATGCCCGTTCAGCAGTAGTCTGAAATACGTGCCAGAGGAAGCTCTCCCGCTGCCTTCTCTCTGTGTGTTCTCAGTTGAATGGGTTTTGTTTGCATAGCTGATAGGTAAAGACCGTGGTTTACGCAGCAGCACTTCTACCTTTTTACATTCAGTAAAGCATTCCAAGATTTCCAGGGCAAAAATGCACTGTGACGCCTGTTGTCGTAAATACTGCATTCAAGTTTGTCTTTTTCAACCAGTTGAATAATAAAATGCAATGGTTTCAGTGAAATGCCCTCTGTTTAGAGGTGGTTTAAATATATTCTGATATTTCGAAGGCATGTTTATAACTCGTGACCTATTATCTTCTCCCACCATGAACACGCAACTGATTGTTTTGTTTGTTTCTGGAAAATTAGTGTTTCAGAAGGGACGGGCCATAGACACAGGAGAAGTTGAGATTGGAGCCCAAGTTATGCAGACGATCCCCCCTGGCTTATTCTGGCGCTTTCAGATTACTATACATCACCCCATGTACCTGAAATTTAACATTTCACTGGCAAAGGATTCTCTGCTGGGAATTTATGGCAGAAGAAACATTCCACCTACTCACACTCAGGTAATTAGAAATAACGCTAATTCTATCATACTTAGATTTTCAAACAGCAGTGGATGTGAATGTTCACAATACACTTTCAAAGCAGGGAGGAAGGAAGGGACTGGCTGTAACCCCAAAAAGCAGTCTGTTTATCCATTTCTTTTACTGAGATCTAGCCATACCCTCAAACTGTGTTCTCTCAGAGGAAGGGACACTGTTGTACCAGAAAGGTCAGCAGCTGTGACCACTGTGATGTGACTGTCTGAGAGGCTGGACAGGTACACGCTGTGCTGCTGTGTAGCTCCAGCATCTTCTCGCGGGGGCCTGGGGGACAGGTGGATGAAGTACCAGATCATTTGAAAAGCTTTAATCTTTTTACGACTTCATCAAAACAAATGGATTACGTAGTTAGTATGAAAAGTTAATGGGGGGGGAAGCTGTTTCTGATTTCTAACATGAAGATTATTTTAGAGTGTTTACTCCTGGGGATTTTGCAGGAGAAAACCTACCTAAACAGTAAGAATATGCATTCGACTTTTTTTTTTTAAGACTTATTGTGCTTGGCATATGAAGCTGTCATTTCTATGGATAATAGATTTTTCAGCTTCCCGCTATAGCGGGATCGCCTTCGCAGAGCGCGATAAACTTATATATGGAATCATGGAGAGATTGTTTAGAAGGGGCCTCTGAAGATCATCTAGTCTAACCTCAAAAATTATTTACTACAGTTCTTAGAAATACGATATTTTAGTTGTCATTTACTTTAATCGAAGCTGGATCTTCAGTTGAGCTGAAATTGAACTTTACTGAAAATCAGAATGCTTAGAAAAACCTAGAAAAATACTTGTATTTCTTGAACAGGAATTCATTAAAATCGTTTACATCTCTGATGCTTTGAGGCTAACTGGTCTTAAAGTTGTCAGCACCAACTTGGTTAGCTATTAAGACCTTCCATGTAAAAAATAGATACTTATTTGCATTAATAAAATTAAATATAAATATAAAATATATTTAAGTTTTGATAAACAACATTAAGGGACAAACACTTAAAAATCTGATATAGAACAATAGGTTCTTGTATCTGTTTTTTGGCATTGGAAATGAATCACTGCATAATGTAGGCACTACAGCCTGGAATTCTGGAATTATTCCCATTAAAGAGATGTAATTTTTGAAGTAAGTCTGCTGTATTTAGTGCAGCAAGTCTGAATTTACCCTGCCATATTCAGCAGCAAAATTTGATGCCAGATTTCTAACCTACCATGACGCTTTTTATATGGAAACTGAAGCTAACTAGAGTAGGTTATGCATCTGCTGTCCACATTGGTGAATATTTAGTCAGTCAGGCAATTCCTCTGAAGATTTCAGCTGTTTATTCCTGTTCTAATGAGACATGCAGAGTAGATTCATAAAAATTTGCGAGATGCTAAATCTTTGCTCATTATTATTTCAGTTTGATTTTGTAAAACTGATGGATGGAAAACAGTTAATTAAGCCAGAACCAAAAAACTCAGAGGAGCCTCAGCAAGCTCCCAGGAATCTGATCTTAACTTCACTGCAAGAGACAGGCTTTATTGAGTATATGGATCAAGGCGCTTGGCATATGGCGTTCTACAATGATGGAAAGAAAGTGGAGCAAGTGTTTGTACTAACTACAGCTATTGGTAAGAACAATTACAACAAAATGGTTATTCTGATTATTATATTAGAAAGATGTATGTGAAAAGAAATTATTGACCTTGATTCCGGCTTCTCTTAAGTATTCTCTTAAATATATTTTATTTTAGCTTAGTTTAATTAACCTCAGTGGAGCAACTTCATGTTTACGCCAATATTAGACAAAGACCAACACTTGTATATTAAAGATGGATGTTATCAAATTAATTAAGTGTGAAGTTTTCGTGTGTGTTAAGATTTTTATATGATAGATTAAATGCTTGAGTAATTTCTGGTGTTATCTTGCTCAAAGTGAAAGAGATTATGTCTGCGCTCTCTATCTACATGGGAACCATAAATCCTACAAAAGTTATCCAGGCTTTAAGTGCTTATTTCCAGTATTTTAGTCAGATAGAAAATCTAAAAGGCAGCTTTTGTGGATTTGGTTGTGATTGTTGTTTGATGGATGGGTGGTACTGTTTTATACAGTTATTCAAATGCACCGTTTTGTTTGGAACACAGAAGGCAAATGTAGGAGACAGTGTCCTGATGGCATATCAGACCCCTACTGTTTTTTTTTTCATACATATAGGTGGACAAGTGTTTCCAACTCTAGGTATTGTTAGTTAGCAGTTCTCACACATAGGGTTTCTTTGGAATTTAAATTTAGGTAAAGTGTTGTATTTATGACAGTCTCGGTTTGCTGCAAGACTTTAGCCACTATGCCCTTTAGTTAACCTGTTCTACCATATGTTTAGCAAGATGTCTTTACTAGTAATGGGCATGCCATCTGCTCTTTAGAACAATTGGATACTATTTTTACTTGATGGTAAACACCTTGCAGACCAGGACAGTATGATTCAAACACCAAGATTTTGAAGGACTTGGAGGAAAATAATTTAGAAATTGATATAGAATTGTAATGACTGATTTTTTGTTTAAAAGTTCATATTTACTCAGCTCAGAAAAGTTTATCTTTTACAAGCATGAAAAAATGCCATTATTCAATGCCATATGAGAAAATAATATTCAAGCAATCTATGAAAAACATAAAAACTGGCCAAACTCCAGTCCAGACCAGAATCCAAGTACCTGCCCCCTTGTTTATTTCTACTGTAATACAACAGTGTTTATACAGGAGGGTTTAAGCAATATTTTGTCGTGAAATAGTTTACCCTCTCCAAAATAAGAAATAAATAAATAAAAAGATGAAATCGAATGCTACAGTTTGGTTCTGGTTACATTTGGTGAAAAAGAAGTTGTCCATCCCTTTTCTGGCCAATATGCAGAACAACTGGGTCTTACAGAGAGGAACAATGGGAGCCACAGTGCAGGTGGGAATCCTTATCCTTATACTTAACCTCAAAAATTACTCTGTTTTTGGGAAAAAGAGGGTTCATTCTGCAAGAATCTACTGCTGATGCATTTGAAAATAGCACTAGCTATTGTGTTTTCATAACCTGTGTATCTTCTTCTCATAGTTTGCATAGTGGTTCTTGGTTGTTTGTTTGGGAGTTTTCCCACAAAAAAATAATCCTTGAGCCATACTCCTTACCCTAGATGGGTCTGGAGTCATATTTGACATCTCCTTGACAAAGGAATAAACCAGAACCACAGACTAAAACACTCAGAATAGAGCAAGAGCTTGGGTGCATCTCCCCTGTACACTGCTGTTGGCTGTGTGAAGCAGTCATGCCCTTCTCATAAGAGTCTGTTAAGCAGTATTTCAAGTTGCTCAATGTTAGTTATGTACAAAATTGATTTTGCTGACACTTTAGATAGAGCTCTGATCAGACTTTCCCTTGACAGGGGTAATTTGCATGCAAAATCTGGCGTGCCTCACGTACTTTCATAGACTGAATGAAGGCCAACCCAAACTGGACATTGCATTGAGGGGAAGTAACTTTTCAAATCATTAATTCTTCCTTTCAGATCAATGTAGGGATCACTTACCATGTGATTCTGGAAAACTGAGAAGACAGGCAAGCGTAGATAGAGAAAGAGAAGAGTTGATAATGAACAGTAGTATGTAAAAAAATAATAACAAGCAGCATATCTGTGAAAAAACTTACTTCTGAAAATGAGCTAGTTTTTTGACTTTGAAACAGACATCTGTGTAAAGGTTGTGGATGTCTAATGAACAGATACATATCAAATGCCTGTTCTTTGATATAAAATGATAACCTGAAAGGAACGTTTTAAATAACAGTAGGAGTTTTCAAGAGGAACCTTGAGGATCCTTATCTACCCAAGTGCCCATAAATAAGATCCAAATAAACTTATTTCACTTATTCATATTAGTTGTAGTATGTGCTTATAATCCATCTTTTGACAAGTTACATTTTAGTTTAAAAATATATCAGATTTGATTAGATTAAATATTCCAATAGTGTCAATAGTGTGCCCTTTCTTGAGAAAAGTTTTTCCCCCAAAATCACTTGCCAGAGACAGATACTTTTCAAAAGGATCTCAGTTTTCTTCTTTTTCCCCAGGTTATTATTTTGTGGGAAAGGACTCATGTTTCCCATCTTCTATAGCCAGAGGTATTTCCCCACATCTATTAATGCGTGTGCCCATAAAACCATCTCAGTCCTCTGTGTTCCTGTAGCCCCTCTCCTGTCCTGCCCAGTACCCGCGGGCTGCAGAGACCCTCAGTCCGACTGCTGGCCTGATGGCGACAGACTTCACTGGGGAGCAACTTAGCCTTGGAATTGCTTCATATTCTTTACATAAAACCCATATAAATCAGGGAATCCACTGAATTCCTGTAGGAGATACATGTGTAAAATAAAATCAGCTAATCCAGGTATAGATATGAGCCTGTCCCATGATGTGTGAGGTTAAGCTGTGTGATGAAACACGGGCAAGTTTAAGATCAGAATTGAAGGTGGTTTGGTGGTTTTTTTCTTCAAATCTAGTTCATGGTCCTTTATTGCATTGAGTTTCATCACTGTACAAAAGACTATTTTTTCTTCATCTGATTGTATAGAAGTGGAAATCCTACCCTCCTCCAAGGAATTCAATTCACATGGTTCAAGTGAACACCATAGAAGGCAATTTACTCCATAAACAGGTTTCAAACAAATTACTTCAGCAATAAAAGAAAGTGTTTAAGGTGGACATTTTTCAGCAATACTCTGGTTCTTGCAGTGCTTTTAATGGTGGTAAATTTTACATGAACACTTACTTTAAAAGCTTTTTGGTGTAATATAAATGATGCACTTGTTATCTCAAAGCTGTCAAGACAAAATCTAATATTTGTAAGCTGCTTGAACAGGAATTTTGTTTTATGCTCCCTATGAATGAAAATGGGCCTTTTACTGCTTCTGCACCTATTTGTATGTTGAGATGTGTCCTGCAGAGTGAGGTGAAGATGCCATACATTTCAAAATCAACCAATTTGTATTTTTCTTTGTGCACAACTCTCTGAATAAACAGAAATCCTGGATGACTGCTCTACTAATTGCAATGGGAATGGAGAATGTATCTCGGGGCACTGCCACTGTTTCCCGGGATTCCTTGGTCCTGATTGTGCAAAAGGTAATCTCATATTAACTGACCCACAGTGCATGACAAGGCTCGTGATTATGGTGTGTGACTGCTGGGCTTGCAAAGATTCAAAGTGATTAAAGGAGATTAAATTCTTTTTTCCAGCCAGATGGCAGATACAGTACAAGCACACACATAGAAGGTTTCTTTATGCTGTACTTGAGCTAAGATGCATCAGTCACTTCTCTCTCCCTGACTTTCAGAGTTAATAGATTCCTCCATCTCTCTTTGCATCCACTGCATGATTATAAAATACAGTTTTTAATAAGCGTGTTAGCTTAGCATAATGTTTTCTGTTATTTAAAAGTGACAAACAGTTTCACTTTGGAGAAAATTGCATGAGTCAGTCAAATGCTTCCGTGGTCTTAACTTGAATAGGGTATAGAAAAGAAACCTAAAGCAGCATGTTTTCCAGCATTTGGGGCAAAAAAAAAATGCTAAAAAGATTGTAAGTGAGTTTATTTCTGTTTCAGATAATTCTGTCGGTATTATCCATCATCTACTGTGTATGATGTCTGGAAGTTCTCGTGTTTTTCCAATGTTTCCTCATATTTAGGATTGACTTTATTTTTAAGAGCTTGATTGGCTCAGAAATTGATACTGGATTGTAAAACTAAGCTTCCACATCACTGGTTTACGTGCAGATCAGTAGTGGCTAAAACATCAATAATATTAAGTCTGCTTAGAAGATAGAAGAGAAGGGCAGTATCTTGCTTCAGTTCACAGGGAAGAAATATTAATCTTACTGAAAATCATAAGCGGGCATCACTGCAAATTTTCTGCAGAGGCCAGTCAAGGGGAGGGAATTATTTTTATCTTCTAGGATATCCCATTTCAGGTCAAAATTAAGGTATTCTAGTGAAGCAGACTGAGGAGACGAGGACATTGTATTACTGCTACACTACCTAGTTCAAAGATTCCAGTCTGTCACAACCCTCCAGTCAAACAGAGGATCAGGGGGCTGGAGTGGAAAAGCAATTTCACAGAACAATAAATGCAATAAATGTTAATCTATATAAGTATGTAAATACATTAAAAAGGTCAACCTGTCTTCTTCAGATTCCTGTCCAGTGCTGTGCAGCGGAAATGGAGAATATGAGAAAGGTCACTGTGTGTGTCGAAATGGGTGGAAAGGACCCGAGTGTGATGTTCCAGAAGAACAGTGTATTGATCCAACCTGCTTTGGCCATGGCACTTGTATCATGGGTGTCTGCATCTGTGTCCCTGGATACAAAGGAGAGATTTGCGAGGAAGGTGTGTGAAGTTTCCCTCTCTATAGTTAGGGGGGTTGATTTTTGTCTTTAATCTCCAAACCTGTTTTAAGGTAGTTAAGAACTCGCATAGATGTGAGAAGCTGACTGTGAAGCAGTACTGTTTTACTCAGAAGCACATTTACTGTCTCATAGAAAGTCATGTTAAGGTAGAAAATTATCAAAGGTAAAGGCATTCACATCTCAGTGACAGTCAGTGGGAGCTGATCACATCATTCCCACAATTCATATTTTTATTGTAAAAGATCAAAATGATTTAACATTCTATAATAAGTCTATCTAATAACTGTAGCATGGGCTGTCCTCTAAAATACTGAGTTTCTCTTTTGGTCCAGGAGGACTCTAGTTCTTGGATTATTTCAGTTCCTTCCCTGCATTGAATCTCAGCAGCAAGCACAGAACTGGATGGAAGTTTTTGCCCTTCAGCAAGCAGTGTATTCTCAGTCCTCCACAAGTTTCCTGGAAAACATCCCAGCAAGCAAGGATTCCTTTTTTTTGGTGAAAGTTGTGAGACCATCTTGATTTATTTGTCTCCACTTCTCTTCTCTCAGGCTTTTTTCAGGAAGGGTGGCCAGCGTTCCCTGTCCTGCTTCCTGCCAGTACCCTCAGTCCCTTAGCACATGCTGTTAGAGAGCCTGTGCAGACTGTTTAACTTGGCCAAAAGCTAAGGGTAAGGCAGTCAGAAGATCATTTAAACAAAATATGATGTGGTAGTTCTCCAAAGTAATCAGAAGATCGTAATCAGCTTTTCCCTTTCTTCATTCTGTTACATCTTAGATTTTTTCTGCGAAGAATGTACTGACAATATAAAGCCAAAAAGAGCACCAAACGGTTTCAGTTTACCAGAGCATATTGTGTAATTCTGTTATCGTATGTCATTTTTACTGTGAGCCTGTGTTCAGGGTACTAAACGGGCATCCTTTAAGGCTTGGCTAATAAAAAACGGGAAGTTCCCAGAACAAGTAATTGTACTTTTGCTGGTTGTAGTACTGTGGTGTCTCTGCCCTCATCTATAGAAAGAAGCACTTGTTGTTTGTCTGTTAGTATTTCTGAGATAGCTCATCAGCTTTGACTTTCTTCCCCTGTGCATGGCCTCGGAAAGCAAAACTCTTCTTCATGCTTGCCCTGATTTGTTGATTTTTCACTAGTCGCCTTAGCCTGAAGCTAGTGACAGCATACTTTATGCTTCCTGCTATATAGATTTTCGGTAATTCTTCTGAGTAGCACACAGAGGAGGCTCTTCATGTGGCTTGAATTCTGTAGTCATAAAAATGTCCAGGATGGATTTGATGGATTTGACATGCCTGGTACAATTTCTAAAGGGAGGATAAAGAGAACGCTTCTGACATTCTCCGTGTTGGCAGTTTCAGAAATGGACAAAAGCAAGAAAACCCAAATGGGAAAAATCAAGTAATACACAGATTTACTCACTGAGGCCATGATGTCAGACAATCCTGTAGCTGGTGAGAGGCTGACTGCTGTTTTCAGTTGCTTGGTTTCTTGCCATAACATGTTCCTGCAAAATGGTTGAGAAGAGTAATTGAGATAAATGTACTCAGACAGCTATTGAAACTAAGAGTGTGAAAATTTAGGATTTTTAAATTAAGATGCATATTTGAATTTTAAAAGAAGGTGGAATTATGTAGAAATAGGGTGTTTGCACAGACAAACCTGTGCAACCAAGTACAGTGGGATTTTGTTGTAACAGTGTGTGCATGACAGGGCTGTTCAGTTGACTGTATTTGTACAACATAACTTGTGCAGTAGTGGAAGTAATTCTGTCAGGAATTCAGATTACATTATTGTATGTAAATACAAGTTTAGTATTATAGCAGTATTGTTAACATAGCAGACACAGTAATAGATGTACTATCCAGGGAACACCAGTAGCTGCAGGTGTTCATTGCTATGGGAGTCCTTTGAATTTGTCCTGTCATATTATCGTTAGTGAAGTGAGTGATACTTTTTAAACTGCTTATGGAGTCACTCAGTAATTTTTAAAAGATCAGCAAAATAAAACACTGTCTCGGGATGAGAGAAAATTGCTGAGTATTTTTGTCCTACGCAGAAACACTGATTCCCCTCTTTCAGAATTTTCTTGTGCTGTGCACAGGCCTGGAAGGCTGAAAAACATACAACATAAATCTTGAAATAAGATCTTGAATTGGTGGCATAGCAGCTCAAAAGATAAAGCATCACTTCATTCTTAGGTCAAAAGGTCCTATAAACTGGAGGCCATTAATCTCAATGTCTGAAGTATTTAGTCTTCCCTTACTGAAGCAGAGAGCATCTCTTCATTTGTGTAGCACAGAATACTGTTTGTTAAGTTTACAGTTTAATTATTAAAACAAAACTTGTACTGATATTTGAAAAATGCATACAAGAACTTTTGAAGTGCCTCTTTAACATTAGTCTGAAGCATGATCTAACATGAACAGGCTTTTGGCTAATTGTTTCCCTTGCTGGGACCACACAAATCCTCTTCATCTCTGCAGTCTTCCTGCAGCCTCCAGAGAAGGCAGGCTGTGTTCTGCCTAAAATCTGTCTTGTTAAGGAATGCTGGGGATTTATGAGAGAATATGCTGATTATACAGGACTAACCAGCTGATTTAAATTCTTCAACACAGCTCCTGAATTTTTCACTAGGAATAGTTTTATCCAAATTGAGAACAAATTTAGCTCTTTGTCTGTTTGCAAATTGTACATCAGTACGTTATGACTTTTATGAATCTGTTCATTATCTGCAATTGCCCAGCACATACTTTTTATGAGTGTATGCGATATTTTTAAAGCAAGCATTCAGTCAGAGATTCACTACTTGGGGTTAGTGGATGGCCATATTTTTTGTATCAAATTTTCAACTGTAGAGGTAACTTTCCACACAAAGATGAAAGAATAAAATCTTTCTTTTTCCTGGATGTAGATAAAACACAGAGCACAAATACCCAAATGGAAACACAGTACACAATTGCAGAAATAATTATTAATTGCTCCAGTTCTTTCCCAGTCCTGCTACTGAAGCACAAACCTGCACTCACTTGGACCAATAGGTCTGTCTTGGCCATCTACATTTTAAAAGTAAGACAATATCCTTGACAAGCAGAATCATACGATCTCTAACAGTCTACATGCTTGCTTTTTTTTCTTGATTTTGGCTTATACTGGCACAGATGTTAGCATAGTCTGTTTTTCTCCTCATGTTTGGTAACATCAGTTTGGATATTTGCACAAAAATCACCAAATTAATCTGAATCCCTGATGTATTTCCCAAGGAAATGGCTGTAAAGGTGCACGCTTTATGCTCTAAGTTGTATATTCCCTCCTTTCCAGAGGACTGCTTGGATCCAATGTGCTCTGGCCATGGTGTGTGTGTTCAAGGGGAATGTCACTGCTCCACAG
Organism: Limosa lapponica baueri; assembly: GCA_002844005.1. Lineage (NCBI taxonomy): Eukaryota > Metazoa > Chordata > Aves > Charadriiformes > Scolopacidae > Limosa > Limosa lapponica. The sequence goes on from KZ505691.1 coordinate 1,309,727, forward strand.
GCTGGGGCGGTGTGAACTGTGAGACGTCGCTTCCCGTGTGCCAGGAGCAGTGCTCGGGGCACGGGACTTTCCTCCTGGACACGGGACTCTGCAGCTGCGAACCACAGTGGACAGGTTCAGACTGTTCAACAGGTATGTATGCTGGAGATTTTATTTTTTCAAAAATGCCTATGCTTGCTGTTTGAGTTGTGAAAGAAAGTAGTTACTATTACTGTGCTAGTGTGAGTTTAAAAAAGATAGGGATGAACCGGGGTGCTGTTGCATGGCACTTAATGGGCTTGACAGCAACTGGCTTTCTGTTGACAAGGACAGACAGGCTTTTTCTTTGTGACAAGAATGTTGACTGCCTGCTGCCATGCCAGCGTGAATGGTACTTCCTGCAGGAGTGCAAGCGCCTCCTGGCATGGATTGAAGTTAAGCATGACTCTCGTATGAGATCTGGAGCACTTATCAGGCTCATGCAATGAGGGAATCCGCAACTCTGAGAGAGACTGGGAGGATATAGAAAAAATAATGGTCTAAATGCAGTGACTGGTGAGGAAAAAGGCTCTTTAAACAAAAATGACCATCCATTCTCTCATGCTGGGATAAAAACTCTTTTCTTTCTTAGAGGACCATCAAGGTTTGATCCCACTGAATTTGATTAAGAGTTGAAACGGATTTCCTATGTGCTTTGTGCATTTATGTTTCGTTTTCTTAAAATGAATGCACTCTGGACATTTTACTCTGTAATGGAGCATGTCATTACCAATATACGTGCTACTATTTTTTTCCCTATAAAGCTCACAAAACCAGAATCTCAAATGATAAGTAGTACATCCCAGTACAGAATAGATCCAGGTGACAGATTTGCTGAATACTGTGGAAATACAACCAATTGTCCAAGTCACCAATTTTTCTTACAAATCATCATTCAAAAGAACACTTGGAACAGTATAAATTTCTATTCAGACCTTTAAAGTGTATAGTTATAATCTTTAAGCTGGAACTTACAAAATGTCCCACTCCACGATAACTTTTTAAGCAACAAAATATTGACCTGCTAATAATTTTCAGTGTTTGTTACAAAGACCCGATGTTCATTCTACACTCCAAAATTAATGCATGTAATTTCAGTCTGCCACTGTTGGATATGGTACCTGCTTTGATAAGAATTGACTTTTTATTTGCTTTCAGCAAAAGCCTGGTTGCTTGCATTTTTATCATGTGTTTTATTATGTGTTAAAAATATTCCCTGAAGGTTAGCAATACAATAGTACTTCCATTAATGAAGAAAATAATTAGGAAAGGTGCTGGCTGTGTATTAATTTTTTACCCACAAAATATGCAAACTAATTCTGTTGTAATACAAAGTTATTGTATCTCAAAAAGAGATGTTAATCTCCAATAGGTCTGTTGTGTCAGCTGCATGGAGCAATTATATATAAAGTAAGGGAACAAAGAACTAATAAACAAATGCAGTGAAGATGCTTTTATCTTGTGTGCTAGGATCATAGTTTTTATGTTTGTGTCACCTCCAAGCTGTTTTGATTAATTTTTAGAAGAAAGGTAACTTTTTTCCTTACCTCCATCAACCAGCAGGGATGATACCTCTCTTCATCCCTACTGTCTTCTGAGTTATCAAAGAATGCTTTTACAACCACCAACAGGCATCCCCCTTTATAGTTAGATACTTCAGATTTCTCCTTTCAAATATATCTTTCTTCATAGGTGTTAAACTCGATCCAGGATTGTTGTGGCAATACGAGTGTTAGACTGAAGGGTAGATGTTCATTTGCGCTTGAGACTTTCTTCACATTATCAGTGATTGCTGTGCATGCTGGAAGTAAAGTTTGATTGTAGTGAGGAAGGAAAACATCAGATGAGTAAGTCAATGAGGTCAGAATAAATGAGCTGTTGTATGCGAATGGAAAAAATCATGAGGTTCTGTACAATGAAGAGGATGAAAAGGGTAAAACACAGACTGCTTGTCTGGGATCAGACAGCAAGGAAGGCTTTGCAACTGATAGATGAGCAGTCTCTCAGCCTGCCTCAAACCCTTGCACTTTCCCACCATCTCTGTACCACATTATTGTCAGTACTGTGAAAATTTGCCTTTCTGGATCCCTTTGAAGAATATAGGCTCCTGTCCTGATGATTTCTGCATTCTCCAGCCAGTTCCAAATACTTTCAGAATAAAAGGCCAAATTATTTTCAGTTTTGTGTTTTTCCTAAATAGAAAGTGCCAGAATGCTTTTGAGTACCTTATCCCAGATAGTGTGGCACACTTGAAGACAGATGAGCCACCTCTAAGATACGTTTCCCAACTTGCCCATCTGTAGTTCTTCAAACAATAGGAAATTCTATTTTACAAGCAGCAGACTGGGGAAAGACAAAAAATACTGTGGACGTAGAGGAAGAGGCATGAAGGGTGACTGTGTGAACCATGCATATTCTGAAGGATTGCCAATGTTTGGAGTCCCAGCCTGAGATCTGGAGTCATTCATGGATTTTTTGAGGCTGGAAAAGACCATCGTTTTCATGCTGTTAGATTTTCTGTAGGACACATATCAAAAAAAGAAATCATCCTTCAGTTTCTGTTTGACACTCATAATTTCTGTTTAGTTTTTAGAAATTTGGCCTTCTCACAGAGACTGAAAATGAACGATAGTCTACTGTATCCTTTGGTAAATTGTTTCAATTATGCCCAACCCTCTCTGCTAAAAAGTGCACAGTCTAATCTCAGTTTGAATAAGTGAAAAGTCTTAAAATTGTGTTTCTTTTTCTGAGGTGTAAGACTGTCAGATTTTTTGTCATATTCATTATAAATTTTGTCTTTAGTGTTTATAAAAAGAGACAGTATTTTGCTTCTCATAATGCTACATACACACACCTCTCTCTCTACCACCTCCCTTTTCTCGTTCTCTTTCCCTCTCTCTCACTATCTCTAACTCCACCTCCAGAAGAAGAATAATGCCATAAAAAAAAATGTATTTCTTGGATTTTGGTTAGACCTTTTGGGAGGTATGGCTGACCACACAAAGTATGTGTTTTTCTTTTCCTATTGCTTCAGAAAAAAAATTACATCAAGGGAACACTGAAATTCCAAGCTTAATTATTCAAAGATCAAAGAAAGACAAAAGAAGATACCTATACATTAACTAACTCATCTTTCCTGTGTTTCTTATGAGAAAGGTTTAGTTTTTCACATTTAAAAAAATTCTGTTTTGCTAAGGATGTATGGCCTGATCATTCAAGTGGTTACTTGCTCCTCTATACACTTGTTTTTCTGCACAGTTGCTGTACCAAAGACTGTGTCGTCTTCTAATCTACTGGACTGTTCAGATCAGATTCTACATGATATTGCATGTTGAGACTCCTTGGATACAATGAACACTGAACTGTGACATGATTGAGTTAATTGGTTGGTAAGAAGTGGCTAGTTTAAAAAAGGTGAAATGTGTGTATAGTTCTATATAAATATCTGAAGGAGCACATGCACAAAAGTGCAGAATAATGGAGAGAATTGAATTTATTTCTAGTTTTCCCTCGCATGGGGCATGGTTTCTAAAGAAACTATCAAAATGAGGAGGCCATAGCTGTGATCCACCTAAGTATTGCAGAGTCCACCTTGGAGGCTTCTGTATAGGAATACGAAATCGGGCATTATCCCCTTTTTTGGGTCAGTAGGTAAATGTCTCAGATTGTCCGTTGAACTTCGGCAATGTTTTTTCTGAAGAGCTCTTCCTTTTTCTTTATACTTTATGTATGTTCTTGAGTAATGAATTTATTCAATAGAATAGAATAATTCAACAGACAACATCTGTACTACAAAGGCTGTTATAAATAGGGCAGCCCTAGTTTGTGATCAGAGTTGAGGATTACTCTTCTATCAAAAAAAACCTCCAGTGTTAGGAATGTTTCTCCACTATGGCTGTGGAGAGAAGCTGTGTGGCACTGAATTAACTACCATGTTACCAGTCCAGAGTCCATCTGACTTACGGCTCTAGTTAAACTGTCCTGCATGACCTATCAGCTTGAGCATCTTTTATGTATGAGGATTAGTTGGCAATTGGGCACCTTCGTAGCATTGCTACAAAGCATACTGTTAACAGCTATGAGCTGGGGAGAACAGATGCTTGCTGCCAAAATAATTGACATCCTCTCCTGATGTGGCCATTACACCAGCTTCTAGGCAAAAGAGGGGTAATTCTGAAGTGCTTCAAGATCTTATTGTTATCATCAGAGGCCTGAGGTCAGGATCCTTCTCCAGTGTAGCATAGACCTGCTCACTTTCTTTGCACTGCTTTGATTCCCAAAGTATTTCCAAAAGAAACAGAGCCACAACACTGTTACAGTTCCACACTGTCCAAGCGAGTTTGGGCTAGTCAACACAGATGTCCAGCATAGTCTCTCCTCTGATCCGTGGACTGCCAAAAGCTGATCTTACTGCACCACCTCCAGATACTCCTTCTAGGTCCAAAGATCTTGATGGCCAGTTACCGTCCCTTGAAGTCCAGAAAATCCTCTTACAGAACTCCAAAACAGCTGTCAGAATATGTTTTCATCATGTTTGAATTGGTTCTCAATAAGAGCAGCTCAGTATGGCTGCTTGAAAGTTGTTCAGACATTTGGTACTGCTAATCCTGCACTGCTTGTAGGACACAACCTATGTTGGCTTTTTATTCAGCTCTATTAAGATCCATCCTTTCAATACTCTTAGCTGGATACCTGTTACAGACATATTTGGCCTCTTTCTACCCTACAATATTCACCTTAAAAAAGGTGAAATGTGTGTATAGTTCTATATAAATATCTGAAGGAGCACATGCACAAAAGCGCAGAATAATGGAGAGAATTGAATTTATTTCTAGTTTTCCCTCGCATGGGGCATGGTTTCTAAAGAAACTATCAAAATGAGGAGGCCATAGCTGTGATCCACCTAAGTATTGCAGAGTCCACCTTGGAGGCTTCTGAATTTAGCCTGAAACTTAACTCTGAAACAGAATTTAACTCTGAAAATATTAACAGATCTTTAGCTATACTGGTCAAAACAACACCAATAAGTATCCTTTGGACAGCCATGTGTCACATCAGGAGAAAAAAAAGAAATCACTTACCTTCTATCTGTACCTAAGATTTGGGATTTATATGGACAAGATCAAAGTGCTTTAATTGTTCTATATGATTATACACTAACGTGTATTTACCACGTTCAACTGGCTTGAACACTGAAGGTCAAAAACAAGCTATGGCTTTCACTGCTTCAAAATTATACCAATGTCAGAAATTTGTAGAGAAGCAGCATAGAGTTATTCCAACTGAGTTCCTCCAAATGCTGTGTCTTGGACATAGCTGTTATAATTCCAGGTGCAAGGATCTGTGCTGCAGTCATTATTCAAGTAATGTAATCAAATATTTCATTCCTGCTGGCCTCTTTGCATTAATTCCTTACTATCTTGTTTATCACTTTGCTCATTTAGTTTTAGTTTTTTCCTAGTCTGGTCATCCTTTGGCAAGTCACACAAAAATGCCCAAAGATATTTGGTCATTACCAATTTAGCCATCTGACAGTGGATGTGCACAAGAGAGATACACAAGAAATTGGGTTCCGATTCTCATTTAGTCTCCCCCCCTCCTCTAAAAGACATGAATACAGAATAGGAATTTCATACTTTGTTCCAAGTGAGACTGATTATAAAATATTTTTTGTGAAAACTACCTGGGCTGGAAAAGGTCATCCTTGGAATATTTCAGGGTCTCAGCATCTTTACGCCATACTGAATCCAGTTATGACTGTAAGTGCAAATCCATTATTATTCAGAGCTTCAACATATGGTTTGGTTGACCTGTGCAGTATGGAGGTGATTTGCTGCATACATGACAAAATAATACAGTAGGATGGAAGACTGATAGTACCCTATGTTAACGTCACCAGGACCTCGATATACTCAACTTTCTACTTACTGTCTGTGGATCTTTGTTGCTTTATTTATAGGCTGTCATCCAAAATCCCATGATGTTAATGAGTAATCTCCCTTTGAGGCACGAAGGCAGTGCTTTTCAGAAAGACAAAATCAAACTTGTGAGTACTGACTACTGGTGTCAGGTAGAAAGGAAGCTCTGGCTAATTGAAGGTGCAGCATCAACAAAGTGCACAAAAACCCTCGTCTTCTCAGATTGACACCTTTAACTTGGAGCCTTGAGATTAAGGGAGTGAAATATTAAGAGAAAACAGATGACAGAATTGTTCAGTGGAACAGAGCCTTGGCTAGCATAAATTAGTGTAACTGCAGAGATGCCACCAGTACAATCCCAGTGTGTTTCAGGTGAGAATCCAGGCCCGAGTTGCTAATTAATTGCAGCAGTATGCCTAAAATATTATAGACTGAAAAGAAATGAAATCTGTGACAGAGCTGATGCCTCTGACATCCTGTCCTGTATTCGTTTCTCTAGACTCTATTCAGCCAAAGTAGGCCAGTTTCCGTCCTTCTTACTCCAGGACATTTGTCATAATTCCACTGAATTCATTTATACCACTGAAGCAACCTAATTATGATTGGGAAAAGAATACTGGCAGTTCTTAGTCACAAAAACATTCATCCTAAAATGATTATATGGAGATGGTATATATTTAGCATATCTATTTTTGGTTAAGCTCTCTCTAGCAAGATTGGTAGTAATTTTACAAAGGGTAAAAATGGATCAGCAGTCTCTTCCTTCGGTATCTTGCAAAGCATAAAACCTCTTTAAAACTGAAGTGCTTTGAAAAATGCAAAATGTTGTAATTGTTGTAAATTGGTATGTGCAGAGTAGAGTAATTTAAAAATCGTTAGAAGTATGCATTTTTTAAAGTGAAGTGCTTCAAAAAGAAATGAAGGCATAATACAGTATATTAATATAGTTCAAGACATCTCAAATTGGTTTCAAAATTAAACATCAAAAACTGCAACTTGAAAAAATAATTAGGTAAAACCATTTCATCGCAATCAGAAAACTCTTCAGGTTTAGGAAATTGCAAATTATGGGTGTCAGTCATTCTGATTTGCCAAGGACAAGGATATTCACTACAAACAACTCGCAGTAGTGAAAATAGCCTTGAAGTTTCCTCATCTGTCATGCATTTTCTACAGACTGCTCTGTTCCATGTTGGTACATCTACTCTGCTCCCTATTTTAGACAAATCTCAAGAACTTTTTAATTACACTATAACCATCCTTCATTGTTTTGTTCTGCAGAACTGATGGACTTACTTAATTTCATCTAACTGTCCTCTTTCTTTAATTTGTGGGGAGCTTTGACTATTACTGCTGCGCTAATTAAAACAATGATTGAAGTTTCCCCTGCTGTACATTGTCTGACATTGTAGAAAGACGCTTCTTACTACTGTATATTTCATTGAAAAGAAAAAAAACGATGTGTGACTAGTTTGATTTGTATCTGCTGTAGAGTTGCAAGAGTTTGCAAAAAGATATCTGGTGAGCAAGATTTCTATTAAAAACTTAGTAGTTAAAGATTGGAACACTTAATATGTGTTGCTGGAGAATTTAAAACATGAGAAATTTAAGGCAGTAAGGAAGCACTCCAATAAAAATTAATTCTCCTGCATGTTGAAATCAGTCCAGAGGGAACCAGAAATACCTGATGTAGTCAAGTATTGATTTAAGAAATAGGATAAGTCAAGAGTATGAGATATACAATGAGGAAAGTTGGGATGTTTTTCAACTGATTGCTGCTTATTTTGCAGATATGCCAAAAATAATGGCTCTTTCCTCCCCTTTTTCTTCCTGAAAATTAAGATTCTTAATCTATTTCTGTCTGCACCTTATTCAGCAATTACTGGAAATATCTCTCATTCAAATGTAAACATAATTTACTTAAGTCAGCTTTTGTAAATCCTGCTCTAATCCACAAACAGGTATTACTTATTCCACTGGGTGGAATCCACAGACCCAATTTTGATTCCAGCATCTCTTCCCTTATCCAGGAGCAAGATACCCAAATTGCTCTGGTGACAGCAATATGGGCCTGTTTATCCTACCTAGCTAAAAGAGGCTTTCCTCTCTGTGTGCACGGCACAGCGTCTCTATGGGGAGACTGTTGTGTCCAGGACCTGTCTACCTCAGTTTGTTTTGTGCTACAGCTCCAGCAGATCTGGTTTGAGAGTAATGCTCATTAGGATCCTTAGGCAGCACCTGGGTAAGATCATGCAGATTGTAAGATCATGCAGATTGATAGAGCTTAACATAAAGCTGTTATTACCTCAGTTGGGTGATTATCTAGTAGCAAAACCTGACATATAATTTGGATTTTAGTAGCTCTTCAGGTGCCAAAGTGGTTCAAGGACCTCCAAATTAGGCAAGCTGAGCAAAGAGTTTAAGAGTCTAAATTTTAGATTTAGACATTTAAAGTTGTAGGTAGTGCCTGCATCTCTTTTTCCATCCCAGCCTTATCGCCTACATGGTAGTCAATCTACTAGGTGGTGATTAAGAACCATAGTAAAACAACTGGAAGGATGGATTATGGAAAGGACTTTTGTAAATACTCTATGTCCAAGAAAATATCAAGATGGAAATTCTGAATATGAAAGGCTCGTAATCCACAAGAACTCTTTACAAAAGAGGGCTCTGAAGTAGGAAGGTTGTGGGAACATTCTGCTTGTGTTGCAGATGTTGCAGTGGAGGGGAAAAAAACAGCCTAGGTGGACAACAGAACAGTAGTGACATACAAATATACAACTTTTAATTTGCTAAGCCAAGTCTGATGGTGAAACTCTGACAGGTTATCCATACCACCAACATGCAAAGAAGTGGTTCTTGTGTTAGGAGGGATCTTCCCTTCCTCACAGCTGGAAAAGCAGAAATGGGAATTGTTGGAGCAACATTACAAAAGAGCAATAGAATAACTAGATGTTTTGTCCTTCAGTGAGTTTCAGAACATCTGTTATGCAAAATATATTACATAGATCTCTGGAAAGCAGATATTTATAATATTTTTTTATTGTCACTGTAAGAGTTCTACAAAAATACCTATCATTTCAATATGCTTATGTAACAGAGTGTATGAAGTTTAACTTGCCTCTGAAAATAGGAAATTACTACTGATAAAAGTCAAAAGCATGGAAACTTTCTTTTCACCTGCGTATTGCATTTTTAATCTTTTTGATTGTGTAGATTATTGCAAGGATAAATATATGTAGATATCTCAGGAAATCCTGTTCTCTGCCCCCTTTAAGGACTTTTGCATAAATGTTTAGGCTCAAGTAACACTTTTTAAATAGATTTAAATTTATGTAAGTAAATTATGTAAGAACATTTCAGTGGTGATAGAGAAAAAACTCCTTGTGTATTGTAGCTGCAGTATTCATTCGGGCACGTCACTCTTCAATTTAGAAAGCCTTGGCTATTTTATAAACAGATTATTAAAATAGTAGCTATCACCTTGTGATCCAAAATAATTTTCTGATGGACTGTGGAAAGCTGATTGTTCACGTGGCGCATTTGCATTTTCAGCTCCTACTCTGCTCACCCAGGCACTCATTACAAAAAATGCCTTCCAGAAGGGTGGCCAGCCTGGCAGTGCCTCTCTCAGCAATGCAGAGCAAGAAGTCTCCGGGTATCTTTGAGCAGGATGTGACTGGGCAGCATGTCCTGGGGATAACAGAACTGCCTCAGCAGAGCAGCATTTGCCTGGGCGAGGAGGGACCGGGGAGAAGTGATGAGTTAGTGGGAAAATGTAGGCAGCGTAGAAGGGAGAGAGCAAGCAAAATAATAAAGGACACTCATTCTGTTCTTAGAATTGACAAAGCACTGTGGCAGCTGTAGCAGGGACACGGAGGACTGCGATAGCAGCGCTCCCATAGGATCCAGGGTGTGTGCCCAAGGTGCTGCTTTTCCCCGGTGCGGGAAAAATGCAAGTCATGAGCTGTGTCTTTGCTTTAGCAGCAAGAAGACAGAACAGCAGCTGCCAGATGCGTGTTGCTATTTCTGTTCGTGCTGCTGACACAGAGGAAGTTATGGTTTATTTACTGGGAGCTGCTTCGTCTCTCTCTGTACTCATCTTTGCAAATGCAGCAACGAACATAGAAACGTTTGCTCCTCGTCTGTGTAAGCAGTGTTCACAGTCGGTCACTGAGCGCTGTATGACTTTTGCTAATTATGTCTGCACTCCTTGATATGTGCAAGAGCTTGTTATGACTGTTGAGTTTGTCCAAGAAACTGTTTGTTTGTGTTAAAAAGAGAGAAAGCAAGGCTAGCCTCTTCAGCTGATTTTGCTTTTGATTGTGAACCTGAGATGTTATTTAGAAGCTGTTAATGACCTTCAGTTTCTCATATTAGTCTTTACTGTGATTCAAATTGATTGTTGGGAACACAGAGATCCTAAGGCTTATTTTAGCTGATCCAGTGTTTCTGTTTCTTCATGTAGTCTTGGCAGTTCACTGAAAAAAAAAATTGTGAAAATAGAAGTATGTCCTTTTAAAAGCATCTAGTCCTAGCGTGTTGATGTAAATTCTGCAAGTCACTATCCTCTTTCCTTCTGAGTGCCAAATCTATATCCTATTTGGGCAACAATGGCATCTATGCCGCTTTTGGGCTGCTGTTGCTTTTACACAGGTGAATCTGAATAGAGGTTCCTGTAATATGTTGAGGAGTAGTATACCAGTGCCCACTTTTCATCATTTTGAGCCCTTCGGAGATACGATAAGTAAAATATATGTTCATTACTGAAGTCAGCAGGTACATCTAACGTACAGAGTGCGTGACCTGAGTGAGGTAAGCACTTATGAGAGCAATTTTTGTGAATGGGCCCATATTCAAAGGTCATCCTGTAAGCCAGTGAATTAAAGATGGTGCCTACTCTTTGCAAATAGTGTTTAAATAATTCATTACTTCTTTACTGAATATTACTGATCAAATTTGCTAATTAAATAATTGTGGAAAACTTTATGCTCTGTTAATAGCAGTATTTCTGTGTATCATGAAAGATTTAGTGCTTATATAAAGACATATCCTGATCTGCTCAGGCAATCTTGTGAACCTTTGCTGAAAATAGTTGTCTCAAAATCTTCATTTTCTTTTGATGCTGTATTATTTCAGGCTGTACCTGTGAGACGGCTGTATGAAATGTACCTACTGAGCCATCTTTTCCCCAGTTTCCTTTTTCCCTACAAAGCCATTTGGTCGCTCTCTGTGTTTCTCATCATTATCATACACTGCCTCATGCTTTTTCTGATTCTCATGGTCTGTCACTTACTCAACAGGTTTCCCATTTTTCCTATACAACTGGCTTTTCAGCCCGAGGAACTGTGGATTGCATTTTCCCCTCTGTGAGTGAACACAAAGGCATACCTTTCATAGCTTTCATCTCACTCATTACTGCTCACGATAGATTGTTCTGGACTCCTTTCTTACTAGTCTCCTGATCAAATAAAATATCGAACAAGGTAGACGTTGCAAGGCATTTTCTTTTGTGGTTCTCAGTGTATTGTGAAGGATTTCAGAGCTTGTTAGGCAGAGTATGAATCTCCAGTGACAACTATAATCTCACTGCTTTGCAACATGTACAACCTTAAACCAAACAGTGGAGACAAATTATAAAATAGGACCAAATTTGACAAGGAAACTCCACATTCACTTGGTATTAAAAAAATGTCCTGGTCAGGGTACTGTATAGTTCTCCTCACCCTTGTGTCCGTCTAATCTTCCTAGCTATTAGGTTACACTTCTGCTCATTTATTTTAAACATTTCCCACAAAGGCCTTATCCAACCTGCCAACCTGCATCATCTCTAAGAAAGAGACAGGTTCTGCAGCTGGAGTCCCTTGTGTGGCAAGCACAGCTTAATTGTATTCTGCTTTACACCAATACCATGGCTGGGTAAACAGAGATACACCCAATGGCAAATGACTAATCCTTTTCAGTGGTATCAATTTTCAGAGCTTTGGCTGCCTGGAATGAAATATCTGTTAGTATGTTTACCATTACCAGTCCAGATTCATCAGGCTGTATTGATTAAATTTTTGCACTGTAAAAACACCGTTTTGAACCACAGCGAAATCAATAAAGGGTGAGGTTTTTTTATATATACAAATTGGATTTGGATCAGGAAGAAAATATTCTTCATCAGATGAAAAATAAAGCTGAAAAAAAAAAAAGCATGATGAAGGATCCAAGACAGGAAAAAAGTTTCTCTTCTGTTTCCTCTGCCTCTTCTGTATTTGCCCTTTGGACCTTTCTGTCTGTCCACTGATTACTTTTTTACACAAATAAATTTTCAAGCAAATTGAGGCTCCCAGTTTGGAAAAGATACTTTCAAATAGCTGTAGTGTTATCAGAAGCTACATTAGAGTTTTTTAAAAATGGAATTACACTCATATATTTTGAGATACACAATAGTGTTAATGGCAGCCTATCTACTAGAAGTCAGAAGAGCTATTTATAGAGTACTTTTAATGCATCAGAACTAAGTTCAATGAGATGATGGTAGGATTATTTCCAGAAAGCAATTGAAAGCGTCACTAGATTGATGGTGAAACGCTCTGAGTAACAAACAGTGAGGATATGGCGTTTAGTTCCAGTGGTTTTATTTTATGTGTTGTGGCCTGTGGTAGTAAGATAAGAAAGGTAGGTAGATATCTGTGAGGCAACACGTCAGAGAGATTTTCTGCATAAAGCTCACAGTAGAAAGGTATAAAATGAAGCAGTGTTTGGAGAATTGTCTTGGTCTGGAGAAGTTTTATCTTTGGTAGAAATAGTTGATCATTGTGCAGTAATTGTGTCTGAATTATCCCAATTAATAGGATCATAGAATCATTGAGGTTGGAAAAGACCTTTAAGATCGTCAAGTCCAACCATTACCCTAGCACTGCCAAGTCCCACCACTAAACCACGTCCCTAAGTGCCACATCTACACATCTTTTAAATACCTCCAGGGATGGTGACTCAACCACTTCCCTGGGCAGCCTGTTCCAATGCTTGGTAACCCTTTCAGTGAAGAAATTTTTCCTAATATCCAATCGAAACCTCCCTTGGTGCAACTTGAGGCCCTTTCCTCTTGTCCTATGTCACTTGTTACTTGAGAGAAGAGACTGACACCCAGCTCGCTACAACCTCAGTCTCCTTTTCTCTAGACTAAACAACGCCAGTTCCCTCAGCTGCTCCTCATAAGACTCGTTTTCGAGACCCTTCACCAGCGTCATTGTTCTTTGAACATGCTCTAGTACCTCAATGTCTTTCTTGTAGGGAGGGGCCCGAAACTTAACACAATATTCAAGGAGGGTCCTCACCAGTGCCAAGTACAGAGGGACGATCACTTCCTTAGTCCTGCTGGCCACGCTATTTCTGCTACAAGCCAGGATGCCATTGGCCATCTTGGCCACCTGGGCACTGCTGGCTCATGTTAAGCTGGCTGTCCACCAACACCCCCGGGTCCTTTTCTGCCAGGCAGCTCTCCAGCCACTCTTCCCGAAGCCTGTAGCGTTGCCTGGGGTTGTTGTGACCCAAGTGTGGGACCTGGCACTTGGCCTTGTTGAACCTCATGCCACTGGTGTTGGCCCATTGATCCAGCCTGTCCAGATCCCTCTGCAGAGCCATCCTACCCTCAAGTGGATCAGTGCTTCCACCCAACTTGGTGTCATCTGCAAACTTACTGAGTGTGCACTCAATCCCCTTGTCCAGGTTGTTGATAAAGACATTAAAGAGAACTGGCCCCCATACTGAGCCCTGGGGAACACCACTTGTGACTGGCTGCCAACTGGATTTACCTCCATTCACCAAAACTGTATGGTCCAGGCCATCAGCCAGTTGTTTACCCAGTGAAGAATACACCCATCCAAGCCATGAGCAGCCAATTTTTACAGGAGAATGCTGTGCGAAATGATGTCAGGCTGTGTGAAGTTTAGATTGCTGCATTTTGTTGTGAAGACACTGACTATTCAATAGTACTTTTCTGCAACTTTTGTCTCTCTGAGGAAGACTGGACCTCCTGGAGTGCCTCATTGCCTCCTGGTAGAACACCTCCTGGGATAATGCAGTTCATAACATGAAGAAGAGAGACAGGATTGATCCTTTATTCAGTTAGAGTGATTTCAGCTGTGCTATTTTTCAGTTACCAGTGAGACCATGCGAAAGGTTATTTACTGCAATTACTAATTTATTTCGTGGCAAAACCAATAGATCTGTTGAAGAGAAAATAAGAAACAGAGTATCAGTCATGTAATCATGAGAGAAAGGTGTTGCTTAATAGAAGTCTGAGTAACAGAAGACATCAACAAGGCGCAATAAAAGAGTTATATTTAAGGAGTTTGAGGAATGTCTGCATATTTCTGTAATGCATGGAAAACTGTAAATAGTTGTAATATCTTATGAGCTTCTCTCACATCATTCAGAGCCAGAAATGAGGACAAATACAATTTGGACTAAGACCTGTTTTCCCCTTGAGAATTTTTCCAAAATCATTCTCTTCTGTTTAGCATAGCTTTATACGCTTGCTACAGTCTCTTGCATCATGACAGTATCAGAAGGGATAAATATTAATACCTGAATAAATTTAAACATTCTAGTCTGGTAACAGACTGTAATAGAACACTATTTCAGACACAAATGTCTCAAGCTGGGTGAGATGAATCTCACTCTTTGTGTCTTTTGTTGGGATGGGCCATCAAATCCAACTTTGTGCAAGGGTAGAGTCTTTGGAAATGACTGTGGAAATGATTTTTGGAAGCATATGTGAGAATAAATTCAAGGCAATAGTTTTGCAGTGTTCACGTAACTACCATTAAAGTCTTGCTTTGAATTTATTCACACAAATGTAACAAACCGCTCAAACTCACAAATTGTTGTGGTATTGTGAGATGACCTTTAATATATTACATTGTCAAGATGTAAGCGTGCAATGCATGGAGAGAAGGACAAGAAGTATTGCAGCAAGAGAAATTTAGATTGGGAGAATATTTGTCTGTGGAGGTAGTCTGGTGGTGGTATGGATTACCTAGTCCTGTTGTCGGTTCTCTGTTGCTGGGAGCTTTTTAAGGGATGCCACGTATGATTTAATTTGGAACAAGGAAAAATTGATGCTCATGTGAAGTCCTTTGCACCTCTGTTTTCTATAAATCTACATTAAAATAGGTAAACTGGGCTATGCATGTAGGTACATGTCAGAACTGTGTTATTTTAGTATTCTTACAGCAGAGCAGTAGAGGCTTTCCCCCCCCCCCCGCCCGATAGTTATCAGTCATTCAGTGATGATCTATCATATTGATTTATTTTTGATTGTACCAAATTTCACATAACATTCTATGGCATTTTCCTATCAAGTGTTGCTTGGTGGTGTGAAGGATAGGGAAGTGGTGTAGAAGTAATTGTTGGGGAATGCACCTTTGCTGCCTCTATCATGCAGGAACCTGATTTCTGTTTGCCAGAGGAAACGTTCATAAAACCTGGCAACTGACAGCTAAAAGACTTCAAAATTACTGTTTTGCAGACATTTCCAAGTCCCTTTGATTTCCAGCTTGATCTTGAAGAGCAGGTGCCACTGACTACTGGCATAGCCCATGTAATACTGATGTGTTGCCTCTATAGCAAAACTGTCCCCAGCCGGACGGTTTATTGCCATAGCCATGGTAGAGGAAGAATGTAAAAAATGGCTCACCTAACTTATATACTGTGATGCTGTTGGAGAAGCCTAGATCAGATGCAGTTATAACATCAACATTGCCAAAGGAGTTTATTTAAATCTGGAAAATAATATGAGCTGTAGCATAAAACTTGATATTTACAGTAAATCTCTATAGTGAACTATCTCAGGTAACCTTCTCTAGTGGGGACAACTTTCCATTAGGTTTTACTGAAAAAATAATAGCTCAAGTGCTTTTGAAACTCCTAAAACTTTAAATTTTTGAACTTTTTTGTGGTGTAAAAAATTATATTAATAAAGTCAGCTGCTGAAAATGAAAGCTAGAACAGAGTTGTCTCCAGGACACAGCGGGAAGGTAATTTAAAAAGCTCAGGAACATTGTTGAAATTATCATGCAAGCTTATTAAATGAAATGTATATTTAAATTGAAAAAACTTTCTTTATTAGGCATAGATAGGTGATTTTTACTGCCTCTAGCAGTCAAGCTTATTGGGTGAAAATCAGGATAGATTAATTTCTAGTCTTTATGGAAAACTACTTATTAAAAAATGGATAGCAAAATTATTAATGTGATACTTAAGGTTTAGACTGTCTGTAGAACAAGACTCACCACTGAATGTGAAGAGAAGTAAAATGAAAGTGGTTTTGTAGTAAGTGTTTGACCACTTTTGTTTACATAGTTTTGTATTCTTAGCATGATTTTCTAAGAGTTATTTCTGAAACATGTCAAATTGACGTTAAAATCTTCCCTTATCATTACAAATTATAAAATATTTAGCTTTAATTTCCCTTTCCACATCACATAAGTAGAAACTTATTATAAAACACATTTGAAAGAACTCATTGTTGACTCAGGTAATTAAAATGAAGAGTGTGGAGTGAATTTTTAATGGTTTTTAGATTAGCTCAGGAATGATCGACATATTTGTCTCCTCCTCAAGAATATGTACAAATAACACTTCATAGCTCACACTTGCCTTCTTCCAATAAAATTAATGAGCATTCAGAATTAAGGACATGTCAGTAAAAATTCTAAACTGAGTTGCACATTTTTTAAGTCTCTTATTCATTAGTTGGTTTAAGTCTAAGGACTCTGAATTTTAGATTTGATAGACTGTATGTCATGAAAGTCTGTAGGAAACTGCAGGGGTCAGTTGAGGCCAGCTCCCAGCAATTTGCTAGCATGTTGCTTGCAGCAAGTCTGAACAGCTGAGCTTTTTTTTAAATAAGGAAATTCACTTTCCAGCCCTACACTTAGAGAACCTTGTTTTGACTGCAAAGCGTACAGGTACAAAAACTGAAACAGGGCTATGAATTACTGTGAATTAGGATGACTGTTGGTTTTGAGGGAGCCATGAAAATTCACACCTACTGAGGATCTTATCTGTTAGCCACTGATCAGCCTTCAATTCACCATCCTTCATGAGATCTGCCTAGAGCTTAGGCAGGCAAGCGGGGCAGGTGTGTATCCCACTAAACAGTGACAAAGAGGAGTGGGAGAGCAGAGATGGCTTTTGTGTAAGCCTACAAGCCAAGACCAACACAGCTGAGGGACTTAACAAATTTGTGTGTTGGACTGTACATTGTGAGAATGATTGGCAGTTAATATAACAGCATAACTAAAGGCTTGTGTTAGAATACCCCTGAGTTGGCTTTTCTAATACAAACTGTAACCTCTTGTCACCTGCCTCCCTTCTTACCTAAGTCAGCTCCCCCTTGCTCCTGTCCTTTGCAATCAGACGATGGCGCAGCTTGTGGCTCCTCAGCAGGACAGTCCCCATACAGGCTGTGATCTGCATCTCCTCCTTTGCCCTGCCTGTGTTGCTTCTTTGATCCCTCAGTGGGCTGATTTAGCTCAGCAAGCTGTCAGGTATTAACCCAGGAAAATAAAATGAATAATTATCAGCCAGTTTCATGATCTGAATCAGCTCACCACGGTTTTAGATTATAAGCTCCAGGCAAGGACCGCAGTCAGGAGATAAATGGAGAGGTGCGGGAGTGGAATAGATGGTTCAGTCAGAGGTGATAGCTTTGGCTGGCTCAACTGCTGCACACACCCACAGCACAAAGCCCTTGCCTGCCTGTGTTGGCCACTTGTGGAGCACCCACTGCATTTTGGGGTGCATCTGAGTCCTGTAGGACCAACTGCTATGGAAGGAGGAAGATGCTCCATTGAGCAGAACAGTTGTATCATATCTGAATTGCTGTCCAACTTTAGTGCTGCCTGAAGTTTTACCACATCAGCTTTGTTTGAAGCTATTTACCTATTTCAAGTTACTGTATTGTTTCGCATTGTGTTCAGTCACTTTCCACTCACTCAAGTATCTCATTTTGTCCAGTTTGCTGTGGAAACACAGTTTCTCAATACAAATCCTAATGTGTCTCCCTGCTATGCTGATATCTCTGTACTTGTTTATCTACAGGAGGAGCTAAGAAATTATTTTGCATCTTAAAACAGGACAGCCTGAACTGATAATTTTTTTTTAATCTTAATTGTTGGAATTAGCTGTGGATTAAAGCTGCAGGTACTACCACAGCATTAATAGGATGACATTAAGCTTGATTTCCCATGCTTTGCATGAGAAGTCTGGGGAGAATCTTGCATTTGCATGGCAGAAGAATACATTATCACAGTAAACAGCATCTCTGAAGCCTTGTATTGAATCACTGAAAAAAATGTAAGACTCAAGATTGGCCTCTGACCATAATGTACGAGTTGGCTGAGCAGCAGGACAACTGGGGTAACTAGAGGGAAGTGTGCAGTCCAAACTAAAACCAGATTTCATTACATCTGGTGCTTACAGAATTGGTTTTGATTTTCATCAAAGAAGATATAGATTAAATATTTTCGGGGAAAAATGCATTACTAGAAGGGAAGGCAAGAGCTAGGTAAGATCATTCTGATCTTCCTTTGCCAGAACAGGGTTGGCACACACATTTTTGGTAACACCTTTTACTCAGTTACTGGTATCTGGTTACTGTGCACTGACTTGCTGGCAGGAATGAGGTGTGACAACTGAATAACTGGATGCAGGACAACTAATCTGAGATTTCCTATCACACAGAGCCAGTCTGGGGTCCAGAACTTGTGCCACTGTGTTGTTTTTCGAAGACAAGGTTGGGATAGAAGAAGCCGCTGTCTTCCAATGGGCAAAAAATAAAAGAAAATTTGTTTGGCTGTGTATGATCTTATGTGGGAAAATAGAATTAAAGAAAGGAGCCTTGTGAGTGAAGACTGTATACTGACTGGCATAGGATATTTTTTGGTGAAATAGGAAGTCTTGTATCTCCACTTTATTAATCTGATTGAATATAGGAGCTTAAATAGTGTTTAAACATTTTATTCCTTGTGTGAAACATGGGAAAAACAGTGGAAAACTTTCAAACATTTCAAGATGCATTTAATTTTGGAGTTGTAAAGTAGGAATACGTGCAAGATTATGTCCCTGCGGTAGGGATGTGCCTACGTTACCTTTGGGTCCATGCTGCTGTTTCTTTTGTTTGTTTGGAAGACGAGTTTGTCGTGATGAGACTCTGCAGGTGAGGCAGGAGTGCGTGCCATGGGTGGGAATGTGTTCAAGGTTTTCCATAGCTGGTTCTTTGATTTATTTACAGACAAAGAAGTGGTGGGAGCTGCTGGAGCTGCTAGAGCTGCTGGCACAATTGGAAGCTCCAGGTACCACTTTGTTTCCCCGCTTCAGCTGTTCCAGCCTATATTGCCACTTTTGTATACTGATGCCTACAATATTCCCTGAAGTTTTGGCATCAGTTGAACTAAGCCGGTCCCACAACAGCAAAAAACTACGTAGCAGACACGCAATCCAGAAGGGTCAAAAAAAACCATCTACTCCACTTACCCCAACATAGTGGAAACTACAGAATATTTCTTAAAATCCTCTTAACAATCTTTGCCGCTTACAGTAAAATACCAAAAGCAATAATTATAATGAACTAGAGGGAGATCAGGAGAGATCAAAGGCATCCCTCTAGCAGCCTAAATCCTTGAAGTAGCAGGTAATTTGTTAGATTTAATTCTCAGGAGTTAGCCCATGCCCCAAGCTATAAAGATAGGTTAAAATAATACCAGTGGTCCTCTGCCAGTCTGGCCTGGGGGTGATTCTTTAGTGATCCCAGAACTGGTGGGATCAGTTTACTTCCTGACCATAGGAGCAAGTGTTTGGATGACTGAAGTACTGATGAAATAACAGAGCAAGTCCCCCCCTGCAGTCCTCTGAGCAGTCTCCCAGGTTTCCAAGGAGCAAACAAGTAACAAAAACAAAAAAAGCCAAGCCAACTTATGCAGCAAGGGGTAAGAAATCCTTCCCAGTACCTGCAGGCAGGCAGTCCAAGGCATGAAGCATTAGATTAATACATGATCAGCAGGCAGCAATGAAGTCTTTCTAAGGGATAATGCCCCAGGCTCAGCACAGTTTTTCATTTGAATATAGCAAAGCAGTCTCATATCCTCTTTTGCAGAATATCATCAGATAATTGTGTTTGTCTTGTACTCCAATGTAACACAAGTCTCCATCTGAATAGTAAAAATAATTATTTTTTACGTAGCTGATTTTCACTTCCTCAGGACAGTACTTCACAGTTTCTTTTACTGAATTTTATTTTAGGTTCTTTACCATGCCTTCTGCTTCTGAAGGCAATTTTGAGTTTGGCCATGCTCTTCCACTTTCTCACTCACTGATTCTTTCAATTGCACTCTGTGCCATCACGCTGGCTATTAATAAAAATAAGGGCTAGACTCTCACTCGAGGCAGACCCTGGCATGTCTGCAATGTCACTGTGCGGTTCCCTTTCTGTGCTGCTTTTTCTTTGTGTTAAAATGATTGGAATTGATAGGATTTCAATTTAAACTTTGAAAACTTCGCTTGGTATATACAGTGACAGCATTTGTCACTACAAATGCTTTTAAGAATGTTTATATACAATAGTTCCAGGATATAAATGATCATTGTTTAAAATCTGTCAAGGGAAAAATCTTGCCACAACTAAATATGTAACACTGACATTTGAAATCGGAGCAGACACGACTATTTGGCTTACACTTGTAGTGCTATCAGCTGCTTTTCAAGAGGAAGAAGGAGGAAACATTTCTGTGGCAGGTTAATTGCAGAATAACAAGCAAATTCTGTCTCTTGACACTAATTATTCTAAATAAATTCAAACTACATGGAACCTTTTTATAATGAAGCCATTCTTTCCACAGAACAACTTTAGTCTAAGTGGAAGCAGAATTGCAATTGGCATATTGTGATGTATTGAAACAATTCAGGACTTTCATTCCACTTCACGGTAACTGGTGATCCACAACGTCTGGGTAGAGAAATTGTTCTGAGTGCAATGAAGGAGGTGCCCCGGTCTTCCTAAAACAGCTTTTCTGGTTCCTTATCAGTTGACTCCTGAGAGTCAGGAAGGAAAAGGATTTTAATCTTTGAAAGCCATTTTAGAACTAGGCAGATCTGTGAGGCCTGTAAGTTGTGTAATATTGTATAGTGCCATCAGAGTGGGGTGCTTGTTCTTCTTTCTCACTGTTACCTTTCTGGTGGCTCTTCTTACTGTAAGTGAAGACCATTTTGCCATCAGTACAAATATGTGAATATTTCAAAGACTTCTGCTTGTATGTGTTTAGTGTGCTGCTTTATCCTTTCATTCAGCTCATTTGCAATATTTGAGTTTATAGTAGATTTCAGGACTGAGCCAGTGGGACCTGGGAACAGACATGGCATTGGCATGCTAATGTTAAAGGCCTCAGCTGAAATTAGGCAAATTATATGGATTTTTTTGTGTCGTTGCTTGGTTTAGACCATTGCCCTGCCATATGCAAAGCCATGATTTTTGCAGTCCCCATCCCAAATAAATAAATGTTCTTGCAAGAAATTGCTAAAGGAGGAGGCAGCCAGATCGTGTAAGGTCTGTACTGGGTGATGAAATCCCATATTTGACCCAATTGATGGGTGCTATGAGTACAGAAGTGATTAAATTTAGTATCGGTGCAAAGTCTATTTGCAGTAGGAAATTGCTGTTTCACATTATGTATTTTTGTAATCCTATGCAGAGCTCTGTACCCTGGACTGTGGCAGCCATGGTGTCTGTTCGAGAGGGATATGCCAGTGTGAAGAGGGGTGGGTGGGACCAACCTGTGAAGAACGTACCTGCCACTCTCACTGTGCAGAACACGGCCAGTGCAAGGACGGGAAGTGTGAGTGCAGCCCTGGATGGGAAGGGGACCACTGCACCATTGGTAAGGGCATTTTGTACCTCGAAAAATAAAATACATAAAATCTTAACCAGTTGTACAAAGATCTGCCCTAGCTATCAGTCTGATTCAAGGCAATCTGGAAAAAGAGAGACCCAGAATCAGGCCAGGTGTAAAAAGGTACCTCTGCACAGATGGTGCACCGTGCTTGTCCCACGGAATTGCAACTCAGTGCAGCTTTCTGTTTAGAGGAAATAACATTGATAAATTTATTTTTTACAAAACACAAAAAGACACAAAAGATATGTCGGTCCCAACATACCCTTGGGTTGTGTTCATATGAGAACTTTGAGTCAGGAGGGAAAAAATTATGTAGGAAATAGAAGGTGTGAGGGGATGAAGCTATTATTCAGCTTAAGTAATTCTTGCATTAAATTTCTTGCCTTCATGTCTGAGGATTTACATATTTTACTTATAACTAGAGGTGGTTTTTCTATAGCTGGCTTCTAACAATATTCCTAATAAGGTAAAGCTTTCAGATCTTTTTAGAAGTTGTTACTCTACTATACAAACGTAATAGTTACATTTTTAATGAAATACAACAGGTTTTTGCAAAGTCTAATAGTGTTTCTCTCTAAAATGTCCCAAAGCAAAATTATTCATAAACATTTTAATTGTTTCTGATAGCAGGGTATCTAATTTTCAGAGGTAAGCAGAGTAAGCTTTCATGCTTTCTTCTTGAAAAAAAGTAGAACGTTTTATCTTTATCTTGATCATTTTAAGATAATTCATTCACTGGGTCTTGAATATACTAAATCAGATTTACTAAATCAGATTTGCTAAATCAAGAATTAGATTTGTGAAGGAAGAACAGCCTAATTTTCTAAAGATTGTGTAGAGCAAATACAGAAAAGGACCAAAATAATTAAAAAGGTAAATGGAGCTGCTCATCACATTGGGTAGGCACTGCCAGGTGTGGCCCAAGCTGTCCCTTGCATGCTTGTCATCAATTGGAGAACCATCACATAGGCAATGTGTTTTGATCACAGTGGCAGGAATAGATCTGACTGCAGGGAGAGGGAGACACTTTAGAGCTAACCAACAGGTGGCGAGCCATAAGCAAATGGTGTCTGTGTTTTCATTTGGGTACAGAAGTTCAATCCATCTCAGTTCTGTTCTTTTCTTTTTTAAGCTCACTACTTAGATGCTGTTCGAGGTAAGTTTTTCATATCAGCATTGCGAAAGAATAATGAAAACATACAAAAGTGTTGGGAATGGAGTGTTTTGTGTTACCTGTTTTGTCTCAGCTTCTGTACTGCTAAGGTGCCAGAATAGATAAAACATTTGTTTATGGAGATACAGATATGTGGATATATACACACACACAGAGACAGAGAGAGATTTACAGAAGAAAACGCAATTTTAAACAAATAATGTGCTCAACTCATTCGCACAGTTGTAGCAATGTAAGCGTGGTTTATGTGGCATCTGATGTGCTACGTTAGGCAAATCATTTTGCTCTCGCTTACCATTCAGAAGTAATGACACAGCTGAGGACTTGCTCAAAAAACTTTTAGTTGATCCTGTCTTCCATGGGAACAAAAGTTTTCTTTTTCTTTTTTTTTTTGTCATGTGTGCTTGAAGTAAATTTCTTTTGATAGAGAAGTACACTTTTTTAAAAACTGTCTATGCTAGATGTGATATAGTTCTCTTCAAATCATTTGACATGAGTTGTTTTAAGTTGTTTTGTGTCTGGTGCTGTTCATTTGATTTCCATGCCTTGCCGCGGGTCCTGCTCATTCGTGTCAGCACAAGTACCTTCCCCGAGTTTGGCAGCAGTCCCTCGGCCCTCGCCATGCTGTGCAGAGCAATGATGCACAGTGCCCCTTGCAAAAATGCTGCTAGCTAGAATAGCAAACTAACCCATATTCCAGAAAGACCTGGGTGTTTATTTTTTATCTATTAATTTATTTCTTCAGAATTAGAGAATAATAAAATCATGTAGGCATTCATTTGATCGCATTTATAGTCTTAGAGGATAAGCACACACAGCAGTAAAATATAATCATATGTAAGAAATGAATTAACTCAGCAGGACGATGAAGTGGAAAAACATCCCTGTTACCCAGAACAGCTCTCACATCCTGCCCTTTCCAAATTTCCCCAATTTGCCCAAAAGTGGCAAATAACTGGTTTTTTTTGTATATCTGGTGTTTGCCAACCTCATGCTATTTTAGAGCAGCAACTTCCAGAATTCCAGTGTAAGAAAACAGTGCCACCCATCTCCAGCTCTTCCAAGCAAGAGGATCAGACTCTCCAATCCCCCTTTTTGCAGATGTGCTTGATAAACTGCGCCGAGGGTGGGGAGGAGAGAGATGGTGTGTCTAGTGTAAAGTTCCCAGGAAATGTGCTGCATGCTGGGCTGTAAGTCACACAGATTCTCTGACTCTCGGCTTGGCTCCTCCAAAGTCCTTTTGGAGCATCTTGGGGCTGCCAAACACATATGGAGACTGAGGCCTCTTCTTTCTTCCTCAAAAATTCTTTCTGATAACACTTAAGTGATGATGTTCACTATCAAGTATAGAAGGCGCTTTCAGTTCCTATATGTCCATGCTGGCAAAAAAGAAAGGAGCCCTCTAAGAAGGGATGTCACTTGCACTGTAAAGCTTATTGCTGAGCTTTATCCATTGTCCTTTGGCTCCATGTGTGACATGGTGCAGATTTGACAAATGTCTGAGCTGGCACTAGGCTATGCAAGCAGATGGACATGAGTGTACACATCCAGAGACAATTCCTCCCTCCCTCATAGGCCAGAGATGGAGCTGAGAATGTCCACATTACTATAGATTTAGAGCTTACAAGTGTGTACAATCCAGAGGATGCTGCAGTCTTTGTTCCAGTTTTGCTCTAGAATCAGAGCCACTAAGGGCAAGTTTTTGTAATATTTGAATTGGCTATAATGTGAAGGAAGTGGAACTAGACCTAGAAAGGAAATGTTCCCCCATTTGCCTTCTGTGGAAAGAGTTGTATTGTAGAATAAATCAAATTGGCTTTTTCTCAGTCAGCTGAGTATTTGTGAACAGAATAAAGAGGTCACCTCCACTCCCTGCAATGTGTAGTATTATGTCCACAAATGCCAGTTTGTCATTTAAACAGTGTTTTCCATGCATACCTTTCATATAAATGTTGATTATGTATAGGCCTTCCTTTGTGGTCTACAACTTATTGAAAAATAAGTAGAGAAAGAGATGGACACAGCAGACCATTAAATATCTTCTTACAGGCTTACTCACTTTTTTCCTGCGCACAAAATGTTACACAATAAAAAATCCTCATTCCTCACTGCGAAATGACTTTTGGGCAAGCGAAGGGAGGGACCAGGATGGGGATACTTCCATATTTGGCAAAAAATATAAATGGCTTGCAAGGGAGCGGTGATCATTTGAAGGCAGCAAGTATACTACTATATGAAAGAATGCCAAAGAATAATTACAACTGTAAAAGAAGAGAAGAAAGCTCCTCCATGAAGGCTTCTTTTTTACATTTTCTTTTCTAGATGGCTGCCCAGGTCTCTGTTATGGAAATGGGAGGTGCACTCTTGATCAGAATGGATGGCACTGTGTTTGTCAAGTGGGCTGGAGTGGTTCAGGATGTAATGTTGTCATGGAAATGGTGTGTGGAGATAACCTGGACAATGATGGAGGTATGATACATAATTCATGTCTGTTTGTTTATTTGTCACATCCTGGATTGTCATTTGAATCTATAGGTTTAGTGTATGTTTTCCTTTTTATCACAGAATGTCCATGTTTGTCTGTTTGCTCAAGACAGTTGTTCCACTGACTTTCCTTAAGCAGTGCGGTGAGGGAACAGACCCTTGTGCTGGATGTTATTCAAGGCAGAAATTATCTGCCATACCTATCATCCCAGTAGTTTATTTTTTTCTTAAAAAAAGCCAAAACCAAAACCAATAAACAAAAAACAAAAAAAAACTTGTAACAAGTAATTTCTTCTGTCTACTTTCCACTCTACCTCATAACTCTGTCATCCACTTCAGAAAAGACAGCTAATGGATACCCAAATGAAAAAACTTCTGTGCCTATCAAAATGCTTCCAGAGTTTAGTCTTATGTTAATATTAAATGAATACATTTGCAAGCATGAAGCATACATTTAGAGATGCTTTTTTAACATTAATATATTTCTTAATGTTTCCGCTGAGACACAGCACAGTTCTTGCAATTATCTGGACCTATATTTGAACGATTGTTGAATAAGCAAGTGTAGAAAGTATGCAGAAGTAATTTTTGAAAGTACCATAAACAGCCCCATACAAATCACTTGGTCTTTTCCACCAGTTGAACCAGGGAATTTGGCAGTAGGTGCTTCCTACATCAGACCGCTGTAGTCTTGATTCATTCTAAGGCTGTGTAAGTTTTAGGTTTGCTGGGAAAAACATAGTTCTTTCATAAGTTAGTCTCTGCCTCCTTTCCAGTAGTTCATTCTAATACACAAGCTAGTGCATTTTTTTGGGGAAAAACATCCAGACTCTATTTCAAACTTACCAGTGGGAGAAAAGCCACAACATTCCTCACTGATTGTTCTCAGAGTTAATTATTTTTCCTATCTCTTTTAGGAATGCTCATTTACTGGACAGTCAAGAAAGACTATTGCTTTTGTCTCCTTTATTTACTACCATGCTTTACAGCGTACTTGCCCCCATACTCAGACCTGTGCAGCTTTCTCATTCGGACTGTAAATACATCTTGTCTCAAGAACAGTTACATTTTTTCCATAGATTTTACACTGAGATATATTGAAATATATATTATCTTATTGTGTAATAATAGACCATCTCAGTGTCTTGGGTGAGATCTCATACCCCACTGTAGTGTCAAACCTTAGTATAATGATTGTCTATTTTCTTCTAGGTCATTGATGAATTCAGCTTGATTTAGGGCCAAGAACTGAGGTCACTGTGGGACCTCAATAGAAACATTCTGACTAAGTGATGATTCCTCATTTACAGATATATTTTGAGACCTTCTGATTTTGTATCCTGTGGGCTCTAAGACCATGCTGTCTTTTGGCAAAGCCTTCCTCATTTCTGAACTCCATTCAAAATTGCCTTATTCCTCTCTTATCCTTCCTTTTCCACCTTATTTCCAAGACCTCTAGCAGCCATCTCTGCCCACTCTCTCTGCTCTCTACACTGGTGTGTATCCCTTTCACACAAGGTCCCACAGCTGGCATCGCTGCCCCCCCTGTACTTTCCCATCTGTCTGGTGCTCTCCCCTGCTGTCCGAGCCACTGACTCACTTGCCTGCACTCTTAAATCTGTCCACAAAAACCCTGTTTAGCCTGTAATGTATGCAAAGCAATTTCTGATACACTGTGTGAACTGGCTCTCTGTAAACTGCCCTGTATTGTGATTTTGGGTGCTTTATATTCTGCAATAACAGTGAGTTATTGAAAGAGTCGGCAGTTTTAACTCTAAATCTCCTTGAATTTGTCAGTTTAAGGCAGACACTTAACATCATTTCACTGCAGGTTTTAAAAGTAATTTTCTTTTTCCTTTTTAATGGGAACATAACATGGACTAGGACAGCTCTGTTGACATTACAATTAGAGATAAGTGCAGAGAGAAATATTTAATTAATCTGACTACTACAGATGGGCTAAATGTAATTAAGTTTCCTTCACAATCAATTTTATATAAGAAAGGAAAATTATATCTACATATTAAAGCCACTTCTCTTTATATATGAAGTTTATAGGACCTGATTTGGCACAAGCATAAATTAGAAAATTTCTCCTAAAGTCATTGGAGTTATACCAGTGTTACATTAATATGAAATCAGAAGGTAATTCCTAGTGTTTCAGGGTTTGTGTACATACACAACAGTAAAAACAGAAATTTGGAAGGAGACATGACATTACCTGTTAAGTCCTGTTTGCTGGGAGGGTGTGCCTTAGACTATGAGAATATTATGGTGGCATAATGAGTTACCATCCATCAAGCTACATAACTGGATCAGGTGCATAAAGATGGAAGCTATTGATGTTTTTGCCGGCAGTTGTGGTGACTTAAGAGTTACAGAAACTCAGCTGACAGGGAGTAAGTTCCTAAGCTGTTAGGATGTGATCACATTCAGTCAGTGACACGTAGCCCAGGAGATGATGCTCAAGACCTAATTTAGTGCTGTTGTATATTCCAAATCATGGTATTCTCACCTAGCAAAGGTCCTATTCACTCCATTTGTGTTTAAATCAAACATTTATATCTCAGGCCTTAGGAATTGTTTTGTGCCTCAAGTTTGTTAGAAGGAAGTCACAACTAAAGAACAAAGCTGTAGTAAAGTTGAACAATTATTTCAAACAAACTCTAATTTCAGGAGGTAGGCAGAATGATAACTTTATGTAGTTTTCAGCTGATTTATTATACAGTACATTCAAAGACTGAAAAACAGATTTTTACTATATAAAAATACATTCAAATACATGGTAGGAAAAATGTGTTGCAAAATGAAGTATTTCATTTGTTCCATCTGTAGGGATCAAATAATGTCATTTACTTGGCTTGAGGAAGAGTAAGCATTAGTGTTTGGTCTTCTGTAGTCACCGCACAAAAGCTTTGGGAGGGACAAAGTCTTGAATTCATTTTTTAAGGACTGGTATATTAATATAAAGGTAAGCCGCAAGCATCACAAGCAGCCCAGTTCTGCCGCCGCTGAAGCACTGGGTTCCCCTCAGTGCAGTTACCTGTAGTGGTCAGGTTAAACACACGCAGAAGTGTTTTCCCAAGCAGGGAGAACACTATTTCTATTAGAGCCCCATTAGTGTACGCTGAACCCTGACTGTACCATAACTGCCTTTCCCATTCCATCTCATAACTCTCTGTTAGCTTTTTCCTACTTGCAGACTTAAGGGCATGTTTACCTGTTCAAATATCACTACAAATATCATTGAAAAGGTCTTAGCATTATAACAGATGCACGATGGCGTGGTTTGCACTTGCCCTTGTGGAGTGCATCTGCAGTCTGTTAGCAGTGTGATGTCCATTAAATAATGCCAAGAAGTCAAGCAGATGTCCTTTGCAGTGGGGCCTTTCCCTCACCGTGGCTTCCGTCAGCATCACATTATTCCTCATTTCTTATTCTCCTCCTTTCATTGTCGTGACTGACATGATTTCATTTTCAGTTGATAAGATGATCATTCAGCTCATCTGAGCAGGTCATTTTCTCTTGTTCTGCCATTACTTTAGACTCATTTGGAAGCTTCGGTAGGAGCTTGCTTGAAAGGAGAGTGCTTGAAAGCTCTGCTGAGCTCTGCGCAGGCGGATGCCTGTGTCCCAGGGCACTTGGGACCAGCTCACAGGTCACCCCCCTGCCCTGCCAAGCTGCAATTTACCTGCTATTCTGACATATATTTACATTGCTGCTACACATGCAGGTCTTTGTCTTGAGCGGAAAGTTGCAGCCTGCCACTCCCATTAATTTCTTTGCTATCGATCTCTCTTTTAAATTTGCCTGGATCTCTTTCCATAGTTTTCTTTTTCTTTCGTGATTCAATCTTGACTATTTGTTTTTAAGGAAAATACTATTTACTACAGGCTTTGAATTCTCTTCCAAATATCCCTTCAGTCACTTCAGACAGTTATTATAGTTTTCTCCAAGCTTTTCCAAGCACAGGAAAATGTATGACTCAGCATAGCCTTGGGTTGATAACCAGTGCTGCTAAAATATTGATGTATTTCTGACCCATCCATTGGCATTTTAATAACCTATCCATCACAGAGATATTGAGTCCATATATAAGTAATATGCTATTATTACACAATATAAATAATACTGATGGGAATGGTTTTCATTGTTACTGAGCAGCAAGGGCTCCCCAGGGATACTTAGAGTTTCTGAAAATCATACCCTGATATATTTGCAATCTCCTGTGTGTGGAAGGCCAAATACCACTGGTACTCACTGGGTAAAACACTGCAGCCTTTCCACAGGCACGCTGGTGGGTTTCCAGTGCCTTTATACTAACACCACGGTTCCCAGTTAACAGCCTCACTGTTTGCTGCGTGCTATGTACTGCGGCTAAAATTTGAGAAGCAGTTTGGATTAATGCATACAAATAAGCGTTAGTCTCATGACGGTTACTGCTGCTTAGTCTCTTCTGAAGTTACTCTTTGATTCAGATTGCTCAGATTCCTGGCAACCTTAATTGGACTTAACTGAGCCTGTGGTGAAACAAGTTGGCACAGGCATTGTTTAATGCTTATTTGAAATCCACAAAAGAAGGCAAGCAAATGTAAGTTGAAGACTCCTGTGGATTTTTTTTTCATGAACAACAATAGTATTGAACAATTGATCATGCGAGTGTACCAAAAAACTCAAATCCTTCAAGTGTTGAGAGTCATGGTGTTGAGTTTTTTAGGTTGTCAGAGACATTCAGAGAGCAAAATCTGCTTACTGCAAGTAGAAGCTTAAAGCCCATTTTTTACTTTCTGTGAAAATGTTCTGAACATAGTTCTCACAGCTCCATCACTGGCTTGCGCTCACTGGGATCAGCGCAGAAGGAGCAGGAGAGCACTTACACACACACCTCTGGGTTGCTCTGCAGCAGTGAAAACGAAGGTCATTAGTATTACTTATATGAAGTATAGTGTATTGCTTAGAGATGGGCTTGATTTTCATGTGACTGAGCAAGTACGTTTATTTGTGTGTGTGTCTGTGAGTATTCCTGCATACGTGTGTATGCGTGTACCATGTAAGTGTATACACCGCTGCTTGTAGTATTCTGCGTTTGGCATTAACCATAAAATTTCAAACCTATTGTCGTTGACATTATTAGTATCTTCTTCATGTGTGACAAAAGAGCGTGCGAAGGGGTGAGAATTTTGATCTTTTAATGAACTTGAAATTTTAAGTATTATTGCTAACTATTTATGTTTTGCTTGCCAGAACCTGATAGTGGATGGTTTATTAAAATACTAACCCAGTAACATGGGAGATAGAGTCTGATTGAATTTGTCATTTTCATAGCCAGTTAATAAAGTGTCTCAGTGGTTTAATAGAAAAGAAGCTGCTGTGAAGGTTCTTGCATGCTGCACTGCTGAGCTGGGGAAGCCACCACTGCCGAAATTAGAACTGCTTTGTTCTTTGCTTCCCGTACCAGTAACCCCCACCCAGTGATCCACTACCTACACAATTGTGCTAATTGTGAACACAGACCCATTTTCAGCAACATGACTTACTGTGATATTCCCATATTTGCAGTCATGAATTGCAAGTAATTCAAAGGTAGATGAGAAGACTAGAAAAGCCAGGATTTGAAAAGCAGATGGCATAGAGTCATATTAGGCCCCAAATATGTGACTTGTTCCATGTTCTTGCTATTAGCTTAAAGCTGACAAAATGCCTTTTTCTTTTCCAACTGTTATTTTATTTTATTGAGGATTTAATATAGATATTATGAAGCATATGGAAAGCTTAAATACAAAACACATGAAATACAATCACTGTACAGCATTACATTTTTTGACATCACATTACATGATTTTACTTACAAACATGGTAAGTAAAGAGGTATATTGCTAGAAAGTAACAAGTGGAGGGTGGGTCCATAGCTCCATTGCCAATTTGTCTGGCTGCTGAAGGGGTCATCCACGTAAAAGAGAGACCGCTGCATAATGTATACATTAGAGAATGTGCTGGACCTAGGCTGCAGTAGAAACATAGCTGAGGAGGTAACTTCATCACACTTGTCATATTCTTCCCATCATATTAAATAAGAAAAAAAATATATAAATGTATAAGTAAGAAAATATATTTTGTTTGATGGAAAAGATTGTGTGATTCCACTGACACCAACTTCTGACACAATAAATATTAATATCATTCCTCATAAAAAGCTTCCTGAAAGGACCTCTTCCCCAGCAAGGAAATTGGAAAATCTTGTCCTAACTCTGTGAGCCACAGCAATGCCTAGAGGAGTGGTGTGACTGAAAATAGAGCAATTTGTTTTGGCATGCTCTGCCTTTTCTTTGAGGTTGCTTAAATTATTTAAGAGTGCTATGAAATGCTTTTTATCCTCAAGTCAATCTTTGTGAATTCTATTTTAGGAGTAATATTAAAAATATTTTAATTGTCTAATTTACTTACTGAAACAAAAATCCCAGTCCATCGTTGTCCTTTGCATACAAAGCAAGGTACCTAGAAGATGTGAAACCATAATCTCAGACTCATCAAAATCTGAATCACTTTATTATATAATGTGTAACACACCTCGAAGGTGCCTGACTGCCTTCTATATAAAATAAATAAAAAAGTGCTAATAGCAAACCAAAATCATTGATGCCTCTGTAATACATTTTAGTCTGCATCTATGCTGTGATGCACTGTGTGGTAATTGACAGTAAAAACTTCAGTGTACAGGCTTCCCTGCTGTAGGATTTACAGTTTTTGCTGTTTGTAGTAGTTTGTTCGTACTCCTGACTGTTGTCTCCTGAGATTTAATAGAAACCCTGCTGTTTTCTTAACATTGAGAGTTTTTTAACAGTTGGTTCCTGATATGAAAACTTACATAAAAAATGTGCCCATTGGTTGAGAATTAACTTATTTGTAGCATTTTCAAGTGAATGAGTTTGATGCAATAATTTATAAACAAGATTTATTTATTTTTCCGGATTATTCTCCTGGATTAAAAATCTCATTTCAAATAGGATTGGCTTGTTGAAAATTTTATCCTCACATGCACTTCATTATCATAACCTCCTCCATATGTAATTATGATTCTGGACCAGTTTGTTTTACCTGGTTCATTTTAGTGGGTATCATACTGATTACAGTAGTTTCTTTTGGGGGTTTAGGTTTGGGTCTTTTTGCTTTTAAATGGTCTAAGTTAAAATCGAGTCTTATATGAGCCTAAAGTAGAACAAATATTTTTGTTTTGGCTTAAGAGTTCCCTATTTGCCCCAAAATAGGTGTTTTATTCGTTTACTTCAGCACAAAGTATGAAAAATATTTTTCAGTTTTATCCAAATTGATTTCTTTTCTAAATTTTGTTTGATTGTTTGGAAACAAATAGAACTTAAATTATTCAGACAATTCTAGATAATAATTCTTAAATACATACACCCAATGGTCTGAGTTAGGCCTGAGCCAAATAGGTAGTGTTAAGAGTCTGTAGAGAAGCTGGTGCTGCTGCACCTTCTGCCTCACTGCCCAGGGAGCATCTTCTCCAAGCCTAGCATTTTTCTTCTGGCTGAGAAGGGAGATACAAATAAATTGGCACCTAATCAGTGAAAAGATTTTTAAAAATTCAAAAAAATAAATACAGCATGAGAGAGAAGCCATGAATGATAATCTGTAACCTAGAAGACTTTTACTTTGGATTAATGTTTATGTTTTGATTAGCAATTTCTTCCTCTTACCACTTTGTAGCCATAAGCTGTTCCTGGTATATCCAGTGCTTTGTACGTTCATGTGCTTTTAGGACAAACACCCTTCTCTTCATGGGTTACTCTGATATGCTTCTGGGACTCCACACCCCTACTAATGGGAAACCCACCCACCCATCTGTAGCCCTGGGAGCCTGAAGAATAAAATGAAACCAGGTGAAAGTGATTCAAACCAAAATAACTCTATTAGCAGAACTTAGAAGAGTTTCTGAGATAGTGACTTTGCTGACAAGTAAACTGCAAAGAAAAGCTGAAAATTGAATCTGACTGGAAGATGGGAAACTGCTTTCCCTTTACTTGGTTTCTTTTTGTGTACAGCATGAATGCACAGTGTTTGTTGCCAGGCATGTAAGCTGTTGACTGAAGCAAAGAAGAATGAAGACTCTATTAGGGAGAGCAAAGTATTTAATTGTTATTTCTATAGCTATTTCTTTTCTAAGCAAATCTTCATATTCTAATATTTCTATGAATCTTCACTTTTATTTCTTACATAAATGAGAGAATCAGGTCAGCTTAGTTCCCATATCTAATGGCTTGTTGACAAGGAAAAAATTAATCAGAATAGCTACTGTGGAATAAATTACTCCAAAATAGCTTCCCCATGGATACTGTTATTCTGAAATAAGTGTGCCTTTTTTTCTGATTAGTACTTATTCTGCCAGATCAATGTTTGTCAAGTTCCCCAGGTAGAAAACAGTCAGCTTGTAGAAATTAGTACCTTCCGGAAAGGTACTTGACTCCTTGAACAAGACCTGTCACTGCCATAACCCTTCCAGCTTGAGAGACCAGCCCCGACTGGCTATACCTAACCACATCAAGTGCACTCTGCAAGGATCTTCACCAGTATAAAGCAAAAGCAAGAGATTTCAATTTATCACCTTTTCAAGTCTAGTAGAATTTTTAATATTTGCAGTCTGGGAGAATCTACTGGTAACTTGATGCTTTTCAGTTCACCTGTTAAGAGTATAGTTTCGTTCCTTGGACAAAAAAGAGGAAACAATAAGAGAAGATACTTGTTCCATGTAGTTCCAAGCCTGCTCTTCAGGTTTCAACCCAAAGATCATAGTGTGAGCTCCTCCATCCGCCTCCATGCAGTTTTGTTTAGACTGGAGGCCCCTTACTGTTTCAGCTTACTGATTTCCTAGCAGATTTCAATAGCTTTCTAGGTTTTCCTGAATATAAAGTGACTGCTACACTCAAAGTCAATAAACTCAACGCTGCCCTGTGAAGTTCTTCTCCCACCACTGGCAAATGCCTGTTGTCTCCAGGACTGAGGGAATGTGGAAGGAACTTAAAGCATGCACTGACCTGTGGCTATGCCAGCTTTTCTGGATCCGAGGGTCTTAGATTATTGTTGCTAGCTACCTGCAGTTGCCCTTGGCTCATTATCACAAAAAATAGCCTGCTCTGCCTGGTTTCCCAGCTGCAGTAGGATATTTGTTAATATTTTTTGCTTAGCCAAGCAATTAGCTTGCTCAAGGTCAGGCAAGGATTTTCAGATTCCAGGAAAGCCCATTTCATTATACTTCTTTGTTCTGTAGAAGGGCTTTTGCTTTCTTTTCAAAGTGAATATTTTATGCTGTTATTTACTGAGCATTCACACAGTGCAGTGTGCTCTATTGAGAAAAGAGCAAAGTTGGCTGAGGGTTGGTCTCGCACCCATTAAAGTCAGTGACAAAACTCCAGCAGCTTCCACGATAAGGCAGTTTGCCCTGAGGGGTTGCGGTTTTATAGGCACCAAAGCGTTGGTACGAACAGAGCATGAAAAGTCAAAGCATGAAGTGAAAATATCTGACAGTATGTTGATCCTATAGCATTCCGATTTTAACACAAGGGAAATCCATACAGTGATATGATGACTCCACATTTATTCAGACTGACCTTGTGAAAAATACAGAGAGATGTCTTTGTTGAAGGATACAATGCCTTAATCTTTCTTTATATGCAGTAGTGTGCTTGTCAATCCAAGCAAGTTAGCAAATGCTAAGTCATAAAATAGATGTTTAAGAAGATAGTTGCACATTTTACTGTACCTTATTAAACCTGTTTCTGGTTGAGTATGTAATTTAGGCAATTTGGACATCTAAGCTGCTGATAGAAGCAATTAACTGCCAATAGCCTGATTTTAAGTTTTATTTAGGTATTTAATTTAGATGGACTTCAGTGCTTCACTTTTCATCATAAGCTTTGGACATTTAAGTAAATTAATTTTACCCACAAATTTTGTTGCAAGTTTGTTCATGAAGAAATATAGATTTTTGGGAAAAAAAATCAATTATTTCTCCTATTTTTCATACTTGAACATGGAAGGAGGAGGAATAGGTTTATTTTCACTTTCCAGATTTGCTTTCCTGGTGCAAGCATCCATGGAGATGACTGTATCTGTCAGGTCCCTAGGATAGAGCCTGCATCAGGGTGTGTATTTGTATGTCACCAACGACAAGAGGAGCATAGTCATGATTCTGCCCTTTTTGGGCCATTCTGGTATTGCAACCAATAAATGAAAAGTAAACATCCTAAGCATTAATAAGACTATTGTAGGTCTTAAAATAGAAATCAGACAACTGTAACAAGTACCTTTTTTTTAATACTGTAGTGAGGATGCTTATGAGAGTTAGTTCTTTATTGCAGACTGGGCACCAAGTGTATGTTCTTTACAGGTGTGAATAGACAGTAGTGACAATAAAGGACTATTAGAGATATAGTTGCACAGTGTGGATCATGCACCCGTTGGACTAACAAGTATTGGGTAGTGATTTTCTTCTTCTGCCTGTTCTGCAGTGAACACTCCTGCTCTTCCCTATTCACTTAGTTCGTGGGTTCTGTTTTCTCATTGTCATGGGGGGTTTTATGGGGTGATACTTCGTTAATGACTAGAGAGAAATATCCTTCCTCGACTAAGCATGTAGGTTAATGCTTTATTGAATTTGAATGTTTCATAATCAGCATGCCTTCCAATTGATTATATACCTCCAGTGCTCTCCAGTAGTAAATATGGTGCTTTTTTCTCAGAATCACTCAGTTTCCTGGACTTCTCATTCTCTCCATTTCAGATGGCCTGACAGACTGTGTAGACCCCGACTGCTGTCAGCAAAGCAATTGTTATGCAAGTCCTCTCTGCCAGGGTTCGCCTGATCCCCTTGACCTTATTCAACACAGCCAACCGCCTTTCTCTCAGCATCCTCCAAGGCTCTTCTATGATCGAATCAGATTCCTTATTGGGAAGGAAAGCACTCATGTCATCCCAGGAGATGTCTCATTTGAGAGCAGGTGAGTTTTCTTTTAGACAAAAGACTTTTCTGAATATTGAGAACTGCAATGAAATTATTTAACCAGGAAAAAATAGTGACACCTGGATAGCTGAGAATTCTTCACTGGTGATCAAAAAATACTTAAAAGCATAGCAAACATTTAAGTTCCAATAGCTGAGGATCTTGTTTATGAAATTCTCATTATTACCTATCTAGTTCATAAAAGTATCACAGCAACAAGCTCTACTATTATTAACAAAACTTAGACGGTCGTGGAAGGTAAGCTATCTCGTACTTACAAAATAAGTGGGGGAAAGTCCAGGTCTTTGTGCTGCTGATACATAAAGTGGCAGGAAACAGATGGACAAGTTGGATTCATGCGTGCTGTATTCAGTCACCTTTCTACCCAGTAGAATTTGATTGGTATTTACCGTGTAATCAATTTAACATGTGTCACTTACATATAATCCAGCTATCTGATTAACAAACTATTTTGTTTTCACTGCCTGCTGATAGACCATCATGGAGTTTGCCATTTTGTGCTGCGGGTGACTCTCAAGCTGTCGTACAAACAGTAGAGTGATCTCTGAGTGTTTGTGAGATTGGCTTGCCCTTTAACAGGAAAAGACTGTTCAGTAGGAAAGAAGAACTTACTTGTTCAGAAAACCTGGTAACACGTATTTTCTTGAACATTTGAAATATAGGGGCACATAAGTTTTTATGCTGTAGTTCACCTGGGAAGCTATAACTTACATGCTGACAAAGAGATCCACAAATCATCCACATCACCTAACTATTACCCTGTCAGCGAGGCCTATACATTAGATAAACCATGTTCCAGTAATAAGGGCATAAGAAATTTTTTATTTCCACAGTACAGTACATAGCACTTAGGTACAACCTGGACTTCAATCCATAGCTGCGCACAAATTCAGTGCACTTTCTCTTTGTAACTTATAAATTTTTAATAAAGTAAACATGTAAACAGAGTCTTTATTGATCTGAAATACCTAAACATTTAATCACTATTAATAATGTAACAGGATGTTATAAATATGTAGAACAATAGAGCATGAAAATGAACTCCATGAGAAGCACCCACCTGCCAATGGCAGGTCTCTCACTGATGGAACAGTGCCATTGCACCTGGTGCAAGGTCCTTGGTGGGCTGTAAGCAGTTTAAACCAAAAGTCACCACTGAAAGATTTTCCTCATCAAAATGCCTCGCAGTGAGTGTTTTCAGAGAGGAGGTGAACACTCAAGCCGCCTGTACAGTGTTCTGTGACACTGCAAATGTTAGCAGCCAGATTGCACATAATCCCGTCAACGTGCTTTTATAGATATAAGGAACCGATCTTTTAAAGCTATCATTGATGGGATTTAACTTGGATTTAAAAGCTTTTTCTGAGTATTTCGTTTCTTTGCCCTGATATCTGCCATGCCTTTGAAGAATGAAGAACAGTGAAGGCTCATGTGTGAGCAGCAGCCCACCCTCACCATGGTTTGATATTTTATACCACTAAGGAATACCACTTGGACTTGCATTGGTGCGTCATTCGTACCCCAGGTGTCATTTCCTCCCACTGTAAAGAAATTACTGGTTAGTTTGGTGAGAAGATCATTGGGATTCAGATGAGGCTGGCTGTATCTTTGGAATCAGGGCAGTGCCTTGAGACTTGCACTGTGCCATGTCTCCTGGGTTTTGTCAACAGTAATCTGCAATGTGCTGGGCACCCCAAGGAGTTCATCGATCCACACTTTGCTTGATCCTCCAGTCTTCCAGGCTGTTGAAAAATTGCTCATCCATAAGTCAAATAATATTAAAAACTGCCAGAATTTTCCTGAAGGGTGACAGATCTCGGAAGGAGGCAACAGCTTAGCTGTCCTGCCTCTGTTCAGAAATCTTCCTCTGACATTGTCAATCTGACTGTCATCTAGTGTCTGTTCTTCTCCTGGGAACTAAGATTACTGAAAAAATACAGACAGACAACTGTTATGACAGTAAAAAAATCAGAAATCTGTGTTCCTGCCTATCTGGTACAGACCAAAGAATGCTTGCAGGTTTTTAATCTCCTTTTGGCTATTGCAGAAAAGGTTGTGTCCAGGCAGACCACATTAAGTCATGACTGCCTGCAATGCCACTTTTTATAGCATTGGTGGTTCAACAAGAAATATTGGAAGGATTGGATGAAACAGTGGCATTCGTTTATTTCAGAGCCCTGGTGCCCATTCCCACTGATGCTCAAATCTTGCAAAGCCCTATCTGACTTTTGGGGTTTTTTTCTCCTTGCAAGAAGTCTCTGAGACCATTAGGAGGATTAAGGAAGAAACATCTATCCAATGTTTTCAGACTTCCGATTCAAATGACTTTGTGCAATGTTTTACTATACCATAGTTCAGTAGAACTCCAATATGGGTGATGTTTGCATGAATCTCACTCTAGATAAAGCCAAAGTGATGTTGAATAGATTTGGGAAAGCTATCACAAAATGGTGAAGATTATCTCTGTCCTTCAGACTAAGTTTTTTGTCTCTGCTATATCCTGGCATTTTCAACATCATCTGAAATACTAAAATTAGTTGTTCTTACAACTGCTGGGACATCCATCAGTTCGCATTTTCACCTTAAACTTTGGCTTAGATCTGATTTTTTAATATTTGGCTTCTAAAGTGCAGGCAGGGTGTTGTGTTGAGCTATAGCTAAATACTACACAAAATTAATGTTAAGGAGCTAAATGTTTTCAAAACATACTTTGCTTTTTAGTATGTCAAAGCTATGTCATTTGTACTGGGTTTTTACAAACTCCTAACTTAAACTGTGACATGCTGAAAGGCAGATTAGACACATTCTGCATAAATGGAAATGTACTTGCTTACATCGGGAATGGTTTTGACCTACTGCATGTACAGGGTGTAGCAGATTAAAATGTTTTTATCAATTTCTGGTCTCGGGAAGGTTTTTAGCTTGTTTCTTTGCCGAATATTTTTAATGCATGCTGCTGGCAAGCTATTTGACTCACTGCAAATTGCCTACAAAAAGGGTCCAGTGTATGGTACTGAATTAATTACCCTTCAAAGGCTGCTTACAGCAACATTGTCAGCAGGAAGAAATGAATGTACCTTACTAGCCTTTAGCTTAATTTCTCTCATTGAAGATTTTAATCAGAAATGTAATACAGTAAATGACATCTTCTGGTAATGTGACACTTGCGAATTCACAAGCTGCATGACAGAGTTCCACATCTGAGCCTAATGTCTCAGCCTGAGTTGCTCGGAGAATATTGGCAACTTAATGCACAAAACAAAAGCGAAAAAAAAAGGCAGATAAGTAGTAGTAGAGCAAGGCAGAATGGTGGTGGAATAATAAAATGCTTTACGAGTAGTGAAAGAATGCACCCAGAATTTTAAACTTCTATTTATATTTTAAATTAGAGATGTCAAACAAACTGCCTGACGGAAAAGAGCTGAAACCCACAGAGCTGAGATCCTCAGTTACACATGGAATGACCCATGAAGCATTGACAGAGAAATCCTACTTCTTTTAGGCCACCTGCAACCCCTGGGAATCTCTGCTTTCTCTCAAAAAGCCAACTGCTCCCTCTGGAGTTGCAGATTTAGTACAGCTTGCCAGGGGACTAGAAACATTTTTAGTGCATTTGAAAACACTAAGGCAGCTTATCAGGGACACGTTGCTTCCCAGCTCCTCCAAATTAGGAAAGACATTTTTGCACTTACTTTCAAGTTAAAACAACTTGGACAACCTTAGTCCAAGATTATGCAATCGTTGCAAGTAAGTGACGGTTGGACAGGTAGTATGAGTTATTATCCCCCCATGAGCAAGAAAAGCAGGCCAGTCACAAACACGTAGAATAAATCTTAGAGGCTGAGAGCAAAAGAGGGACATGCAGCACATTGAGGAGGCATAATGATCTTTAGAGGTTTCTCTATTAAAATTTAGAAAAGCAGTGAGTGGTAGCAAGGTCCACAGCTCATCTGGAAAGAGGGTATATGTTGGAGCAAGGAAGCGTGAAGTGGCAGCTGAGTATGAAGTGGCATCACTACAGGGAACATGCTCTAAAAGCTCTGGGAAGGAAAGGAATTAAGTGAGGTCTTCTCCAGGCAGCAAAGCTGCAGGGAACCTGCATGCTAGCATGCCTCCCAGCATGGTGGTCTGCTTTGTTACCTGCCTGAGCCTTTGAGATCACTGCTGGTCATAAAGTAACTCAAAATTGTTTTCATACCTGC
This sequence comes from Limosa lapponica baueri, assembly GCA_002844005.1. NCBI lineage: Eukaryota > Metazoa > Chordata > Aves > Charadriiformes > Scolopacidae > Limosa > Limosa lapponica. The sequence continues at coordinate 1,350,502 of KZ505691.1, forward strand.
AGTAAATGCAAAAATTAAAACTAATTCTGATCAAGTGCTTAGTCAGAGATTTAGTAGGTGCTGATAATCCAAGAAGAGGCCAGAGAGTAGAAGACTCTTCAACTTAGAATAGGTAATAAAAAGACAGTAAATAATGAGGACAAATGTAGCAACACAGAGGCAGGCTTAGAACATCTAAAATCTAAAAGACTGCAAAGACAGTTCAATACAGATAAATGTAGAATAATGAGGTTTATGACTCTTTATCACATACTGTAAATGTATGTGGCTTGTAAAATATGATGAATAAAAAAGGAGCAAGAAAGTCAAAAGATAAGTCTCGCAATATTTTTTATGAATAATGAGAAGTAAAGCAAATGAGTAGAGGAAAGAAAGACTATATATGAAATAATGAAGACCGATGAGTTGTTATCACACAAATCTGTGTGCTTGATAAAATATGAGTAGAGTCGGAAGACAGGTCTGTGTGGAATGAACAAACAGGAGTACAAGAATAATGTACTGAATAATGATGACTCTTAGGGATCTCTCTCTCTCACACCAATGTGTATTGTGAATATATAGAGTGCACTAATAAAGGGATTAGAAAAGGAAAAGCAGGTCTGTTGATGTTAGAAATATGAGAAAACAATAGAAACCGGTATTTTCTGCTCTAACAAATCAAACAGTAATTGAACCTGGCTGTTCTGTTGAGTGAGTCTTGTGAGTCTGTTGAGACACACAAGAGCTTTCAGTGGAGCAGCAGGTTTTGCCCACAAATAAGACCACAACCTATTTATGTAGAAAACAAAAGTGGTAGATCAGAACTCTGAACTGCATGCTGGCAGTAATCCAGCCTCTCCCATTCTTCTGGGATTTATCAACATCTTTGCTTAAAACCAGCATCTTTAGAATTCCTATTAGCAACTATGGTGAATGGAGTACTCGCAAAGGGGTTAATTTTTACCAGTTGCATTTTCTCAGGTCATAATGAGACGGGTTTGATGATATCATAGTGATAAATTAGTGTCCTGTCGAGTGGCTTTGGAGAATGGGATCTTGTGAAACAAGTCAGAATTTTCAGAAATTTATGGTCCCCAGTTTTTTGCATATGATTTCATTGGATCATGATCAATTAATCTCTCAAAGGATATTTTTAAATTCATATATAGACTCCTAAGTAACTTTCATCTGAGGAGCTGTTAAGTTTTTCCTTTAGATTACGTATTGCCTGTGCAAAGGTAGGATGTGTCTGTTGAGGTCTACCATGAGCTTTCAAATTAAGAGAGAAACATAACAATGTCTAAATTTATGCTTATTGTTTATATTGAGTAATTAATTTCAATTACCTTTATAACTATTATATTGTTTTTGACTCTAAATGTCTTAGCATTATCAAAAGACTCCTGCATACACTGTTCACTTCATTATGCAAAACTACAGTTCCAGGAAATATATGCAATCGTATCATTAGATCCCAAGACCTGGATCTGTTCAGCCATTGGAGTTATGCTACTGTAGTCTACCTGGCAGCACAGGGCAAAATACTGAAAGATGTTTCAGTGGAATGTAGCTGTGTAAGCCTTTAGAAAAAACCTCATCTGCACTGTGAGGGTATTTTACATCTTATTCCTCATCCTTGATGAGACTTGTTTCCTTTACGTTTCAGTCTTCAAATAAGTAAAAGGCTAGTACTGATAAAAAGAGAGTAATTTCTTCAGCGTTTCTGTGGCTAGGGTGAAAGTAATGGTCTTAAAGGGCGGCAGCAGAGATTCAAATTAGACAGTAGGAAAAACTTGCCGTGAGTAAAGCGCTCATACAGGAGCATTGGAATGGGTTACTTGGTGAGGTTATGGAGTTAGACAAGCATCTATCTGGAGTAATGTAGGTATAGTTGATCTTACCTGAGGCAAAGGAATGGACAAGATAAAGTCTTGTATTTTCTTTCAGCTCTCATTTTCTATGATTCTGTGATCCTGTTATCCTCCAATTAGACCCACTTAGTAATGAGTTCACTTTCCTGTCTGTTGGCTTTGATGTGTTCTGCTGTGCTGCTGTATTCGAATCCCTTTACTGGAATGGGAGGATTTTTATGTTGGAAAGTGGGTGCAAGTCCAACACATCCCAGAGGGAATTTAAAAGGGCATAACGTGTGATGGGGTATTGAGAAAAATGTATGTTAACGCTTGATTAGATGCTCTCTGAATTTACCCATATAACTTTCTGAAGTTGCGTGAAGACCATGTGTCTCACTGCTGCCTTATCACATTAGTTCAGCTTTTTTTCTAGTAGACAACGATGCCCTATTCTTAGCAGCAGAGAATGAGGTTTCATTCTCCCCTTTCCCAAATCATCACCCCCTAGAGCTGCAGCAAGCTAAATCACGCTATCAGTAAAACCTTTGCAGTGCTATTCAGCGGCAGAACAAATGGTATCCTGAAATATAGCCAGAAATGGAAATATATTCTCGATACACCAGCGATTCATGGGAGGGTCTGTGTGTCATCTTCATGAGATAATGGTTTTTCAAATAAATCTTTTGGACTTGTTTAAATTTTCATTCAAAATCAACAGTCACAATGGTATCAGAGTAATTCTGTCTGTCTGGGACAGAAGTATAGCACCATTTCTGAAATCAATGCCCTTCTCACCCTCCTGATAGGTCTAATATGTTGCCTTCTACTCTTTTTGTTACAGACGGGCATGTGTCATTCGAGGCCAGGTGGTAGCAATAGACGGAACACCTTTGGTTGGAGTGAACGTCAGTTTTCTGCACCACAATGAGTATGGATACACCATCAGTCGACAAGACGGAAGGTCAGACTTTCACATATGGTCTTTTACCATTTGCTTACCACCTTCTATTCATGTACAAAATTTTTAGAAACATCACTCTTCATAGTGTGGCCCTCTGCTCTGGGAGCTCTCTGTGGTAAAGGGACCAAAGAAGAAAGAGAAGAAAAAAAGCTGATCAGCAGCAAGATTACAGTGGCATTCAAACACCTGGAGTCAAAATGTGACAGCACTGCTGTAACAGCATCATCTTGACATTTGAATATTTTCACTAGTCAGGTTTTCCAGAGAATTCTCTCTTTTATTTTTTTCCTTTTGTTAAATTGGAATCTTCCAAATAGTTTACTGAGGTGTCAATGAAGTTAAATCCTTTAGTTGATCACCTGAGCCTCACAAGTAAAAGTGAGGACAGACTCTTTCCAGAGCCAAAATGGTTGAATTGCTCTTCCATAACCAGTCCAGGACAATACTGGCTTCGCTCTCTTCCCAAGCCTTGTCGGGCAGAGTTCAGTTCTCAGAGAGATGAAGTTCCTGTATATTCTATATTGCAATCCAGGGTTGGCTGTCCATTTGTAGTAGGGTCACGATTTGCTCCTGAACTTGAATTAAGCTGCTAAGAGTAGTTTAGGACTTCATCGTCCTTGGCTGTGTTATGAATGACAAGAAATCAGAAGCTATTTTCCAACAGGGAAAGAGTGTAATTTGTCACTGTATCCACAATTAATATTTTTTTGTTTGGCTTTGTCAATTTATAAAAGTAAGGAGCATGCATATTTGTTTTTCCTTAGTTTATTGACTTTCAAATCACACTACTGAAAGTTAGTAATTATCATTTCCTCTTTACACTAGCCTGGATAAAGTTGTTGCATTAAAATATGCTACCTGTATTTCACTGTGAATGTAATCGGTGTCATTTGGGAAATGTGATGAGATATGCATAATTAAGTCTGACTTCTTATCACAGTTTGTTACCATCAAAAACCTCCATAATAGATGCATTCAATAATACAGCGGGTGAAGTATCTATTTACATATTACCTTATGTTGCCTGACTATGGATGTCAGAAACCCAGAAAATTGAGACTCTGTGTATCGTGCCTTCTACGTCCCACTGTTTTGCAGCCCAGATATGCCAAAGGTTCTTCACAATAGCTCCCAGAGGATCACCTGCCTTATGTACAAGAGCTGATTCAGTTCTCAGTGCAATTAATAAGCATATTTCCCAAAAATTTCATATCCTGCACAGAGGGGTCTCCTGTTCAATGTACTCAATCTTTTCCCCTGCTACTTTTTAGAAAAAGGGAACAGGATATGTTACTAGAGGAAAGGCCTAACACGCTTTCAGACTTCTTATTCTGCATGCTGCACCTGGATAGATTACGAGTAGCATCCCTTTTCTGGTCTAGGAATTTCTTTTCATATAAACCAAAGCAACTGGGTCCACTCTTTTGTTACAGATGACTCATTAGTATCGATTCTAGTTGATAAATAGAGGGGAGATAGGTCAAGTAACAGTGAAGTACTCTGCCTTGCTATTGGTGTATAGAGGGAGAGAACACAGAGGGGTAAAGCTTCTTTGTGAATACAAAGCTGGTGCTGAAAAGGTATACTTGAATGATTTCACATAGTAAATTAAGGGCTGTAATGAGAAATATAAAGTTTTTGTTTGTGATGCATTAAGAATTGTGGTAATATGATGATAAAACAAAAAGAAACAAAGCATTTCATTTTCTCTTTTCCAGTTTTGACCTTGTGGCTGTTGGAGGCATCTCTGTCACTCTAGTTTTTGACAGATCTCCTTTCATATCTGAAAAAAGGACACTTTGGTTGCCTTGGAATAGATTTATCATCGTAGACAAAGTTGTAATGCAAAGAACAGAATCAGACACACCATCTTGTGACATCAGTAGTTTTGTCAGCCCTAATCCGATTGTACTCCCTTCACCCTTGACAGCATTTGGAGGATCCTGTCCTGAAAGAGGAACCGTTATTCCAGAGCTACAGGTAATGAAAAGACTTCCAGTTCAGATGCAGAATAAGTTCTAGACAATTTTAGAAGATGATACCAAATAGTGAACAATTAACTGCTGTGGTGTTATTCACTTGTCAGAATGACACCAATGCATATCTCTTTAGTACTGTTTCAGAAGATGCTTTTGTCTTTTTTTCTTTTTTTTTTTTTTTTGTTAATATTTTAAGGTGCTTTATTTCTTACTTCCAAGTGGAAAAAAATGGGGAGTCCTAACATGACTTATTATTGAAATCCTGATTTATTTATAGTGATGCACCAAACCATTCCTAGGTTACAGATAAACAGTACAACTTTCCCATACATCAGTGAGACACGACCTGAGGTGCTTTGAAGGCTCCTGGGGATGTTTCATCCATTCACATCTTCTAGTTCTGTATGATGGCATCTCCAGCTGTATTTTAGCTTCTGATTTTTTATTACTTTCCACGGTAGAGCAATTTTAACATGATCTTTAGGATTGTTTTTATTTAAATGTCTTTTTTCTTGACACTCCCTTAAGTGTTTAGAAGCAATTTCTAATTAACCTTCTATTTAACTGTTCTTTTATTTGGGACTTAAAAGAAATTGTATGTGTCAAACGCCCAACAGAATACAACTACATGGGTTTCAGATCATGTTAACCCCCATAATTTTAGTATGTTTTTGAGCAGTTAGAGGTCAAGCAATAAGGCCTTTTTGGAGTTCTCTTTAAATTTCACTGAGCAAGTCTGGAAAATATTTTGGAGGCTACCTGTAGACATAAATATTTCCAACCTTTTCTCTTTTTCTCATAAAAGTGTTGCTGCAGATTGAGGGCCTTTATTCTACATGTAAAAGACATCGGATTGAACTCAATTATGTCTAAACTTCTCCATAACTATTCAAAACATTATGGTGTCTCAGCCAGTTGATGGATATAGTGTTGCTTCACAGAACATACTAAGTGAAATTAATGAACATAAATTAAGAATAACTGATGGACACTAGTAAGAAAAAAATGGGTCACAGTCTTCCTGGGTCTTTAAACAGTGAGGTAACCAAAGATGCAGTCTACTCGCAGAGAAACTGCCCCCAGTCCTTTTTTGTCATTGGAGGGTCCTTAGAGTGTGAAGTTTCATTGTACAGTACTGAGAAATGAACAAAAAGTAACCCAGAATAATAGGAGAAGGAGATATATTAGCATGTATTAATGTATGAATATTTCTTCCTGCTTTTCTATTAAAAAATGAGAAGAGATGTCAGATGTATGACAGGGGGCAGCTGGGTTGTCAGCAGGAAAGAAGGGGAACACTGCAAATCAGAACAATAAAGGGAGCAGGATTTCCCTGGCAACACTACATTTCATATGTCGAAACGACAAGTGCTGGCAGGCCTCCAGCTGTACTGCAGCAATCCTATGACAGTGATACTGTTGCAATGTGTAAATAAAATTGTTCTGAAAGTGAAGTAATCTCTTGTTAAACAAGAAAAATTGAAAAACTGGGGAATATAAACAAAACAGTTTGTATTTTTCCAAGCTTGACGAAATTAACATTGTGACAGGTTGGCTTGTTATTACAGAAATACACTAAAATCATTAGCTTTATTAAGCACAGTCTAGTTTTCAGTAGCTTTTGGGTGACTGTGGTGGCATCCTCCAAGAAGCTGCTCCCTTCTCTTGCCTGCTCTTCCTCACAGTCTGTCCCAGGAGAGCTCGTCTTTCTCAGGAGATCACAAGAGCTAAACCCCTCTCTGTAGCTCGAAGGCCCACATCATTCAAAAGGTCAAGGCCAAGTTCCTTTTTTTTTATTTTTTTGCCTTACAAGCTCACAGTCTTTGCAGTCCCTCTAGTTGCTGAGGGCTTATCTTCATTGCAGCCAGGAACTGATACTACCCCACAGTGGGCATGTCCGAGCCAGCTTTAATCCGAGTGAGTCAGACAGCGCCGCTGAGAGCGGTGCCATGGATGTGAGCTCTGCTGCGCACCCCGGGGACTCACCTCTCAGCTGGGTGACTGATGCCCAGGCTGCTTCATCTTCCCTGCTGCCTGTCCCCAGATAGCTCATTAGGTTCCTTACGCCGTGCCTTCATACACCATGCCCCTTCTTGCCAGAGCTCGGCCTCACTGCCAGCACTCCTGCACAGAAGATGGTTTAGCAGGAGGGTTTGCTTTCTTAGTTCTCCCCAAGTTGGAGTCATTACCTCCAAAGCAGGATAGTATCTTCAAATCGTGATGTAATATGTGAAGTGTGTGCGCATTTAAAACAGGTTTTAATCATATTCTGGTTAAGAACATGCATTAAGTAAACAAAATAATAAAGCCAAGGTAAAGCTGTAGAGCTCTGGTGTGTGAATATGTCCATGGAGATTGTATTTGCCCCATGGTAGATAAGAGTAAAGCATTGGAGGAAGAGGCTCTTTATCAAAATGGAGAGACTGCCACCCATTAAGTTGGCCAAGCAGTTTCTGGTGTTAGACATTTTGTAATATGCCTGATTACTGCATTGCTGAAATAAACACAGACAACCATCAGTGTTTTAAGTGGTAGTGTGTTCGCGTCATGATTGTGAAATGTAAAACAAGCACCTGCTGTTATTATTATAATTTTGCGTTTTTCTTGGTTATACATATAATGATGTGGTTTTTTCCAAGGTGGTCCAAGAGGAAATCCCAATTCCTTCAAGTTTTGTGAAGCTGAGTTATCTCAGCAGTCGAACACCAGGGTATAAAACTTTGCTGCGCATTATTTTGACACACACAACCATCCCTTCTGGAATGACAAAAGTCCATCTGATAGTTGCTGTTGAAGGACGTCTGCTTCAGAAATGGTTTCCTGCTTCAGCCAATTTGGTCTACACATTTGCCTGGAATAAGACAGATATATATGGACAGAAGGTTTCTGGTCTGGCCGAGGCTATGGGTATGTAGAATCACCTTGATGCAGCAGAACTGCTCACAAACATCAAGCTAGGAAAATATGGCTTATAAATTTTGTTGCTGCACTTACATTCTTTTAAATCAAATGCCTCTTTAGCTAAAGTGACTTGTATGATTTCCTAAGAACATTTATTTTCTTGTTCTTCCAATGTCATCTTTCTAATTTAATCAATTTGAAAATCCCCTTTTCCCTCGGAGAACGGTTATGTACTAACGGCATTATATTCAGCTGTCTTTGTTTTTGAATGTTACTTTGAATATGACCTTTGGTGTGTCATTGTTTCTGTCATTTTTTGGCTGTGACATTTAAAATGTCATTTCCACTTGGGGTTTACAAAATTCTAACTTTTAGGCATCCTTTCTTATTACATTTCATGTTCCAAACAGTTAAAACTTCTTGATTTGTTGTTTAAAGATGTTTATATGAAGATCATCATGTTTCATAGGCTTTCTTTACCAAGCAGCACAAGCAGCTATTCTGAGAATTGCTGCGGAAGAGATGTCTGTGCAAATAGATTTTATCTAGCCAGCCTTTTTTTTTTCATCAATTTCATTGTTTGGTTTTTAAAAGTCTTGCTGTTTTTTAATTGAATTTGGGGTTACGTTGCTTAATGGACTAATCTTATTGATATTTTCCATTAAGATTATTTACCTTACCAGCAAAGCTTAGTATTGTGAATAAGCCCTATTCACTTCCTTAGCAGTTCTGTTTTGCTTTTTCAGTCAGGGGAATTATAGCAAGCAGCATTGGCAGGATCAGGCTGTAAAACAAGAATAGCAAGGGCTACATGGAGCCATATACCCTCACGAGGAATATGCCTCATTTCCTATATGAAAATGCTGTTCTCAAGGGGAAGCTAGAAGCTCTCTTCAGGACCTGCTGCATTGTCCTTAGGAGCAGTCTGCCTGCAAATTGGCCCCTGCAAAGGCAAAGGGTGCCATCTGGGCTGTGCAAGCCCTGCAACTCCCAGAGCATCCAGTGCCTGACTGTTATCCTGTGCTCCCAGCCAGGTGCTCTGTGAGGCAGCTGCCTGGAGAGGCCATGGGAGGAAGGAGGCTTATAGCACTTTCCTAGTCATTTCTACTTAGAGAAAGATGCAGATGTAGCCACTTGTGTCCACAAAGGGTTATGAGAACGAAATATGGAGTATGATTTACATCATGCAGTGCTCATAGGAATATATCGGAAAGCAAGGAGCTTATTCCAGGGCTGTGGTCCCACAGTCTATTTCAACAGATACAACTGCAGGCTGCTGCCAGAAGGGACGTTCCCACGTTCTCTCCTTACCCCTGGGCCACCACTTACATTCATTTGATCATTAAATGAGCCAGATCAGGAACAAATTCAGCTGAAAACTGAAGCAACCAGAAAATAAGTGATAAATTTTCAGCTTCATTAGTTTCCTGATCTGCTATCAATGCTAGCACAGAAGCGCAGGTCTTCTCATTCCAATCACAGCTCACACATTACATTGGCCTAAAGTGATCAAAACTCCGCCCTTCACGCAAGGTGTCCTGAATTGCTGCATCATCATATCTGCATCTGATCTACCACATCTGGCTCGCATCTGCAGGAGGGCGGACGTTCTGAAGGGGTTGGTCAGGTGCTGGCACTGGCACGTCCTGGGTCCCCTTTTAGGCCCATCTGTCTCATGAAACTTCCTTGTAAGGGGGGGGCGGGAATCAGCTCTAGCCCATTGCAGATAGAGATTCCTGCTAGTGTTTTGCAGTGAGGGAAGTTATTAAATGGGTCACTTACACATATTTGTGAAAATCTAGAAATGACAAAAATTCCAGTATGCCCTTTGGCACTCCCATGGGTGTTCAGCTAGACAGGTCATGGGTGCCACCTGGGGCTTTCCTCGGCACGGCTCCACATGCCCTGTATTCGGAGTGTGTCACGGCTCAGTGACAGTAACGTGTGTGAGAGGGAGCACTGAGTATGCCACCTGCTCCCTCTGCATCGTTTGAGAGTCTTCTGGTGATCATGAAGTCCAGTACATATCAACAATTTAAATCAAATACATAACATCTTATGAAATTATACTGTAGTTACAGATTCCCAAATTAGAAGTAGGTGAGTATAATATGTTTAAATATGAATAAAGCTTATGCAATAATGCTGGATAACAAATTTAAAATTATTAAGTGGTGCATAACTTTTTTTCTTTTACTTAAAGTTTAGTTTAATTATGCTTCTTGCAAAATAGAAGCAAAAATCTTTCTATTTTAAGTGTATTGTTAGCATGCTATGTTAGATACCAATAAAGCTTTATTTAATTTGACACACTGTAGTACTCAGGGACCTTTATATGCATCCATTATATGAATTTTTGTCAAAAGAATTTCCTCTGCCAGTATATTACCAATATTTAATAATGCCTTCTGTTGAGTTTTCATTTTAATTAAATTAAATTGCAGCGGGTTGAAGTCCTGGAACTCAGGAATATAACCATCTGCTTTTGGTTTTATAAATACTATAAACATCTTTATTTTTCTTCTGAGTTATTGACAGCAATGATCACATAACCAGTTACAGAAAAGAAGACTTTCTGAGCGTATTTCCACACACAAGTGGTTCTGTTTAAATTTGTTGGAGAAACGTTTGCTGGTGTTTGTCTAGTCCCCAGGTTCTGAACAAGAGGCCGTTTTCTCTTCTCAGAGTAAGAGCTGAGATTATAAAGTAACATTCTTTATTCTGAAGAAAAAAACATCATGTGGAGGTTGACACACAAAACCTTGGTGGTAGACTCTATGTCCCCTTGTAATTTAACATAGGAAAAGGAAGAATTTCGGTAGAAACCTCAATAAATGCTCCTGTATAACTCCGTACATGCTCAGTCTTACTCCTGCAAGCCCTTACAGCCCACACAGCAGCATGAAGTGGTGTGCAAGAGTGTGAATATAAACCAGCTCTCAAGCAGAACAGTCTTAGCTCTTCTCTGTTTATTACTTGTTTCTTTGGTTGAGTTCATTATATCTGTTGTTTGAAGAAGATAGATGCTGATAAGGACAAATATTTCAGGAGAGGTTGAAGTAGAGGTTACTGTCCTGTTTCATAGTGTCGTTTATTTCTTACCTGTATTTTGGCAACAGCCAAACTGTGATATTCTGGCACTACTAGCAAATTATTGTTTGTTCTTCTAAATAGTTACATGAAAAGAATAGATTTTTGGTACAGATGATTTCAATAAACCTTTTGGCAATCCATTTTGAGACTGCAAAGAACTGTACTTGCTGGCTGTTAGTGTCCAAAAAATATTGTCACTACAGTTCTCCTTCATGCAGTGAAATCTCAGTTACCTCAAAAAAGGGCTATAAATTAATTTGACTAGAAAATAACACCCCACAATGAGGGCAAGCTGACTGAAATTGTCATTTCATTTCCAAAATTACATTTTGCAAAACCTGCCAGTAACAAAGTACTTTTTTTTCAAGTGGCACTGCAGTCGCTTGGTTGACCTTACAATTGTTATGCTTCGCTTTGATTGCTTTGCTTGCAAAACGATTGATAGGAAATTTTCATGGATGGCACATCGGTGCCTTCAGTTAGATGTTTCAGGAGACCCTGCTTTAAGATTACACAGATATTCCTTTTTGGAGTATAGACTTCTTTCATAAATATGTGTAAGTATATATAGAAACATGGTTATAGATACACGGAGTGAGCGTGTGTCCACGTGTCTCTCACTGATGAGAAGGGATAAAAAGGCAGCTACATGCAATAACTATGAGAGCAGAGAACAATGAACTTTTAAGAAAGGGGATGATAACCTCTGGAGGGTATTTGGCAGCTCAGAAGCATCAGCTATAGGCAGAGAATAGCAAATGCTTTACAGTGTTAGCTACAGTCCTGGTAAATGTGCCACTGTGGATCCATTGGCACAGATTCTCAGATGGTGTAAATTGTTATACCTCCCTTGACCCAGATATCAGCGTGGTACCTTCCAGCAGCTGATGAACTGTCCTGTGGGTCTGTAACGGTTCACTGAGCAAGGCTGAGTGACTTTGGGTTATAGGTCTTTACTGTTTTCCAGTATACATATCTGACCCAGGATTGAACGTGTTAAGTGCATGAATGGAGTAAAAGATGCTAACGTGTAGGTGGCAAGTGTGAGGTTGCTTCATAGGAAAAATCTGCCCTTTATCTTCTCTCTGCATTAACACCTAGAAAATAGCGTGTTCGGTTACCGAACCGTGATGGCTCATCTCAGCACAGGATGTGGCTGCTCTGGAAGAAGCTCCATGCCCGCAGTAAGCCCAGGGAGTTACCCAGAAGCATTGCTGATGTTAGTCATAAGAGCTCCTGTAACAGAAAAATTGGAAAAAGTGGCTGCTGGACCCTCAGACTGAAACCTATAATGTTTGAAACATACAATATTTACAGTACTTAAGGAGATGTGATTTTTACAAGTCAGAGTTTAGCTGCAAAAGGAGGTTCTTTCTGCTAAAATGATGAAGCAGCTCTAAGTGAATTTGCTGTAAGGAACAGCTTTCAGTTTGCCATAAAACATTTATCTTACAAACACAAATGCTCCCTGCTATAGCTGGTCAAAATACTTTGATGGCATCCAGTAATGGAATTTAGATGGTATTAAAACTATTTATGGTTCAAGTAAAATGTACCTAAAGCTGCTACACAGAAAAAGTGAGGAGAAAATATTGAAAATGTCAGAAAACTGTAGGTTTTTAAATATTTTTTTATTCTGTATATTAAAATATTTTTAAAGACATTTTTGTTTTGGAAAGGCTCATATATATGGCTCTCAATATTCCCTAGATCAAATTTTGGGATTTGGTGTCAAAATAACATTCTTCTTTTATGAATGAGTTGCACTGAAGTCTAAAAAGATTAACTAGAGGAGATAAATCACTTAAAAAAAAATAGTTGGTATATTAGAGACACCAAAATAACATTTTTAAGAGGTTTTTTTTTTGTTTTGCTGAAGTACTAAATGGAAGGGGTTTTTTTGGTCAGTTTGGGTGCCCCCAGAAACAACCATCCTTAGGGAAATACAAGATTTTCAGCAGGTACTTTGGCCAGCTGTTGAGGGGAGCCATAAGATGTGAAAGCCTGTTAAGATAAATGTTTAATTCTAGAAATTTTCAGCTTGGCAATCTATTTCTGCCTAACTACAGTTTTTACAATTAGCAAACAAATTAAGCCCCATTTGTTTTAACATGACTTTTTTTTTTTTCTATTTAAGCTGTTATTCCGGTAATTAGCAGAAATGCAATAAACAATCGAGTCAGAAGTCATTGGAGGAGGTTTATACTCCATATAAATCCATAACTGATAGAACAGAAATTTTTCTCCTTTGAAACAGTAGTAACTATAGCTGTAATAACATACTAATCTCTTAAAACCCTTTCTGAAAAAATACTATTCAACAATAGCAATCAGGCAGAGGAAAATTAGTGGCATCATTACTTGACAGATGAATATCAAAACCTGGAATGAAAAATTACCTAGTAGTTCACAGAGGAAAAGGTAGACTGATAGATCTCTAATTATTTGTTTGCAGTGTCGGTGGGATATGAATATGAAACATGTCCTGATTTTATTCTGTGGGAGAAGAGAACAGTAATCCTTCAAGGCTTTGAAATGGATGCTTCAAATCTGGGAGGCTGGTCTATAAACAAACACCACGTATTAAATCCACAAAGTGGTAAGTCCTTTCTTTATTAACTGGCCATGCTGAAGAAGAATACAAATTTTAAAGGAATTAATTGTTCAGATTTTAAGCATTACACTTCCTAATGTGTAATCCTCTTTGTTTAAATGTGCACCCTCATTTATTGAGGACTGAACTGTAAATGCCATCTGAAAGGATACTTTTAATGTTCTGGCTTCCAGGTATTAAACACTAATATCACTAACTCGTGATCGCTAACACATTTTGGTCACTCAGGTGGAAAAAGGGCATACTAATTTAGATTCACCCTCACACTGTTAGTACAGAAGTACCACCTTTTAGGTCAGTTTATAGTGTGTTATATTCTCAGTGAAGTGTCTACACCCCTAGTTCATCCTGTGACTAACACTGGTTAGTAGCATCACAGCACCAGGGAGACAAACCATGCGGGAAAACAGACTGGCTGAGTGAGAGGTAGCACTTCTGAAGCCTCACTGCCAGGCCGTATGCAGAAGCTTTTGTGGCTGCCCACTCTGTGGAGAAGCACAGTAAGTTACCCTTCAGGATAAGCAATCCAGCTCATTTTGAAGCATTAGAAAAAAAACTGTAAATGCTTTTGGTGTCTTAACATTAACCCTGCATAGAGAATCTTCAAGGTTGGAGACTTGAATCTGTTTTCTTATTGCTTTTGTTTTATTCCTGGGGTTTTTCTTTTCCTCCCTTACTATTTATAATGGAAATTACTGGGATTAAATTATTAAAACAATAGTTGTAGATAAATTATGGTAACTAGAAAAATACAGTTTTGCCAATAAACAGATATCTCACTGTCCACGGGAAGAGAAACTTGGGGTCAGATTTCAGCACTTATAAATCAGCAGAGTATTGGATTCAGTATAAGTTCTCTCAATTTGCTCCGGCTGAGAGTCTGTCCACTAAAATCTATTTCCATCTGCAAACTTCTGTTAATGAAGATTCATGCACAGATGTATGGCTGTCAGGTTTTTACAAGTTCTGTTGTTGAATGCGCAGCTACAGTATAAATATTCCACATACAAAAGGTCAGATTTAGTTTGTAAATTATCTGGATTCCTGTTTTGATTTAAAATAGTTTGACATTTTAAACAGCGGTTCTTTCATACCCTGTCTTATTGGTTTGTATAGATTGTCTCTTTTAAATGCCAGCTATTGACATTTAACACAAAGAGAAATCTGACCTCAGTCAGCTCAGCCCCCAACTGTGAGCCCCATAGTCTACTCCTTAGTGCCAATTTACCACTTGCATAGTTTAATTTCAAGTCTAAATTGCTGGCAGTAACTCCAATTTATATGACTATCTGCTAACTGCAGTGGTTACTACTATAATTCACCCCATAGGCACTAACATGTTCTGAGATTTTGTAAAGTATACAATTATAACCAGAGTAGGGAGAAATCATTGCTTTCCTGAGGACGGGGTAGGTGGTGACAAATTGCTTCCTGGCCCCGTCTCAGCTGTGTGGCTGAGGACACCAGAGACCACTGACCTGTCCGCCACACACCACCTCCTCTGAAATCATCCAGGCTGCACCTGCTACCCCAGCCCAATAACAAGGATGGGGAATGGGCAGCTTCTTATCCCTGCTCCTCTTCCTCACATGTTCTCACTGTGCTGGACACGGTCAAGGCTGAAGGCAGTGGGAAGCTGCTAAACATCTTTATCCATTACTCACAGAGACACAAGCTGGAAAGGGGAGGGCATAAGCGCATCTGACTTGAAATCAGTGGGTCCCTTCTGTTGCTGTCTCATGTGAGAGCATCTCCACTGAGGATGACAAAGCCCAGCCAGAGCTCAGTGATGTCTCAGATGTTCCCCGTGATTATAATGGGCTTTGAGCATGCACACCTGGCTCATACATAGGAACTAGAAAAGCAGGAGCAGAAAAGAAATTTCTATAGTCATTGTGCTAGTGCACACCTGACAGAGCAGCCTGTAAATCAACACAACCAAATAATGAGCTGTGTTAACCAAAAGGATAAAAATAACAAGTGTGCTTCTGGTTTTATCTAGAAAATAGTGAACTGCTCTTCCATTTCAGATATATAAAATGTACTTTAAATAAGGACAACAATGTGATTCAAACTTAGAATTATACATTTCAGACTTATCTCCATGCCACCGTGAGTGAAATGAAAAGCATGAGCAGCCTTCTTGAGTATGAATATATTAAGATTTTTCACTTTTAATTAAAGCAATCCCTCTGTATGTATGAAGAGCTGCTCTCTATAGAAGCATGAAGCTTGCATCTGTTTTTGAAACACTGTCACTGGATTAACTACAGAAATAGCATTGAAATATACCATAAATGTCTTTCTAAAAATTCTCCATTGCAAATTACAATTTTGTTTTCAAACTAAAACTAGAAGCACTTTGCTTTGTTAGTTAACTTGTCCTGAAGAGCTTATATCTAACTTCATCCGCTAAGCCTTGGCTTCCAGCAGGTCTGTTGCTGTGCACAACTTTTCTCCTCAAAGACAGGGCAGATTGGATACGCTTACCTCCCTCCCCATTAAGGCTATTCATAACTAAGTACAGCAGAAAAGTTGTAAAAATAAATAGATACAATTTTGCAGAATTGCACTTCATAGGACAGTTGAAGCTATGGAGGTACAAGTAGTGACATGCAGAAAGCAGAGCAAGAAAAAGCTGTGTTCTATTGCCAGATATAAGTATCTTTAAAAATAAAGAAGGAAAACAAAGATGTCCAATTCCAGCAGCACAGATGTAAAATAACATATATTGTTCCAATGTGGCTACCACTGGAAACTCAGGCTTTTTAAATGTATACGGTTTTACATCAATATGACTGTTAGGTTAACAAAGGATCGCATCCTGTTCTTAGCTATACTAAACTGTTCTTTTCCCACTTTTTTTTCCCCCCTCTAGTTTAGAGGATTGATCACTTCTAAGCTGTGACATGAGTAGAGTTTAATGTTTTCTAACACAAAGGTTTTGGTGGGTTTGGAAGATCTTCAGGGTATTTCTCATAATCAAGAAGAGAACACATACAATAAATACTGGTTCCCGTATAGAGTCCTTTTAAAGACACCTATACCTCATGAATACAAATGAAGGTGCTATTAACCGATTTTTCAGAGTATTCTTTGAATTAGATTTTACTTCTGATGGGCAAGTGTATTGATTCCATATTTATCTGGGGGAAGGAGGGGTAATTTTACAAGGGCTTTATGCTTTGCGGTAATTTCAGCCCCAGTGCAACACAGTACCAACTAAAATTAAAGTAGCAGCTCAAAAGCCTGAAATTAAGCACATTCTTACATTTATTGACAGCAAAACATATTCTCCAGAGTCTTAATTATTTACTGGCATTTGTATGAGGCAGTTGAAATATTACCTTTACATTGTTAATTTCAGACAAAGGGCAGCATCTTCATTTTAGTAGTATTTTTATCCGGTGCGTAAGGGAGTATATTGCCATTAATTTTATTGGCGTATTTCCAAGATGCTTTTTTTAAGCCAATGTTCAAGCATATATATGTATTCTGCTCCTTACTGTTCCAAAATAATTTTTTAAAAGTATAATTCCCTTCAAAATAGCTATGGCAACGCTCAGTAATTTCCAAGGAGAGTTTTAGCTTCAGACTTATCTGAAAGCCACAAAAAATTGTTTGACAAAGGTTGATAGAGACAGTACATAAATACATTTGCTGTAATTTGGGAAAATTCGGATGTGTCTCAACACGTACTTCTTGCAGTATCTAACTATGCTTATTTCCCAGTGTAAGAGTCCTCCAGAAAGTATATTCCCTTGTGTTTATTTCTTTAATCATGCCACTTTTCTGATGAAGTACTGGGCTTTCCAAGGGAAATAAGAGATTTTGGGACTGTGGTCTAAAAGAATACCTATCTTCCATTCAGAAATAGCCAAAATCTTACAATAACATGTAATTTTAAAGGTACTTCTTAACTGTATTACCACATTGTTAATAAAAAACAAAAACAAACCAAAGAAAAACCACTGTAGCTATCAGCTTGCTAAAATACATTTGTACTGGTTCTGGTATCACCAGCCCAGTAACTGGAAAGACTTTCAACAACATATGCTGCAGAGCACTGCTAAAATACTGACACACTGGAAAGTTGTTTTAAACTTTATGGCAGAACTTAATTTATTCCTGGTGGTAAGAAATTCACTTGTGCCTCAGAATTACTCCTTGACTTGGCTTTGCTGCACTTGGCACCATTTTTATGTACCATGAAGGACTCGCATTTAAATTTGAATATTGATTTTGTACTGCCACTCAGTGCTCTGTTGTGAAAAATACATAGTAGTCCCGCTATTAACCTCCTTTAATTAAATATTCAAACTGCCTAAGAAATTCCTCTGCTACCTAATAAAAATTCATGAATAAAATGAATATTAAAGTAGTAATCCCCAAGAAATCAGATAGCACTGCAATTAGCAGTCAATTTGTTAGAGCATTAACCAACCATGAGTTCTCCTCATGATGTTGGCTTTTAAAATAGCCACTAACCACTAATCGACAAAATGGTGATGGTGAAGCTTGGGACTGAACAAAATTGGAAGAGATTAGTGGAACTCTGTGACAGTCTTTAAAAGATCCAATGTTTGTTGCAGTTTTTGTAATCTGATTTTCTAGAGTATTGCATAATCCAAAAATCTGGAATAGTTTAAATGATACACATTTGCTTTTTTTTGTCTCTGTTTTCTGCCTCCCATTCCCTTAGGAATTTTACACAAAGGAAATGGTGAAAACATGTTCATTTCCCAGCAGCCTCCAGTCATCTCAACTGTGATGGGCAACGGACACCAGAGAAGTGTGTCGTGCTCCAACTGCAATGGTCTTGCGCTCAACAGCAAACTCTTTGCCCCGGTTGCTCTTGCTTCTGGTCCTGATGGTAGTGTGTATATTGGTGACTTCAATTTTGTCAGACGGATCTTCCCCTCTGGAAACTCAATTGGTATATTAGAATTAAGGTAAAAAAATTATTAGCTTTCTCCGATTAGTGTTCATTGTCCTGGCTGTGATATGCCTACAAAAACTACGATGAGCCTTTTTTCACTTGTGACTTAAAGAAGCAGCCACATTTAGTTGCCTTGTGAGCATATGTCTTAACAATTGTCGAACAAACTCATCAGAAAACTTACGCTTACTTTAAAGTCACCAGTTAAAAAGGGCATCTTACATGGCCTTTAGAACAGGTTTTGTATAATGAATTTTTACAAAGTGCAGAGTTAATAGAGCTAATTTTTCTTCCTGTGAGATTTTTTTAGGCGTTTTCTCAAAATAGTTAGAATATTCCATGAAGTGTATTTTTGAAGAAAACCCCATAATTCAATAGCAAATATGTGTGCTGTCACATCAGGTCACAGAATTATGAAGCTGAAGATAGACTTACCATGTTTAAAATAAATACAATTAATTTGTTAATTGTTCCTCATCTGCAACGGAAGATATGACTTGAGTTTAAGCAGAGAAGAGCAAACCTGGCATTGCAGACTGACATGTCTCAGGCTGGGCCTGTGCCATCATTAACAACTCCCCTGTAATTATGAGTCCAGCTTCTCGTTCTCTTTCAGGGCCAGAGGGGAAGGCAGGAAAGATTTCAGACACTGATACACTAAATTTCTCTTACTTAATGCTCGTGAATCTCCAACTAGCTAACATTGCTGGTGTGTGCTGTTTGTCCAGAATTAACTTGACAATGTTGTTATTCAGATTGATATCTGTGAGCAGTTAGGCAAAGAATACAGTTTTGTTGAAGACTAACATTTATTGTCTTTTTCTTTTCTTTTTTTTTTTTTAAAACCTGTACTGATCTTACTAGGAATAGAGACACAAGGCACAGGTAAGTAAAGCACAGTAACAGTAGTATGTGAACCATGTTCGAGGACACAGTCTTACAAAAGTCTTTTTAGAAGTCTGGATGTAGAGAAACACTCTGAATTTAATAATACAAATGTTAATCAAATTCACCTTTGTTTACTGTAAAGTAGGTTTGATTTGTTCCCTTTGAAGGACTGAAGTCTCCCTCTGAAAATCAGTTCGCTGATCACCAAACAGAGGTGGAGAAGTTTAATCTTGAAAGCTAGGAATGCATTTCATAGCTGTCATATGCATTTCACGTGGTGTTGGAATGATCATAGATACAGCCAACCAAGAAAGCTGGAGTTTTAGCAACAAAGAAATAATAAAAAAGGCTTCAGAGTCACGCGAGAGGACTGTACTTAAGCAGTTCTACTGCAAACTTTAAAATCTGCCACAGTTACAGAGGATCCACAGCAGGCCCCAGAGCTGAGGACGCTGTGTCAAAGCTCAGTCCTTGCTTCTCCAGCTAAAGCAAAAGCAAGTGGCGTCCCCCCTTTCCAGTGAGCATTTTGGCATTGCAGTGTAGGGATTTCTTTAAAAGAATGAACATTGCACATTAGGCGTCTGCGACAGACGGTGAGGGAGTTGATTATAACAATCCAGCTGCAGAAACGACGTTGCAGGCTAGAAAGAGATAACAAGGCACTCTGTATCCTTAGAAACAAACTTCTTAGCATTTCAGTACTTAAATGAGATAAATACACCAGCACTGGTACAGCCTAAGCTGATAACTGCATGGCATAGTAGGAAGTGGAGTGTGGACTTAAAGCTTGTTTGCAGGATGGTCGGAATTACTTGCTTTAGCCACAAAAATGCTCTTGCATACTATAGATTATTTGCCAGCCTACTTACAGATGATGTCGCATCTCATATATTTTACAATGAAAATTTAAAGAATATTTCCTAATTGGTAAATGCAAGGTTCTGTTTTTTAACTGAAGGATTGTTTCCGTTTGCCTTTGTGCTAAGCTGCCCAGTATCTTTGTAAACTAAAGAAAAGAAGCAAATTGAACTTACTTTATAATGCATTCAGGACATGAGTCAGGTTTTGAATTCAGGGGTTTCTTTTGTAAAGTAGAATTTTTTTAATATCTGATCAGTAGTACTAGTTTCTTGAGGTGAACTTAAACCTTAATTAAAACAAGTTGTGACAATACTCAAGTACGCAGCCCTATTAATTGCAGTAATGATTGCCTCTGTCAGTATTCTGTCCAAGTGAAATCTGTGGAAAATTGGAGGAAATCACTTCAAGTTAATATAGTCTTTGAGGTTATGGGGGAGTGTTCAGCAGTCCACTGTATGCCATTCTTTTGAGGCTGTCAAGGCCATAGTCATGGTGGAAAATTCTAGGATGCTCAAAGAAACATGTGGAAGCAGCAACTAAAAGGTATCAGAGGCTATGACAGTCCATGCAGGAAAAGGCTTCAAAATCTGGTTCTTCAACACAACTTTTAGTTTCCAAAAGAGCAGGGAAAAATGGTTATTTTTATTGACTGTGTAAAAAGGGACAGTGTTTGGAGACCGATAATCAGACAAGGCCACTGATCTTATTTTTGACTGTTTAAAAACAATTTATCCCATTTGTTTTTCTTGTCATCAAGATTTTAATAAGAAATAACAAACCCGTTTAATAACTGGTAAAAATAAAAACTAGGCTTTGAGGTTAGAGGGAAAAAAATTCCTACAGGACAGTACTAACTTGACTGTAAAAATTCATGTAAATCCTATCCTACTTGATAGTTTTTAATAGGCTAATTTGAAAAAAAACTCTCAGATTTAGATTTGATTAGAAACTTCTGCAAAGACAGCAAGTATTTGATTGTGTTCCATATTTCACTAATACTCTTTAAATTTAAACATTTTTGTATGCAAAACTTTAAGCATAAATATCAAGAGTTCTCTAACAGCTGTTCTATTAAATGTAAAGACAAGTATGACAGAAAATGTGTTTACATGGACAGTGTATAATGACCCCTGGTTCTCTGCAGTTTCTGCATGATGAACAGTATGTTTATTTAACATCTAGAATTCTTACAACTTTTTCCACAGAAGTATTTTATTAAAAAGTCATCTCCTGCCTGGCCAGTCTCTTCTGAGCTCACTCCAGAGGGCACAAATGATTCTTAATGTTTTCAACAAACAAAATTTTATAATACTGGTGATATGTAATTTAGTATTAATTGCTTTTAGCTCATCTTCTTACTCATCTTTCATCGTACCACTGTCCTCTCATTCCCTATGTTTCCTTACAGTGGGTTTCACATGAGTTCCCCAGCTATGGGAATATCTTTTTCCTTATATTTCCCCCTTCTGTCTTTTATAGATGTTTGTGACTAAGGGCAGATTTAAGCTAGTCTAGCTTGTGGCCCAGTCCTCAGAGATGCTGAGTAGCTTCTCTCCCTTTTTGGGAATGAGAACTGAGAGAAATAGGCCTAAGCTCTATCACATTTAACATGGTACAGCATTAATTAACTTTGTCACTAATAAATGGAAGTAAGATTTCAGCTGATCTTGACAATCTTTTTAATCTGCGGAGCAGGTAGGGAAGTCCCGTGTAGAGTTACAGGGGATGTGGCAAGTCAGTGTCTTGCACAGCTGCCTGTCTAAAATCTCCTCTTGCCAGAGAAACACAGCATTAGTAAAAATACTGTCTGAGCACCAAAACACCCTGCCAGGCATTGGCCACCACTCTGCCTGTGTCTGTCTCCCACCATTTCAGTAACTGTGTGATTTAAAGAATCTACACCTATCTGGATTTTTTTTTTTTCATTTTATAATCAGCACTACACTGCAGTGTCACCAGGCTCAGGACACTCACATGGTGTGCCATGTGCTTAGACAATTTCCTCAGACTGGAAATTAGCTTTCCAGTCAAAGAAACAAAAAGCCTTACTGGTTAATAAGATGCAGCCCAGTTCATTGATTAGAATTTATGATCCTCACCATTTAATTAACATATGTAAATATTTTTTTAAATAACATTTTATAATCTCAATAAGGCACTTCAATGCATGAATTATGGTGCATTAATTCATGCCTAGTTGCACTGACAGTACTTTTCCTTCTGCCTTGCTCCTGACAAATACAGTCGGCATGAATTAAGACACCGCATTTCACACCTTCATATATCCTAAGGTTTAGAAACAGATAAAACTAACCAAGAGTGGGTATTTGTGCCCGTGCAGAACAGTCTGTGATTCACTTTGCTGCAAGTTGAGGATTTGTTTTCAGTGCCAAGAATACTAGGACTTGCAGGTATAGAAAAATGACCTTGATTTTGAGAGTAATAGTTATAACTAAGCTGAAGTCACTCCAGTTAGCTTTATATATACCACTCTCTACATAAGCTCACTACCTGGTACGTAGCTGGCTGGTCAGTCTCTGCTGCTAGTACTGGTTCCTTCCTTCTCGGCAGTGGCGCTTGTGTGACCTACATTAAAACTGGTCTCACGCCTTTGTCATCTCCAAGTCATTGAACAGCTGTCTTCAGAAGTGTTATGCTACCATGAACAGAGATTCAAAAGAAAACCAATTTAACAACAATGCTCTTCTCTTCTGTTTTAGTACAAGCCCTGCACATAAATATTACTTGGCTGTTGATCCAGTGTCAGAATCCCTTTACTTGTCAGATACCAATACCAGGAAAGTCTACAAAGCAAAATCTCTCATTGAAACAAAGGATCTGGCCAAAAATGCAGATGTGGTGGCAGGAACAGGTGATCAGTGCCTTCCATTTGACCAGAGTCACTGTGGAGATGGTGGAAAGGCATCCGAGGCCTCTCTCAACAGTCCAAGAGGTAAGAAAAGAGCGTATCTGAAGTGTTTGGTGGTGGTCATCTGTCATTTCCCTCCATTATTTAGAAACTCAAATGCAACTGGGTGTACCAAATGAGTCTGAGGTAATGATTTAACCAAATATAAGCAAGCAAATAATTTCATAAAGTTCACTCATGTTTTTCATGCAACCAGTCCTTTATGAGGCAGTAGCATAAGCAGCAGGCTACAGCTAGCATCCTCTGAAATACTCCTTTCTTGTGCGACAGCACTCCTCTTTTATTACCTTTCTATTGCAAGGTGGCAGCATTTAATTATATTTAACTTTTAAGCATATACTATGGTAAGTCCTGTTTTTAGATTTTATGCATTCAGGTGACTCTTGTAATGTTAATGGAGCTTACTCATACACGTTAAGTCAGAGCTGTTCAAATCAGACAGCCAGCAAAATCAAGTTTATTTGGAACTCAAATTTGTCATTTCTCATTAAATGCACTTTGCAAAATATGAGCATCTCCGCTACTGCAAGTGAAATAAATATTTTGTTGCAACTTTCCTGTCAGAGTATATCCTGTATTGTCACAGGCAAAATGCATTTGAAGCCCTGAATCCCCACCAGTGCCACAATTAATCCCCTTGCACTGTGCATTAGAACTGTGATAAAGTCTGTGGATTTGGTGCTATAAAGCAGCTGATCATCCTCAACTCCCACTGAAATCCCTGGAACAAAGGGTACTCCCATGGCAGAGCGCTGAGTGGGCTTTTAGCATGCTACCCCCATAGCACATCGCTCCCTTCTAATTACTAGCTCTAAGGAAGGGTTTTGATTATTTTTCGTGAGCTAATAAAGGAAGGCTGTATATCAGTGGGAAATTAGAATGTATATCCAGGTAGAGACGTCTCTAAGACAAGCAAATAATGCTGTTTTAAGGCTTAGCAGGAGACACATTGTAATTATAGAGTGACTTTAACATGTCTTTAATGATAGAAGGTAAGTGTGAGGTAAGTACAAATAAATGTTAATCTTCAGGCAGCTAATTAATGTAATGAATCAATTCTAAAAATAGTAGAAAACAAAGGTTTTCAGATCCTTTAGCCAAAAAATGTTCGATGCTTTATTGCTGGTTACAATTGATTATATCTAATTACAATACAATTAGTTGTTCCATCTTATTTTCTTATTGGGGAAGTATGTTGGTGAAAATTTGTAATATGCCATTTACTTTATTATATTTACTGAATTTGTAATATGCCATTTACTTTAAAAACACCAGTGCATAGCTGGCTTCCTTAACAGAAGTTTCTACTTACAAAGAACTTAAGAGGAATAAAAGTGAAATACATGAGTTCTGGGGCAGCCAGCAAATTTTTAAAAAATTAACTGTTAGCAAACAATGGCTTGTATATTGGCAAATTCAGGCAATGGCTCCCAGCTGCTTTTGATTTATGCACCTACTCTAAGTTACATTAGTTTGAAATTGTCAGATTTGTTGTGGTTTGGATTTCATCTTAAGGAACTATGGACTCCCACATGCCCCTTTTGTATAGGGCCTAGCAAAATGCAGCATCAACTTGTAGCCACCAGCACAGTATGAACAATTAGCTGTGTATTATCATAATGCCATATTGTAAGCACATGACCTTGTTTTCCTCTAAACAGTAAGAGGTTGAATAAGCTTGGAAAGTAGTAGGAAGTACTTGCCTGGTACCCAGACATCTATTATTTTTTAAGAAACCTAAAAGTCTTACATGCTCAAATACAGTTTTAGAAATTCTTTTGGATCTCTTGTTTTGCTTGTTATTGGAATCATTTTCAAGTCAGAAGATGTCACATTTCTACTGAAATAACATTCAAACAGTATACACAGAAACATTTTTTCTAGGAGGCAGGAAACACCGACAAGAATTTTGGTGAGTCCACATACTCACCAACACTTTACCCATGTTTTTTACAATGCAAAAATAGGTACCTGATGATGCACATGAATACAGAGTAATTGCCTAGAGGTTATTAAATATAATCATTTGCATTACTCAATGACCAGACGGATTAGCATTTATTTTTTA
Source organism: Limosa lapponica baueri (assembly GCA_002844005.1). NCBI lineage: Eukaryota > Metazoa > Chordata > Aves > Charadriiformes > Scolopacidae > Limosa > Limosa lapponica. The sequence continues at coordinate 1,375,570 of KZ505691.1, forward strand.
AGTTCATATAGAAAAAGCTTTTAGCTCTTTTTTTTTCCCATTTGCTGCCTTATTTTTGTCTTGAGTATTCCTTCTTTACTGTTTTTTCCTGTTATAAATGAAAAATAAATTTGCCATCTGACTTTGGTTAGTTATAGCTCAAAAGTTGGATTCTCATTTTTGCTACTGGTTGCTTCTGACTCTGAATAAGGGCTTATCTATATGACTCAGTTTATCCATTTGCAAAATTGATAAGAAATATCCACTGTGTAACACTTGTGAAACTTAATCCTGTTTAGTAACATCCTCAGAAGTATGTAAATAAGTGGAAATTCAAATACTCTGTCTTACTTTTCTGAATGAAAGTTGCTTCAAATACTGTTTTAACTTTTTTGAACTCATAATGATTTTTCTGCTTCAGTAGGTTTGGGGAGAGCAGGTTTTGGGAGAGTCCTAGATTATTATTTAATGATTCAAGGCTTTTTAAACTTTTATTTCTCATTATCTTTATTTGGCAAGACTGCCTCTGCCTAGTGACCAGGAATTAAATGCCAGACAGGAAAACATCATGAAGTCACAATAATCAATTCCGATTTGATCTGCTTTCCACAACTTTTATTTTGCAGGCAACAAACACACATAGCTTTGTTCAGTCTGTTTCCACTTCTCTGTGAAGGACTAGAGATGGGGCTTAGTGAACATTAATCTTGCACTATTGTATGTTGAGCTGACTTTGAAAGATGCTTTTAAACATGCATGGGTGATGTAGTTGAAATTTGAGCTTCAATATATTATTTTTACTGCAACTTTCTTTAATTCTGTAGAGATCTCAGACTAATGAGTCATGTAATAGATGACCAAGTACTTAAGCAGAATGTGAAATGATACAAGGTGGGGACATAAAATAAGATCTGTGACAAGCTGAACACATTTATTACACAAGAAGATATTGAAAATGAAGAAGTAACTACACAAGATATTAATCATTGTCTGAATTCCAATCAGCTGAACTTTGCCAAGTAACAGATTTGAATATTGGGGTGGGGAATTCTGTTTGGTGGGTTTGGGGATTTTTTGATAAAAAAGTATTTATGGCACATCTAGTCACCAGCACTATAATTTAAACAATCTGGATTAGTATTTATAATAAGGCACTAAGGGGTTGTGTCCTGATTTTAGCTAGATTAGCCATTGAGTAGTGTAGCATTAAGAAGCACTAAAATTAATAGAAATACCTGAGAGTTGTTCTACTTCACACTGCAAAGCCAATGCCTGGATCAAAGGCATTAAACACTTACCTACCTTGCCCTGCTAAAATCAGTGGCCGTTAGACATGTAAATAGATTTGACTTTCCAGGCTTAATTGACAGCTCAATGAGAGGCTGAGACAGCCAAGTTACCACATTTTTGCTGAGCTACAGTGTCTCCCAGTCACAAGAAAAGTGTCTTGGATTAACATCTGATTTCAATTACCTTTTATTTGTGACCAACTCAGAGCATTCACACAGAACAGCTGTGGTGGAAACAGAAACTAAGTAACTTTTGTGAAAACAGTTAAGACCCTCCAATGATTGAACCCTAAGCATCAGAAGTGATTTGCAACATTTGGAAGTCTAAGCACTAAATCCAAAGATTAAGCGTCTAAGGTCCTGCAGTGTCTTGCTTTTTGACTCGAGCTCAGGCCATACTCTAGGACTAGAAGAGAGATACACTGTGCAACCTAGTGTACAGTCAGTGCCTCAAGAAATTGAAAACTGCACACTGAGTACAGAGTACCAGGGAAATGTAGAAGGTTGGACTGACTTCTAAATCCCATGCATAAAAATACCATACATACACAGCTGTAGCAAAGAACCTTTTTCACTCAGACTCATAGCCATGAACTAGCAATACAAATCAAATCTTAAATTAAAAATCAGTTCTGCAGTGTAGTTTTATTCATTTTGCTGGAAATTACTTTGCTAAGGAAATACCACTAAAAAAAACCACATGGTTTTGAAAATGTGTTCGCCCCAGTCGCTTACATCCTGAAATAATCAGTCTTGTTGCTCACCATCTGCAGCGATACTTTCTAAAGTAAATAAAGCTGTAAGAACAACTGCTCAGGTTAAACCTTTATATTTGTCAAATGACAGTAGCCCATTTAGGGCCTGCTCCTGCTCAGCTAAAAGATTCCCGTTACCTCCAGTAGGATGCAGACCGAATTCCTAATACAGCCTTTTGTGAAAATAAGACCCCCTTGTCGCAGGTAATGATCAATATTATTTACTTAGCGATCTTTGCTCTTCTATAAATTCCTAAGACCTTTTCAATGCTTCCATACAATTCAAAATGGAAAGCAGAATGGGGTGAGATGTTCCATTAGCAATGTATAAAGTAAGAAGTAGACAAACCAAGGTGATTTGCAGCCTCAAATCATTGTCGTGTATGCCTCATAGAACCAGCAAAAAAATCATGTCATGCCATTTTTGATTCAGTAAAATTTATCCCATATTTTTCTCTTCAGTAGTCTTAGCTACCTCTGTTTTCAGAAGTCTGGGAATCTTGTAGAACATGTAAGGTAAACTTTTCGGGTAGCAAGTTTTCCTAAATTTCATCCAACCTTCATCTGAATGCATAAGTTACTCACTTTTCTGCTAACCATTGTCAGCCCTAAGTATGACCCCAGCCATCATGTCTCAGACTGGAAGCAGGACGTTTTCGTTCACAGTCAATAGATAAAAATGCTGTTTGCTCCAGCTCTGCTGCTATGTATCGAAAGAGAACAATACTCAAGTGCAACTACTGAAGTCATGTTCCAGCTGACAAAGAAATGCTGAATATTTTGCCGCTAGCACCAAGACAGTAATGAAGTAAAGATGACAAAGATCACAAAGCAACAGACTGCAAATCACTTGAATCATATTTTGAGTGGCGTATTATGGTAACCTATAAATAACTAATTGCATAAAATTGCTTTAGTAGTTTCTAGATGGCAGCTTTAATTAAAAGCACCGGAGACATTTAGAAGTTTAGAAATGGATGGCATGTAATTTGCCCTTTTACCAACCATAAAATGGTAATTAACCAATTTGATTCACTTCTTCCTATTAAAAGTTTTATGAGAATCGCAAGTTCCTTCTAAATACAGTTTTTCTTCAGCAGAAGGTGGCATGCTCTTTTATCAGTCCTCACCAGTAGTTTTAGATATTGTTTTACAAATTCTTCAGAAGTTTAATTAGAAGTTTTCAACGTAAAATGCTCATTTACAAAGTTTTTAGCTGAGCAGAAAGTGTAAAGTAGAATTTCCAGAAGTGGGCAACTTAGAGCTCTAGCTGCTGTTTATTGATGTGTTCAAAAGGATTTGTTCCCAAAAAGAGTCTCTTAGAAAGCAAGTGCAAGCTATGATGTAGGGGGAAAAAAAAAAAAGAAAATATCTTAATGGGGAATTTACTGTATTGCTTTTAATCCATATTTTTAGCTCTATTAATGTCAAAATGCCAAAATTTCTAGACTGAAAGATCATATATATAATAATCATATGTATTTTGAATTTATGCCTATGAGAACTACACACAAAAGTGTTATTTGCATTTGTAATCAAGTATGCATGTGCACTAAGTCAGATCTGTCAAGGGAAATAACCCTTTAACCAAAATCATTCCTGAGAGCATAGAACAGGAGAGGTTGTAGTCAGCCTTCTGTATTTAATCATGGTTGTACTCAGCCTGTCTACTAAGTACTATTTTGTGCAGAAAACAATTATAAAGGGCAAAACTTTTTCTGCAGAGTCTTTGTGGTGATGATACTTAGTAGCCATGTGTGATTGCACCAGCAGCAATTCATTTTTAATGCTAGTTAATAGAATTTAAATGGTATCAATTGAAAGATCTCTAAGTGTTATAAATATTGTTCCAAGATGTCTGCACATAAATCTACTGCAGATAGATGTTCATAAGAGCTACCATGTTACATTCAGGTACAAAATCCAGTACTATGTAAGACAGTCCCGTTGACTATACATGACTAAAACCAGTCCTTCAGTACAAGCGTGTTACTCAGAAGAACAGATTATGCTTAGCCCTGTGTCACAGACGAGACTAAATCCTTGCAAAAGTTTATTCTCTCCTTACGCAGACATCAGTGTTTAATGTGGAATCTCATAACCAAACAAGGTAAGTCTGTCACTTGTGCAATAGGTCCCACTTGTGCCCTAAGACTGCATCAGTTGGACATACAGTTTAGTGCTACGGTTCCTTAAAAAAGCAGAATCAGACTGAGAGCCTAATACAAACTACCTCTCATTCCCTATGCAAAGAAAAGCTACCTAAAAATGACCTTTTTTACTCACTCATGGAGTAAGCGGTGTTCCTACTTGCACTCAGTGCAGTTCATTACACTCAGCATGTGCATGTTTCCTCTCTGAGTTCCTCGGTGATTAAAGCACAATTGAAGTGCTGTGTGTGATTTGGTTCTGCATTACACTGTACGTCAGAAAAGGATTAAAAATAAGCTCCTGAAGTACAGATTATGTAAAGCATCATGCAAGATGTGACAGGAACATTAATGAATCCAACCCTAATAATGAACAAACTGAAACAGTTTAGCCACAAATCTGTATTTTGTTCTCCAATTGATGCCTTATATAGGTATTTGTCAACAAGACTTAAATGCATAAGTAACTTTTTCAAAAGGGCAAAGTCCTGTTGGTTTCATATACAGAGTAAGCACTGGAAGCAGTAGTTCATTGTTGAACATACGCACTGGTACTTGAAGAAATGGGCTTATTAGGAAATACCAGGAATTTATTATCTTTAGTACAAACACTGAAGACATGGGCTTGTTTTTGCCATCACACTGGTACATGTACTTCCCTTGTGGATAGATTGCCTTTCTGTAGTGGCAGGAGAGCAAAAAGTACACTGTTAATGTTAAAGGATCTTTGGTTTTCTCATATAGTCAGTGTTTGAAATCCATCCAGCAACACAGCTGAGTAGCTTTATTTCATTGCAGCATAATTTTTGATTTTTATATAATGGATGGTTTGCAGCCAACACAGCCATCTGTTCCCGGGGAAATTGCGTAAAACAGAAGATGCACTTGCCCTAGTGATAGATCCTGGCCTTGTGTTATCCATGGCATGGATCATATCCAGGGCTGCGCTACCCAGGTGAGAAGCACAGCTCCTTACCATGCGGCACCAACCCTCTGCAAAGGCAGACTAAGACACAACACAGGTGCTGTAGTTCCCACCCACATCAGGTTTCTTCATCTGAGCCTGTGAACGACACTGGAAAGCTAATCAAATCCCATCTAATATTGTTCCATGATGCAATATCGGTTGCGGTATCCCAACAGTCATAGCTGCATGCGCACCACAACAGTCAAATGCAGTGGTCCTTGCTCCTCACACCTTCCCTGCCACAGCAGTTCAGTATGGCTTTTTCTTCTCAAAAGGAGTCTTGAAAAGACTCTCAAGAAAGAAGTAGGAGGCTGGGCCTGAAGAGACGTTTGTCTCCAACCTTCACACATCCCTGAAGAAAAAACCCTAGAACAATTTCCTAGCAGCTTTTCCATTTGCTAATAATCCCTTAGTATCCCTCAGCTGTATAGCCTAAAGCTGATCAGAGCAGGACAGAGCCCAGGCAGGAGGGCAGGAGTCCCTGAGCATCCCAGGGAGACCAGCCAGAGGTGCCTCAGAGCCTGGCTCCACCTGCCGTGTGGTGGCAGAGCCAACACAGCCCTTCTCATTTTCTGAAGGGAAAATGTTTTCATGTGCAAACTAAACTGCAGATCCTGACTTGGGCCTTTGTGAACTACTGTCATGAAAGCCTCTGTAGACTTCTACCTGCACCACAGAAGATGCAGTCCTTACGGTGTGGTTTGCTCTGTTGCCATTCTGCCATGGGTGTTCCCTCAGAGTAACGTTTGGAAAAATGTCCTCGGATTTATATATTAATTGTTTATATGGTAATTAATAACCAGGCTGCATTTCTTTTTGCTTCAGTTGGGATTTTAGGATGTTTTTTAGTTGGTGGATGTTTTAGCAGCTCAGTTGTATCTGAAGATATTTTGCAGTTTGCTTCCCACATCTAGCCTTTGCTTCTGAAGAGGTGGCTGGCCCTCGGCTCCAGCCCTGCAGACGCCTCTAATTCTGTGTGCCTTTTGTGTGCACAGGTCTCTTCAGGGCAAAGTCTGTTTAGCATGCATGAGGGACAGACAGAGGTTCCCTCCCTTCCCAAAAACTGGAACACACAGGTCACCACCACAACAAACCCTTTTGCTTCTCAGGTGCGCTCTTTAGCTAAGCCTTCAAACCTTCAGAATTTCAGATTTGTAATTGGACCTCTCAGAAGCAGACAACAGCTGTGAGCTTGCCAGTTGTTCTGTAGTTTTTGAAAGTACTCTTACTCTCTAAATACAAAGTAAAAATCCTCTGAGGGAGCCAGTACCAAGGAGGCATGATAGGCCAGCAGGGAGCCAGGCCCTGAGATGGCTTGCCCTTCCTTTAGCCTTTTTATGACCTCACAGATTTCCCCCCAGCTGACCCATCCAGCCCCCACGGGTGATTTCAGTCCCCTCAGGTGACTTCTGTCCCATTTCACATAACGAAGCAACGTGGCCTAACCCTGTACCCTGCGGCGCTTCAGCAGGCCATGGGCATTTTTCATCCTGGATGGAGAAGGTGACAGGATGGTGGGTTGCTTCTTTTCTAATAGGAGTTCACAGCCAGATGAATACACTGAATTGACAATTTAAATAATTAATTTCAACTACCAACACTGTGCTGATAGATAGCCTGAAAGCTGAATGTAGTAGGAATGCTAGGCACTAAAGTTAACTGCTGTGGCCTTTGGCTATTTTTTTGTGATGATACCCTCAGACCTTTTTGAGGTGCCCAAATGTCACCTGCAGTGAAGAGGCACCTCTGAATGGGAAGTGGGCAGTGGAAGACATGATGGCAGAGTGTCCCTGAAACCCTGTCCCTCTGCGAGGCCTTTGCAGCCTCACTCAGTGCCTCCCTCTCAGCCAGAGTAAGGGATGGATGGAAACCCTCCAGCAGAGGAGGTCAGCCTGCTCCAGCAGACAGGAGAGCCTCCTGGCCATGGCAGAAAAACTAGAGTGGACATTATGCCTGCTTTCTGTTAGAAAAGAACTGGTCATGGGCAATTTGTCTTGGGACCCTGCCACTGGGTGTTAACACTGTAAGAGAAAGTATGTTACACTCAAATGTGCATATAACTCAAACTCAATCCCAAGGCTTTTCCAACTGCCAGATACAGATTTCCTTTGGTGCTTGGGGAGACTGTACCCCTTCTCCCAGCCCTGTGGGAGGTGCATGTTCCCCATCAGAGCTGCCCGGTCCTGCCCTTGCCCCCCAGACTGCTTACTCTCCCTTTCCCCCAACTACAACTGCTCCTCTATATTTAAAGAAATTAAATTAAGAAAATGTGTCTGGGAGGTGAGGGAATTCAGTTTGGGGTTTTTTTCTTTTTTAATGGAGTGTGGAATTGTTGTGTGAGATCCTAAATTGGCATGCAGACAAGTGTTTTTTAAACTCGGAGTACATGCAGCCTTCAGTTCTGCTAAATGCAGGGGACAAAAATCAAGAACCATATAAGCCAATGTCCAAACCATCTGTTCAAGTCCTCTGCCTTTCGTTTCTGTGTAGCAGAACATAAATTCATTATTAAAATAGCTTGGCTGTGCACAGCAGCTGCTATAATTGCAAAGTTATGCAACTTTAAATGGGAAATTATGAAGTAGTTTAAAACAAGACATTGAGCAGTTTTGGTAGAAAGCATTTCACAAACCTAACATGAATAGAAGTGCTTTTCTAGCTATATTTTCAACATTTCAGGGGGAAAAGATCGTACTTACAGTTCATGCAGTATAGAAAAGTCTAACAAATTGAATGTAGGAAGAACTGAGGAGAAAGTGTTTGACTAGGGCAGACCAGGACCGGACATGAGTTTTGAAATGGCTGTACCACACACTGCTGGGGGGACATAGCAAGCCCTCTGTTTCTCAGTTTCCCCACTGAAATACAGAAGACCATGGCCTTTCCTTTGGACAGCCCTCGCATTTGCTTCAGGGTCTATCTCTCTTGTGCAGTGCAGTGGTGCTAGAGCTATTGCAGATCCAGAAGTGCGAGAACTGCACTAGCTTCTGCTGAAGCCCACCGTTGTCATGAGGCTGGTTCCAGTACCTGACCATCACCTTGGGCACTGCAATGCATTCTGCAGCACAGATATTCCTTCTGCCTGCTAAACAGAGCCTGGTTTGTACCACTTGTATGTATAGCCTGTATCGTGACAAAAGTCTCTTGCGCTTTCTGTGGGTGCTTCTTCCATGCCCAGACACTGGGATAATTCAGATGGTACAGTAATAAAAAAATTTGTCTCTGCATGAGAATTAAGGAAGTGAAAATGAAGAAAAATCAACTGTAAGATAAATTTTTTAAGAAGTTAGTCTTATCCTGGTTTGTGGTGGACACGAAGTAAAATTATTAAAGAGTCTAATTCTACCTATATAGAATTACATTACAAGCAAAGCCTCTGCTGTTATATTCTGTTTCTTCCTCATATCTTCCCTCTTTCTCTGTAAGTCAAAGACAGTCTGATATGTGGGTATGATCTTTCCATATACAGTTTGTATAAGCCTCAAATAAGTAATGGGTGGGGAAAAAAGTCATACTTCTTTTAATCAGCAGATTTTCAGAGTCTAAGAGGAGAGGAAACATTTTAAGCTCATACTTTTTAATCTAGATAATGTCAGTACTAATGTCAGTACACTTTTTTTACTCTTTTTTACTCTTTCCCTTCATGCAGGTATCACTGTAGATAAGCACGGATTTATTTACTTTGTTGACGGTACCATGATTCGGAAAATTGATGAGAATGGTGTGATCACAACAATAATAGGTTCGAATGGCCTCACATCAACCCAGCCATTGAGCTGTGACTCTGGAATGGACATCACTCAGGTAGACACTTGGTTTTCATGTATTGTCACTTTTCTACACATTTTGGAGACAGATAACTTAGTTTCTTTTACAAGGATTGTATGTCAGAATATGCTGGATAAATCAAATAATTCTGGAGTGCACAGTATGGAGTGGATCTTCCATTCACATGATTATTGTAAGGTGAACCATATAAATGCAAAGCTATGCACTTGATTTTTTTTTTTTTCCAGGAGGTAGCATACGAATGTGTAGAGGGGCTTATATAAAGAATACATAATGCGTTAGAGAGTTGCTTGCTACTGAGATAGATCTTCCAAGGAATCTATCAGAAGTTTAGAGTGCTTTCCTTTAGTCCAGCATTCATACTGCTTTGCTTGAACTACTAAATGGAAAAAATATATATTCTATATATATCGAAGTCTGTTCTAAATGATGGAGGAGCATTATAGGAGGCAATTACACAACAACAGTAATGTAGTGAAGCTACTGCATTTCAATACATTTCTCAAAGTGCTTTTCATTTCTTATTTCAAGAGCAGTGTAAAAGAAATAGGACTACAAGACACTTATCACATCTCTTATGCTAAAAAATATATATAGATAAGCATGAAGAAACACAAATGGTACTCTTGACTAGTCAGTGAGCCACACTTACAAATAGGCCAAGAAAGGGATTGGCCTTTGCCAATAAATACTTGCAATGGGGGAAAAACAGTACTTGAAAAAATCTTGAGACATTCTAGTAACATACTGAAGTTCTATTATGGAACGTGTAAGCTAATAACGAGGATTCAGTTAATTTTGCATTTCGTTTTCATTTCCTCAGTCCTTCACAATTGGAAAATCACAATTAAAATACACTGTGTAACAATAGTAAGAGTTCTAAGTAAACTTTCAGTAATAGGAGGTGACTATGATCTTGTATTCACACACATGAAGAATGTGGGGTCAACGTTTTGAGTAGTTCCTATCCAATTTCACAGGTACAAATGATGGAATCTAATGCTGCTCTCACAGAAGCATTTGGGGATTTTATTACTAGAGTCAAAACAGAAGAACGTGTTTGTGTTCCATTTCACAGTCATTGCACCCTAGGTATTTGCAAATGTGGGGAGAGGAACCTCAGCTTCTCCCTTCCCAATCTGAGATGGACAGGCCTTTGTATTCTTTCTGGTCCAGTAGACCCATAATTATTCCATGTAAAGCAGGACAGGGTCAGCTGGCTTAATTGTGCTAAACCCAAGCTTAAACTAACCTGGTAATTGTCTTAAGATCATATGGCTTCTGGGCACCTTGGCTTCTGCTCTGGCACCTCTTCTTGCAGGATTGCCAGTCCTGCAGATGTTGAGCAGGAACCCACTACAGCAAGCAGCACTCCTCAGCTGGAGGCACTGACTCTCCGCTCCATTGCTACATACCAGCTGGCAGGAGCGATGCTTCACAGAACCTAAAGCTGCCTGAAGCACATTTCCTTGCTTCTTGGATACGTCTAACAACTGCCTGGGGCATCAATAACCAGATTAGAGATCTCTGAGGTGCAGGGAATGGTGCCAGGTGCAACGTCTGCTCCCTGCCTTCTTGTGATCTACATCTCCGGCTGTACAAATAATTGCTTTACTGGCCATATAATGTGTGGCTGTGTATTTATGTTAAAATTTTTGCTCAATAGCAAATTGTATCACTAAATCTGAAGTGATGAGTTTTGTGGTTTTCAGTTCATTTTAAAAAATACAAATACCCTTTAGCAAATAAGTTGCAGCAGGGAGTCTGGCAAATGCAGAAATAAAATTATTTTATTTTTTAAATTAAAATGAAATTTAGAAGGTAAAATTTTGGGGCTGAAATCAAATATGCTAAATTTGTAAGTAGGTTTAAATAGCCCTAAAATCCTATTTTTCGGTAGGTTGGCTACTTGCTAGAAACAGGTTTAGTTTACCTTACTCTACAACATAGTTCCAATGCCATGAAGAAAAGGCTTCTGCAAAATCATAGACAAGAAAAAGCATGTCATAGGGCAAATTCTTCTTCATATGGGTCTCAGGACATCAGCATTCAGCTCATGTAGGGCCTTCTTTTCATAGAAGCAGAAATTAACTTTTTTTTTTTCCCATGAACAATCCAGGTGCTTCCATGCTGCAACACCTACAGGAAACTAGTGCTGCACATTTCCCAAAATTTTTGCAAATTTTTCATCAGTCTGGGAAATCAAGATATGTTCTTGATTTCCACATAGATTGAGATAATCTTCACATAAATTGTGAATGCATGCCAGTAAATATTCTAAAGAAGATAATAAATCATGGCACATTAAAGTGTCCCTAAAAAGTGGCCAGTCTCATTTTCTAAGTATGGTAATACTTACTGTATAATTTTCTGTCACTGGTAGTTGCAGTCACATTGTTGAAAGTCTGCAGTACAGATGTACATACAGCTTTTGGAAATGTTTCTTGTTTGGAGGATTTGTTTTGTGGGGGTTTAAGTGAATCTACTTATTGAAATTTTTCACAAAATCCATACTTCAGAGGTTTTTCACATACGCAATAAAACACAGACATGAAACAAATGCCAAGAATGCATGTTCTGAAAAGTAACTGTATCAAAATTGCGTAATAGTCTTCTCCCAAAATTGTCGCCAATATCCAGAAAACTCTATGAAATAATCACATCCCCTTGAAGTCAATCATGTTAATCTGAAATTATATCAATGAAAATAAGGGCATGATATTTTCACTTAGTCAGAAACAATTGTATTTCCCTGCAAGACTGCTGGATTTATTCCAAAATGGCATAAACATAAATGAAAAATGAATTTGGCCCATCTCCACTTAAATTGTTTTTTTGGCTAAATTACAAATGGCATTTACATCAAGAGAATGTAGGTTGCTCACAAATTGTGTGTTTATAGGGACTTATGAAATAGGTTAATAAAATCAATTCTCAAAGCTAAATTTGTTCTGACAATAAAATCAACGACTTGCTCAAAATCAATATTTCTTGATTTACCAAAGTACAAAAATGTACTCCTGAAGTAAACACATAGAATAACTGCCCATTGCGAAAACTACCATAAATGACAAGCTTTCACTCTAAGGCATTCACTTTAATAAATGAGTTGATTATGAAAGGGTTTAATCATTTATTCCAATATCAGTTTTGATGGGAACACTTCTTATTAATCATTCTGTGTTTGTTATCCACCACCTTCTCATTCTTAAGCATAGTATTCTGCATTCATAACAGGGGGAGGGAAGGACAGCTGGGGTTGAAAAGATTATATGTTGTGGCAAATAAACCACCAAGCTCTGACTAATTACTTTGATCTCATACTTCGCTGTGAGGATGTTAATCTGAATTTAGAAGGAAAAGTGCATTCGGTTGAGGTGTTTGTATGGTATGCCAGAGCTCTCAGTATATGTACAGAACTTGGATGACTTTTCTTCTCAACACAGATGATTTTAGTGTTCTTCAATTACTTAATAAGGAGCAAATCTAAAGAAAATGGCTCTTCAGAGCTAGGTTTATGAATATATAGATGTGTATATACTCACCATTGGCACCAGGATTTTAGCAGACACCTACATTAAAGCCAGTTATTCCAGTATCTTTCATTCTGATAGAGTTGGTCATATTCTTTGAAAATGCTGCCTCTGAAACCCTGAATACTAGACCATGAACAAGACCTAAATTTTAAAGGCAAAACATTTTTCAAGAATATCAAAAGGTGGTGTTGGTCTTCATTTGTTCTATGATTTTATTCACCTCACTAATCTGCAGCACCTGGAATCAGAATGGTGGACTTTTCAGATCAGCGTCGCTGTTGCTTGGTCTTTGGCTGCTTCTAGATCTGACTCCCATTCTTAATTTCTTCTTTGGAAGCTGTTTTGTTCCAGGTTAATTAAATGAATAATGAACCCATGATGAACCTTATACTTCTGTGTCTGAGCTGGAGGCCCCATGGAACGAGCTAACTGATCTCCCAGCTGTACGGTCTACTGAGTATCTCCTTCTGTCAAATTGAAGCCCAGCTGAAGAGAACAGTTACCTGCTACCTTCCCCATACCCTTTGGATAGGAAGATTATTGTAGGTACTCTAAATCATGGACATAAGCTTTGGTCTAAAATACTCTAGTGACTTCTCGAATTGCTGCACTGCTGACTGCTCTCCAAACTTGCACCAGCAGTGGGCTGGCTGGGTGGACCACCCCACAACAGGACCTGTGGCAGGGCCTCCTGGACACAACCTGCAACAGAAGTGCTAAAAGAGGAGACTGGGGTGGAGAATGCAAGAAGGAAAAGAGAGGGGATCACCATTCTGTTTCACTGCCTGATGAATTTGGGCTCAATCCTGGCCTAGATCAGAGGCATCTCTAGGTTGCTCTTTTTCTCAAATGTGCACACTCTCGTAGTCTTTGCTGCATCCCTAGGGTATGCAGAAAATTTGAAGCCTGGTTATTGACACCAAATGAGAGCACATTGTGCAAGTCTGTCTGTTAGTATTCTTTTCCTCACAGTAAATCAAAATCTTGGGCCAATTTCAAACAAATTTGTAGAGGAACTTCACAGCAATTAAATTCCTACACATTCCATAAAAAATATTAATCCAGTTGGAGGAGAGAGACCTAAAGAGCCCTTCCAAAAGGAAATATTGCAGCATGAGCTTTCTTATATTAAACTCCAGAGATTCAACTCAGGATCTAATAAATACTCCATTGACAGGAAAAGCTTCATTTGGTGCTTGGATCTTATTAAATTCCCAAGTCAGTCAGCCATGAGACGGAAGTCCTTAGGAAACCAGACTTCATTAGATCCAGTGTTCATAGAAGTTATATTGATGTTGTGGGAGGGTTTGTGTGAAAGTAAAAACACTTCGGCTCAGCTTGAGTGATAAGCTTTGCTTCTCTTCTGCCTCCATTGCCGTGGTGAAAGCTGAGGAGAGAATTAGCAGATATTTCTACCATCTTGCAATTTCATCCTGTATGTTTCCTCCCAAGAGAAATACGTGGGCTGAATTTCCACCACCCTGAACCTCAAGTCATTTATACTGTGCGAATGGTAGCAGATAGTATTTTGGAACTGTTTAAACCAATCTCAAGCATGGTCCCTGGGAATACAGAGACCAAACATTTGCCAGGCAGCAGAAAATGAATCCCAAGAGCTTTCTCTTAGCCTGTAACCATGGCCTTGTTCTCGTGCTGATGTCAGTCCCACTAGGCATGAGTCTGCGCCAAAGCAATAGCTCCAGCCTGATTGATGGTGTTAATAACTGTCACTGCTGTGTTCCAAAATGAAAGGTCTGGTTTGAAGACTTTTTCTTGACATTTGCACTTCATCAGCCTTTGTTCAGCAGTTCTCCATGTGAGCGAACCATCTATATTGTGTTGCTTCGCATAAACTTCAGTGACACCGCAAAATGTTTCGCTGCCTTATAAAAATGTGACAGTGTTACTTAGGTAGGAAATTTGCTTGCATAGGTCAAATTAAAGGCAGATTTCTAGAACAGGGTTTAAAGGCAACCCACACATGGCAAGAATGCCATGTCCTGGACATTGAATGATGGAGGAGAAGGGCGAGAGCAATAAGTAACGCTGTTGATGACTTACTTGAAAAAGTGAAGTAAGAGACAGAATGCTGGAAAGCAGGAGTAAAGATGAGCAGAATTGCTTGAAAACGTAGTATATATCTCAAAAATGCAAACTCTGACATTGGTTCTGCAGTCACGAGTGCTGCAGGCAGTCCCCACCAGTGCTTGAACAGGCACAATATGCTTCAGTGGCATTGTGGAAGCCTTTTGAGCAGAACAAAAAGCTCCCAGGACATGGTGACCTCACTTGAAAGCAGTGATGAGGGTCTGCTCATCAGAGCAAGCGCAGCCTGAACAGAACTTTCACTGGGTAAGTTTGGAGGCAGGAAAGGAAAACATGAAAGGCAAAAATATGATCTGATGAATGGGTGAGAAACAGGGGAAGTGAGCTGCCAACATAAAACCCAATCTGATATTAGGCTGAAGTACTTTTAAGCCAGGTTGAGAGTAGGATATCACAAAGCAATGCAGGATTACATGGAGCCAATTAATCAATTATTATTGCAGGTCAGAGGAAGACACACTATCCCTTTAGGTGTTTCTCTACAGACTTGACAGTATATATTTCATTCTTGTAAAAGCAGAAAGCACAAAACACTATTTCATTGGCTTTTTTTAACACTAGATGCATAATATTCTAAGTGTGGTAGAGTTGCGTGCCATCAAAAAGCATCAACTTTGTTTTCACTGTAGCAAAGTACTGCAAAAACTACCCCTGCTCTTGATTTACTTTTAGTCCTCTGCCTGTGTGAGGCTTTTGATACACTGTTCTAGTTATGTGTAATTAATGCATCATAAATATTCCAAATTTCTGAACTTTATTTTTCAGTGCTTTGCAGAAACACGTTTTATGTATTTCGTGAAATCACTGAACAAAAAGCAGACAAAGCAGAAATGACAGTTTATAGGTCCTTTAATTTTTGTGGTCTTCCTTACAGAAGATTTTCAGAGCTTTTTTGTTTTTAGAAAAGATCTTTATTACTGTTTTTTTTTCTAATTTCTGCTGCATGAAGAAGCCCAGAAAAGCTGGGGGTTTTTCCCCAGTATAAAGTCTTATTCTCTGGTTCTTTTTATTCTGTTGCGTAATTTCATGGTTTTTATTCCCTGGCTTTGCTGGAGTACCAGAGAAGCTAACTAGAGTGGAAGTTGCAGCCGCAGCAAAATCAGCAACTGTTTTGCCAATGACTTCAGTGGAACTGGGACTTCTTTGCTGGGTGCTTTTCCAAGCTTGATTGAAATGGTAGTGAGTGGCAAGTGTGTAGCAAGGAGCAACTGTATCCTAAGAGAAGGTATGTGCTTCTGAAAAATAGACGAAACCAGGTAGTGGCCAGAGCCTTTACCAAAGCATTTTCAAACCTTTTTAAAAATGAGCCAGCTTCCCCCCTTCTCCCCCCACCTCCCTCCCCCCAGTTAATTAAGTGTTAATTAATGGAAACCATAAATGTATACGAAATAATTCCAGCCATAATAACATATGCACGAACAAGCAGTCACTAGTATCCATACTTTGAAGCAAAACCAAGCTGAAAGCCTTTTTAAAAAAAGATCTTTAGGTAGAAGATAAAATAGTCTTTTCCCAGTGGTAGAGGAGAGGTTAAGTAGCCTCTCTTTAACAGGAACTGAGAGAAAAGAGGCCCATAGGATTAGGACCTTAGGTGGAAAAAAGTCTGAGAGCTCGTGAATCAAACTTGTAGGTGTATAATGTGCTTTTTAGAATATCAAACAGAAAGCAGGATGGTTTCATCACAGCTAATTTATATTCTAATCAAATTATTCTATCACTGAATTTGAAATATTAGTCATAGAAGCGAGATGAAGTCACATTGCAATTTCTTCCTTAAAGCTCAAGTGCTCTTTTTGTATTGGTCACCTGCAAAACAGCAATTTGTTTCAATTACCTGCCATAAATAATGCATTGCTACTCAGTAAAAGACTATATATATTTTAATCAACTCTTCCAGTAATTGCATCCTTTTCTTCGATTGTTGAGGCAGGGAATGTTAGACACTTGATGGTGACGTGAAGGAGACCTGACAGACCTCTGCTCGTGACTTTTCTCTTACTTTTTGCTATACAGAGACAGATATAAATTATTTTTTTTAATTATTTTTTAATAATTTGTTTCTAATAATTGAGAAATTGCAAGAAGGAAGAAACCTCTCTAAGAATTGGATGGCTGGCAAGGAGGTAGCAGCTCAGCCCTGAATCTAGGTGCTCTCAGGTGCACTTTCCCAACTAATAGAAACATCTGCACTCACCAAATGCTGCCTGTGTGTGCATGAGGCCCCCATACAGATCCACCTAACAATTCCAACTCATCCAAGCTTCCTTGCCACTCCCAGGCTTCCTCCAGCTCACCCACTGTCCTTGCACAGCCGAGGCCCTAGCACACTGCCCAGCTTCTCAAACACCTGGTCCTCTTTTAGCTTGCCAGGGAATGGGTTCCCAGCTGAGAAACCTGGCTCGTTTTGAGGCGCTCCTGTCAGTCTTTCCCAAGCAACCAACTTATCTGCTTCACTTTTTATTCCTTATGTGCAAGTAGCCTTTGATTATCTCTCTCATTTAAATATGGTTTCAGTACAATGGAGTCTAGTTGGTGAGTTATTTGGGGCAGAGGTTTTGTATCTTCTGTGTTGAATTATGGTGCTGAAAATATTCAGCGCAGCTTTGCCAGACAGGTGGGAATCTTCAATGGGTTGAGTTATATTGTCTACTGCGTCTGACTTTTTTCATCTGTTGCGGAGACATAGTGGACAAAATGTACGCATGAAGAATACGTATACACACATAAAATATACCTATCTATGCATATATAGTTACGTCTACATATACGTATGCGTGGCTTCTACATATACTGCAGAGCTACCATAAGTTATTGGATAGTGAAAAAAGCCCCAGTAAGGTCTGCTGAGAAGAATGCAGGTGCTAGTGGGAGCATGCAGGGGCAGGCTGAGCAGACAATGCTCCTTCTTTTCCTTTAATCCAGTTGTTCACCTACATCCACTAATAACAAGGCCTGCCTGTGATTTAAGAAATAACTGCTTTGATGGATGTAACTCCTACATTAGCCATTTTTTTTAGGACTGTCAGGGTTGGTACTGTGTGTATGTTGCTCTCCTCCTCTCACCAACCATCCCTTCACAAATCTGTGGGGCAAAGGGCCTCCCACAGATGTAACAGGTTCTGTGTGTTATAAAGTGTACAAAAACCACAATTGAGCTTTACGTGGAGCTGTCTTTACTGCCACTATTCCAAGCCTTTCAGATTGCCCAGGGTATCCTGGTTTGGGTATTTGTAAATGTTGTATAGCATTAGGGGGAGGGAGACCAAATGGGCTGGCACAAGTCTGGAGTTTGAGTACGGGGCAGGTTTGAGGCCAGCAGTCACCAGAGGTGGTGGTGTCCATCCTGCAGAAATGTCACATGCTGCTGGGATAGAAATTGTTGTATTAACTAGGTCAGAAGAAGGTTATCCTACATCTTAGAGGAGTGAGGACTCCCAGGCTTCGGACTCCTGGTCTGTCTTCATGACAGCACAGATCAGGAGAAAGCTTACAGAAATAAAGGCATAAAACCAGTATAAGTGAAAAAAAGTCATACAGGCATTTAATTCTATCATCAGGTCATTGAAATTTTACATAGCTCCAAACTGCTGCATTTGAAAGCTGTAGGAAAAAGTGTGGGTATGGTTGCATGACTGAAAGCGTTGTTCCCCAATAACCAGCAGAAAGGGGGGTCAAAAAACCCAGCGCGGAGATATTTCTGGCCTGCAAATTGCTCCAGGTGCTATGGGGAACCTGAAAGTCTGCAGATCCTGTCAAAACAACACTGTAATAATAACAGCTGACAAAGGGCAGGACTTTGAAACATGTCAGCACAAGGGAACTCTAGCGGGTGTTGTTCCCTGGATGTCTGGGTACTTCTTGGGTCTCAAAGCTGGTTATACACCGAGACTGAAAAGGTTTTAGTACAAAGAAGTGTTGCTTCGGAGGTATCAGTGATATCTCTAGTATTATTATTAGGACTAAGTTTGCCCTGAGTTTTTTTTACAGGCTGCCGAAGTCAAATGAAGGTAATCTGTGACAACCACAGAAAGTGGCAGAGGCTGCAGCCTGGGCAGTGACAGCTAAGAATGCCTGATTTCCCCTCTTCATGGTACCATATTTGCTTCAGCATCTTTTCTACCCTTGCTTGCGTCAAGTAAAAAAAAAAATAAAATGAAAAGTCACTGTGACAGTGCAGGAAAAAGAAATGCAAATGTCAAGACAGAAATTGGTTGTATCCATTTGTAGCATGCTGTCCAGAGGTTACATTTATAGCTGTGCATTATGAAGTTTAGGCCACAGAGAGAGACACAAACAGAATGATAGAGAGCACCGTTTTATGCAGTATGTTACTCTGACAATAACACTCACATTTACAAACAAATTAGCTAAAAATGTCTGAAGGACATTCAGCTTTTACAAACTGGGCCTCATCTCCTGCTGATAGATTCCTTTGGGATGGGTATGGCATGCAAAATGATACACTGCCTTGGAGAATAAATTTATGAAGTTTAGCAATGTAGGTCACATTGCAGGAAAATCATAAATGTCTGAACATCACTCAATAGCCATTCAATCAACTGCTCAAAGCAAAATGGGAAGCAGAGCAGCGTGTAGCTGTCTCTGGTGAGAACTAGGAAAAGTCATGATACAATGTAAAACCCTTTGGGTCCTCCATCCATATGTATTTCTTTTTTCTTCTATTTTTCTTGCCAGTTAGGAGTTATGTATCTGTGTCCATATCACTAGTGACACCAAAATCAACGTGTTTTTTTGCTATGAACTATGAACTATAATAACTGTTTTGGGTGGCTCATGAAAGGTATGCCAAAAATTTGGGAAATCAGGAGAGGTCAAATGGTTCAAACTGAGTATAAGTAGCCTAGTCATAAGGAGCTAATTTCATTCTGAAAATATTTTTGTATGCTCCCATCCAGAAGGATTTATAACTTAACGTCATTTGCTTCAGTCTTTTTTGGATTTTGTTTGAAGGAATAAAGAAAATAAGACATTTTAAAGGGAGGTTTCTCGATCAGCAATGTCTAGAGATTCTTGTTGCTTTCTACATCTAAAAATTGCTAAAAGCCTGAGATCCAGAGATTTAGAGATATTGAGAGCCATTCTGAAAACATCTAGCACCTTTGTAGATCTGGGGCCTTTCTAGATCTAGAGTTTTTTGTAGCAAGAGGGTCATCCATAGCTTCTGGAGCATGTCTAGAGACGCACTAGATCTTTTTCCTGGGATGGTTTGGAAGCCTTTTAGAGTTTTTTTCTCAGACCCTACCTAGCACTTCTCTGGAGCCCTTCTGCAGCCCTTTCTAGCTCGGCAGGCTTTTCTAGATCCAGTGTACTTATGGGCCCTTTCTGAATATAGAACTTTCAAGGGACCCCTTCTAGGGGTTCCTGCATGTCCCAGTCCCCCACCCTTCTCTTTTTTTCTTTGTTTTGCAAGAGGCTTTGTAGAGCTTTTCTGAGCCTTTCTAGGTCTGGAGCCTTTCTGTGCCTTTCTAGATCTAGAGTTCAGCTACTGAAAATAAAAACTTTTTTTAGCTATCTGGTTAGGAACCTGTTGGAAACCTAATTTCAGGTGCACTTCTAAAATCTTTTTTTGTCTAGAGCCTTTTTGTAATGCAAGAAAACCAAGTGCTTCACCTTTTACATCCAGGTAGTACCTATCCCAGCTTTGAGATACGTTATTTAGTTGAGTGATGTTTCTTGAGTTTTGCTTGAAAAAACATTAGCCCTAATCTTTATCCTTGTAAGCTTTTCTCGCACAATCTGATAATCCAAATACGCATCACAGCAGTAACCAATGTCCTTAGTTGACAGAAATTTAATGCAGAGTGCCTGCTTACAGTCTCCAACTAGAATAGAACACTAGTGCATTTCTTGCAAGTATCTAATCAATCTAAGTACTTACGTAGAAAGACTGCTGCATAGAATGCAGTTGTCTTGTTTGTTCTGCAAAATGCAAGAAGCCTAATTTTTTAATTAGCTATTTGAAGTCTAACAGCAGTAGGTGTTTGCTTTCAATGCTGCACAGCAGCTAGTTAGATTACATTCATTTTGCTCAGTTGAAATAACTATTGTGTAAATGCTTGTGAAAAATTAGTTGCAGAAAAATCATGTCATGATAACAATTAATCCTGGTGCTAATTTCTCCATGTGAAAAAAATATATGCAATTTAAAGATAAAAATCAAATTTTTCTATGTTTGTTTAATTCTCTGCTACCATTTAGTAAAGAATAGGTTCACTCTTACAATGGATTAAAAAAAGCTATTACTATTGAATTGTGTATCATTGTAGGAATTTGCCATAGAAGATACCCTGCCATAAACATGAATTGCAGAATATCTATTTTTCCCATTCTTTTTAATTTCACTTGCAGAAGTTGTGCTTGTGAGAATAATGGTGTAACTTTTAAGGGAAAGCTCAAACCACAGAAGTAAATTTGCATTTTCTTGTGAAAATTGGTGGAGTAGCCTTTGTTTTGATCCTTGTAGGATTCTGTTTTGCAGCCCTGATCTGGGTGAGGAGGCAGCTGTGGCTCCCATACACCCAACTGGCAACCTCCTGGCAGCAGCTCCTCATCCTTTGGTTTCCCCGACCCTGGGATGAAAGGGGCAGTGCTGTTGTCAAATCTATAGGAAGTTTTAATTTCAATAACTTAATTTAAATTTTAAGTCTGAGTTTGACTCAGGATTCAGGGTAGAGTCAGAGTATTTGGGTGGTATATTCACAATGGGTAATGTTGCTCAAAGACAGGGATTTCGCTTTCTTCACTTTTTTCAGTTTTGGAAATTTCATTTCTATGTATCCTATCTTCCTCTCAGTTTTCAGGCCAGATGCTCAGCAGTTATTGGAAGCAAAAGACACTGTAACATACTAGCTCTAGCCTCTCACTATTCTCAAACAGCTTTTAATTACTGGATCAATTAAAGCTTTTCAAAATCTTCCTCCCACCTTTTCTGCATTGGCAGCACACTGGCTTTCTGTATCCAGAATTTCTGAGCCCAAAATAGAAAGATGAGGCCAAAAACTAGCGAGAGATTTATTAAGATTTATGCAACCTTACTTTTGTACTGTCACATCTGACAAGTGCAGAACCTGGAAACACAAGTTAAAAAGTGAGGCAAAATGGCAAGAGTCCTGTTGTTAGCTAGATTTCCACCTGGTCCTGCTCCTTCCTTTTGGCCATGCAGATTAACTGCAACAGTATGTTTGGAGGACATCTATTCCCACTCCAGCACTGGAGACACGTTTGGGTTAGATTCAAATTCATGGCCTATTTTGAGATATTTTAATTGAAGAGCCTAAGATTGCTCCTCTCAGAGGTACCAGTCTGCTGAAAATACTTTGTAAATTCCTTCTGGGCATTTAACAAAGTATTTCTTTCACAGCCCGTATAAACCATGGGTACCATGTTTAAACAGACTTACATGGTTTAGGAATCTAAGTCCCATTGATTTTCATAGTCAATGGGCTTATGTGATTCTGGATAATATTCCCTCTATTATTAAATAAAGACAGTGTGAAACCTCTCCCCATAGAAATCAACTTTTCCTATCCATTTAGTAGACCCAAGAATCCTCATATGATCTTTGAAGTTGTGAAGCAGAAAAAAAATCATAAAAAAAATTATGAAACAAGAAGAGAGCTGGAGAGAAAGAGCACAGCGGAGCCTGTGGCAAGTGAAGCAAAGACAAGCAGTCAAAACCATTGGAGTGGTGCCTTGCCTTCACTTTCCTGCACTGCGTCCCTTATCCACCGGAAATAATTGATGGCAAAGGCAGGTTGGCAGGGAGACTACCCAAGCCGTGATCCCAGAGAACTGGTGGCCTCAGACCTCTGAGCTGCATCTGTAAATGTGCCACAGCTGCTTTCCCAGCCCAGAGTAGAAAACAGCAGTTGTTAAGCTGCAAAACTCATTTATTTGGGTTTTCACTGGGGAACTATGAATGCAGAGAGAGCAACATTTGTGAAGTTTAGAGCAGGCACTGCTACAGCTGAACTGTATAATTCTGAATTTTATAATATGCAGCATCAGGAGCATGAGAAACAAAGGCTCCTCCAGCGTGGGAGGAGGCTGTAATCCCACCGCGGGAAAGGGTTCCCTGGTGTCAGACCGCAGGAGCTGAATTGTGTCTCTGTGTGCCATTAAGAAAGAAGCTAAGCTGCTGAGAGGAGCTGACAGTGTCAGTGTCAACAAAAGAAAGAGCCCAGAAGTGAGAGCAAATTGACAGAAAATGATGAAAAAACATCCGTGGTTGTCATCTGTGAGAAAATAGAGAGAAATATATGTAGTGAGACATCCTGTAAAAAGTTCAGGGAAGCAGAACTGATCTCCTTCAGCCTTGTAAGCTACACGCTCACTCCTAATGGACTGGCTGTTTGAGTCCTTCCTTGGAGCTGTTTCTCTCCAAGAAGGAAGGAGAAAGAAGGGTTTGAGCAGGAAGAGAAAAACATGCTATTTAGAAGGACATTGTGATGAGTAAAAGGGCTTGACCTGGAAACAACAGGTGAAGTGAGTATAAATAAGAGGAGACGAAAAATGGAAGTTAGCAGCAAAAGAGAAATATGGAAGAGGCTATGATGAGGTCTGCAAATGCATATCATAGAGCTGAATAAAGGCGAAGGTAGCATAAACAGAAGTGCTTGAAGCTGAGCAGTACAGATAGGAAGTAATCCATCAATCAAGACTATCAGAAAAATTTTGGCATGAATTTCATGCTACTACATGAAATCGAATCAAAATATACAAGCAATGCATGGCAAGAAATCAAAGCAATGGTGAAGCCTTTTTAGGGATTTATGCAGCTTCTTTTAATCCATGATAAATGAAACTTATCCCAGTGAAATTTACCCCTGCAACCAAACAGTTAAGCTCTTGAAACCGGCATCTGCACACAAGGATAAATTTTTCCTTCTTTACTTTTCTTACTTTGATATGAACAGTAGAATTTGTTTGATCTGATTTGTTTAAAATAGTACCAAAAATGCCACAGCCACAAAATGTCATGCAAAATGTGCAGAAAGTTTTAGCCATATGGTCAAAACCAAAAGTGAAACAGTATTCTTCACAAACTAACACTTAAATGTGTGTACATGTGCGGGCGTGTATGTTTAAGAAGTATATGAGTGCAGGCTCTTCTATCAGTGCTACTTTGCAAAAAGCTTGCATTATTTAGTTGTAAAGCTTTGCCATGGGAAATATATTTAAGTATTTCAAAACCAGATAGGTTGGCAGATAGATGGTTATAGAAGTACATGTATATTTTGGAAGAAATAAATGGGTCTGAGAGCTATTTAACTACCTAAATGTAGATCTCCCAGTGAAAATTCATTTAAACTGAAGCCACCTTAGTGCACTTTGTGTTTTCGAGAACACTTGACATGAAAAAAATGTATTAGAAAGCCAGACCAGTAGGTGTTAATTTTGCACTTCTCAAACCAGAGATTGATTATTAGATATAGCTGGAGCCTTTATGTTGACAGTTAAATGCTGAATTCCCAGAAAAGTTGACATGTTAATACTTATATGCAAAAGGTCTCTTTGCTCAAGGGTTCACTTGTTACGGCAGTGATTTTGATTGCATATGTTCAGTCTCCTGTGAACCAAACCAGAATTGTCACCTGAAAATTTCAGTCTGTGAAGAGTGTGAGGTACCGACTGCTGCTGAACAAACCTTGTCTGTTTGTTTATAGTGGGATAATCAGTAATGCAATTTCTGTACACCACTCAAAAAAAGAACCCATTAAATATAAGAAAAAACACTTGTAATTTGCCCAATTTTGAGTAATAAGAAAAAACATACATATATGGGAGAGGACTTTTTGCAGGGGCTTGTGAAGTACTGCTTCAAATTAAGAAGTTTATTAATTGATTTAATATCCTAACTGAGGTTTTGTCTGGAAAAACTTTTTAATAGGCACAGCCATATCAGATGAGAATTGAAGTGTTTCTCTGTAATATGTTTATTGGCTCTGAATGAAGCACAACTGATGGTTTGGTCACAGAAACCTGCCAGAGGGCAGCCTTCTTTAAAAGAAAAGAAACAACGGTTGACTTTTCAAGGTAACAGTAAACCTGAGGGTGCAGTTACACTTCAGCTTAAACTGATTTAGGTGATTAGTTTTTAGCCAGCAAACTGTCCTGAACATGCTCTCTGTAGGAGCACATAAACACTGGCCTTGCTGTTGGGGCTGCACTGGGAGAAGGGATGAAGTGGGACTGCAGCAGCCCAAATTTACACCACTTTAAGATGCCATGAAGCCTTATCCTGCAAAGAACAGGGCATTTTTTTTTCTATATTTGTGAAATTCTTCTTCAGATTAGGAGTGCTCAGGGGTTTGTGTTTGTGTGTGTTCATGTGTGTTTGGTTTTAATTGGCCTGTTTCACCCTTTCCCCCCGCCAGTTGCACTAGCATAAGGTTGCAGTGAACGGCAGCTGGGTTCTGTGCTGCAATCTCCAGGCAGGTACATGCGAGCTTTAATATTTCACCTGGGATTAAACCATTAGTATATCCATGACGCTTTAGACCGAGGAGGGGAAGCTGTAGCCGTACTTTCTGTGAGCTTTGCAGAGCAGAGAGCTAGGCAAAGGTTCTAGTGTAGTAACCAAAATCATTTAGATGTTCCCAACTAAATATTTACTTATTTTTATCATAATGCAGCTAAATTTACAGATGTGATCAGTATGAAAGCAAATGTGCTTGCAGTTAACAGCTGTTAAGACTAAGCTTTAGGCACATTGCAGCAAGTGAAATGGACAGTTGCATAAAAGTTCATTCTATCTCAATAAACCAAAACAGCCTCAAATCACCCAGAAAAAAAGTTGTTTTGGCCCAAACCAATCTCTGTTTACTTGCAAGACACCAGGAATACCTGCACAGTGGGAGGCATTCAAATCATTCACTGGACAAAGGCAGTGTGGCAGGTCCACGAAGGAAAACAAACTATTAAGACATGGCAGGTGCTATGCAGAGTCATTATGGCAAAAAATAGACAGTTTCAGCCCAAAGTTTTTATCACTAATAGTCTAGTTACAGTTAATCAAAGATTAGTTTTACAGCAGAGCAATCTGTGAAAGGGGGCTGTTAAAGTTTCCTATTAAAAACAATCCATTTACTTTGATAGAACAATCAAATGTTCTGCATTAAAGGTGAATTGCAAATATGGGATTTTTTTCCAAGTTTCCTGAAGATAGCCTTGTAGAGATTTTTATGCTAACTAAAGAGTTTTATTTGGTGTCCCAGTGAACTCTCAGTTGAAGCATGGGCTAACAGCAGTGTGTAAACCAGCCCTAGTGCAGCAGGTGGAATCCGAGCAGACTCACACGCACACAGAAACCAGCACCTTTACGGGAGGAATCTCTTTCCAGCTGTTTCACCAGATTTATCATCATTTGGAAGGACTCTACCAGCTGGTTCAGAAGACGCCTTGAACCCAGCAGCATTAGCCTTAATGCCAGTTACTATGCTGTCTAGTAAAATGGACTGGGCACAAGGAGGAATTCGATTACTCTGTGAGCCTTCATAATTGTGTGGTGCACCACATACCCGTGCAGGGCAAGACATGGTAGCCACAATGCCCTCACTTTATAAAAACATCAATTATCAAATCAGCAATGTACTTCTGGAAATGAGATTATTCAGGAAATACTGATGCTTGAGAAAGGGAGAGACTTGGCCTCCAGCCTGGTTCCTGAGCTGACCCCAGGCGAGCAGGTGGCTTGCGATGGCCACATACTCCACCATATGTTATTTCTCAGTGCTGAGCATTGTATTAGCATCTGCAGTCTCTAAAATCATAGATCTTTTAATTAGCACTGTGGAAAAATGAGCAAAACCAGCCACAAAATCAGTAAATGAAATAATAGAAGCTTCTGTGGCATATAAAACCATTATATCTTAGCCTGGTATTTATTCGCTTCTGATGATTGAATATTTAGTCCAGAAAAATTCCACTCAGATAAAAGCGGCCATCTCTTCACAAAGGATAACAAGCAAAGCATCCTGAGACAGACAAAAATAGTCTCTGTGGCTCAGTTGTTCTCTGACCTTTCCATAGACAAGCTGCAATCCAAATCCTACATTACCTGGGGAGAAAGACAAGTCTACTCTGTTGTTGTTTCCCAATTCAGCAATCCTGTGCTGCCTCTTGAGCTTTCTCAACAAGAGGAATTTGAAGCTCTGGCCAGTACATGCTACAGTCGGCAGCTGACATACTGCTTGTCTTTCAGGCTGACAGGCTGCCCCGCCTTTAATTCGGAACACGTTAAATTCTTTCAGACCTGATGCAACAGGTATCAGATGAGTGAGGTCATTCTTCTAGCATTTTCTCCAGCGTGGTTTGGAAACTTTGCTTGGTTGGCACTCTCACCTGCATGGAAAAAGGCAAAAAGCTAACCTTATATATGAAGAATTTACTTTATCCATGACTGAAATACTGAATTCACAAAGCAAAATCATTATAAGTAATTATGACCCGGCTATTGTATCATGTGAAGTGTGATATATTGGTGTATTATTATGTTACAAAGAATTAACAAGCTTATATTTCTTATGGCATATAAGTCTTATTAACAATGCTTGCATAATAAATAAATTGTGGAAATGTGTCATACTCTTCTAGTATTTCATTTTCCTTTTGTACTAACAGTCAATTAAAGTGTTAGGACATTGACAACCTCTAACTGTTTTCCACTCTGCCAGTGTTGACTGCAACCTTGAAACAATAACATTCAGACTTGGAAAATTTTCTGGCTGATGTTGCATGACATGAAGTGTGTGTTTTTATTTGCATGACTGCATAGGTATAATAAATTTCCCACCTTAATGGACTTGTGCAAATACCTCTCAGAGGTACTAAATTACTTTTCAAATCAAGTTTTGTTCCACACTGGATCTGGACCTCAGAAAAGCATATGCTTGTTGAAACTTCTTGTGCCGAACCCAAGTAAAGGCACATACTAGAGAAGCAGAGCTGGATGAATCCACCAAGTGCCTTGATGACATGGTGATCAGAGATGGTTGAATGAAACTGCCTTACTCTCTTAATCATTCTTTTTTCTTATTTTTCCCTGCCTTCCCCTTAATTTTTTTTTTCCAGGTACGGTTAGAGTGGCCAACAGACCTCACGGTGAACCCTCTAGACAATTCCCTGTATGTCCTGGACAACAATATCGTTCTGCAGATCTCTGAGAACAGGCGTGTGCGCATTATTGCAGGGCGCCCCATTCACTGCCAGGTGCCAGGCATCGATCACTTCATTGTCAGCAAGGTGGCCATCCATTCAACCCTGGAGTCAGCCAGGGCAATCGCTGTATCTCACAGTGGGATACTCTACATTGCAGAGACAGATGAAAGAAAGATCAACCGTATACAACAGGTCACAACCAACGGCGAGATCTCTATAATCGCTGGAGCCCCATCAGATTGTGACTGCAAGATTGATCCTAACTGTGACTGTTATTCAGGTAAGGCAATGCTAGTTATTTCCTGTCTCTTATATATTGAGATCCACTGGCACAGCTGCAGATTAGCAAAGTGACAAGGGGAAGGAGAGATGAGCAATGATTCGGTTTCCTTGGAAAGCCAAAAACTTTATCAGCAACTCTTTGTGGATTTAATCCATTGGATGTAGAGAAGTGAGTCTTCCAGCTGGCACTGGAGGAATCTCAGGGTAGTCTTAGCTTTTCCTCTTTTGATACAGAGATTACACACCATTCAAAATTAGCTCCAAGTCTGCCTTTCTGTGTCAGCTGTGTGTGCCCATGTTGAAGATGGTACCAGCCCCAGTGCAGATTGCACATAAATGCTACTGGATCTAGCAGCCTGTCTCACCAAGAAGAATACTAGGGTGTTTCATATCCAGTGAAAAACACTATCTTATGCCTTATTATTGCTTGTGTCACGCTGCACAACCAGCAAAATGATGCAAACACACAATATTCAGAATTTCTTCTTGTTTGTGTATTTTAAACTGGAACAGCCAGTGTCAGGCCCACACTGCACCACTGGACATTCTCAGCAACACTACTCCTTCCCCCAGCATGCACCAAAACAAATTGTGACGCTTTTTTTCATAAAAACATATTTCATGATAGGGCAAAGGACAGCATTCCCATATACAGAGGTGTGCAGTATGTTGTCCTCTTGTCATCTCTGAGAACCACTCTGTTCAGCTCCATAATGTCAGCATAATTCTTAAGCCTCCCATTTCAAGTAAAAGGTTAATTACTGACAAGAAGACATTAAGTATGTCAAGAATGGAGAGAAAAAAATGTAAATGGTCTTGCAGAGAAGGTGGTTTGCTGACCCAGCATTGTAATCATAATCAAAGCCTCATGTGCACTGCCAAGTGCTGCCAGCTTCATTTACAGCTGTGGTAGACCAATGCTGAAAAGGATCCTGTTCAGGGTTCCTATTAAAGGAAACTACCCTCACGGCTGAAAAATTAAAAACTGTGGCAAATCTAATGATTGTGCCAGGGCTGAGTTG
The DNA here is from genome assembly GCA_002844005.1 of Limosa lapponica baueri. NCBI lineage: Eukaryota > Metazoa > Chordata > Aves > Charadriiformes > Scolopacidae > Limosa > Limosa lapponica. Next base: position 1,404,624 of record KZ505691.1, read on the forward strand.
GAGAAAAGCAGGGTCAGAAGACCAGCTAATTTGTCCATCTCCAAGGAAGCACAGGTATGCTCAAAATCACCACCAAATTTTGTTTCTCAATCAGAAGAAGCAAAGCAACACAAACAGTAATGCATTTTTCTCAGAGTGAGGTTTAATATGCTTTCTTGCTGGTTACAAAAAATCCTGCTCATGTAAAGTCATTTTGATATGCATATGTAGTCCATAATAATGCAAATATCCTCCTCAAACCTTAAAACACATAAACCAACTAAATTATCAAGTGGTACTGGAAAGGATGGTTTCTCAAGGCCCTTTTTGACTGTTGTTCTTGTTTAGTTTTCCTGTAGCATTGAGTTTTTAATAAGTATAAACTAATCTTTGCTTCAGTGTCATTTTAGCTGAATTACTGGGTTTTATTTTCTCCTTGTTTTCTTATCAACATGATTCTACTTTAACTACATGCCAACAGACAATAGTAGGGAATGAAACTTCAGGTGTTCTTTTTTTTCTTTCGCAATTTTGCCATTTATGCTTCCCTGAGCAGCAGGCTTTTGGCCTTAGAAAAAAAAATGATGTAAATTAGATAATTTATATTCTTGTTTGTCTTCACTGAGACTGATTTAGAATTGCACCAACCTTAGATAATATGGATTTAATTAGTTGGAAGAAGATACTGTTTTATTGACCTGTAAATAATACTGAGGAGAAGCAGCGTGTCAGGCTATGGGGATGAGCTTAAATATGGACATTACAGATTACTAAAATTACCATTTCTCCTCCAGGTGATGGTGGATATGCCAAAGATGCAAAGCTGAAAGCACCTTCTTCTCTAGCAGTCTCTCCTGATGACACACTGTATGTAGCAGACCTTGGCAATGTTCGCATACGTGCAGTCAGCCGAAACAAGGCTCACCTCAGTGACACGAATATGTATGAGATTGCGTCGCCAGCAGACCAAGAACTGTATCAGTTCACCATCAATGGCACCCACCTGCACACGCTGAACCTCATAACGAGGGACTACATTTACAATTTTACCTACAGCGGGGAAGGGGATATTGGCACCATCACCAGCAGCAATGGGAATTCGGTTCACATCCGCAGAGACACGAGTGGGCTGCCCCTGTGGATCGTGGTGCCGGGAGGCCAGGTGTACTGGCTGACAATAAGCAGCAATGGGGTTCTGAAAAGAGTTTACGCCCAAGGCTACAACCTAGCTCTGATGACATATCCTGGAAACACAGGACTTTTAGCAACCAAAAGCAATGAAAACGGATGGACAACTGTATATGAGTAAGTCCATGATATTAAATGTCTGATGTAAGAATCCTATTTTAAATGAACATTGAAATCTTTTTAGTAAGTTCTAGTAGTTTAAAAAGACACTTTGCAGCTAACACTGCGTGAGAAAGGACAAGTAGTGCTGTTACACAAGCTTTTACAATGAAGCACAACCATTTAAGTGCCAAAGCCTGTCATAAGAAAAAACTCTGTACATAGTGTTCATGAAGTGTCGCAGAAACTGCCTGAAATTATACTTCATTTTCACTTTGTTGTTGTGAATCTGTTTCTCTAAATGAAAATATGATTGTGGAATTTTTTGTAACTGAAGAAGTAGAGGCAAGTTGTGATATGAATAAGGAATTTGCAAAATTCCTGAGGAAGGCAAAAAAGGGATAATTAACATACTCGTCGGCGAATTGAGTGTTGCAAAGAAAATTGAGAATCTAGTGGAAGGAATATTCAAAGACAAGAGTGGGCTTGTCTCTATCTGCAGGGGAAGAAGATATATAATAACAAAAGGATATGTAATAGCAAAAGGGGAGTAGGAATGGCCTTGTAAGCAAGAAGTTCAGGAGACCTTTGATGGGACTTCTAAAGAGCAAGACATAGAGTCTTCTAAAGAGCAACACAGTTAAAGATGCAGTCAGAACACTCCATTCTGGTCCCAGAGAGAGAACAACCCAAGAGAAATCTTGGTTTTTATTTATGAAGAGGTATGATGTATCAGGATTTCTCGTTACTTATAATTAATTGTCATAATCCCTGTTTGAGGATGTGACAAGGAATGGATGGAGATCGTATGTTAACATCGCAGTATTAGTTCAGAGTCTTCAAGGAGGATAATAATGCCTGCTTTCTGTGGAGCATAGGAGTTCATGGTCAAAAACTAAAATTAAAAGCCAGGTGAGATATGAACAGAAAACACATTGAAGAGAATTCAGTTACTGCATAAGTCACCTGGAGAGGTAGTTGAGTCACCATTATTACAGGTTTTTAGACTTAGATTTTCTTAAAATGGAAGTAGGATAAAAGCAGACAAAACTGCTGCCTAGCGCATGGGATCTTTTGTTCAAGGGGATGTTTTTCAATCCTGCCCTCTGTTATTTTGCCAAAGACTAAATTGATAGGGTGGACATAAGTATAACCCATTAGGGAGGGCCATTTTTGACAATATGCGGGAAAACAAAACCATACAGGGTTTTCCTGTTTCAGTTCTCATTATCAGACATCTATTGATACAAATTTAAATTATCTTGCAACGAGACAAAGCTCGCTGTTGTCCTGATGCTGTTTAAACACTGATCTGATTGTTAGCTTTTATAAGCAGAACTGACTTAGAATATATGCTTCTTTGTAATAATTTCAACACTGAGAGTGATCCATTTAAATCCCTACTTGAAGATGGCATCAATCCAGACTGTGGACCAATGACACTTTCAAAAAGCTTTTACAGTAGCTCCAAGTCATGCCTATTACTTCTTAAAATGCTGAACACCATGCATTGTTGCGGGGCCTTGATTGTTAGAGCATGTTAAGAGCAGATTATTTTTAGTCATGTGCTTCTAAATCTCAGTATTCTTACTCTGTCCCATTGACATCGAGTGTAAACCATTTCTCATAATTATTGCTTGTTCCTGTTGAGTTCTGGCAAGTATGACTCAAGGATAGGGATCTTTTAAAGGACTTCACCTGCTTACAAGTGCCTCCCATTGTATGTAATACAGATTTCTTCACAAAGATATATATGTGCCTTGAAAGGATTGATATTATGTATATTGACACAAGGAAATTTTGCTAAATTCAAACAATTTTTCATACTTTCACAGCTTTAACTGCAGGCTAGGTAACACTGTCTTCACTGATGCTTTCAGTTGCCCAGGATTTGCACAACCATGCAGTTCTGCCAGTGTAGATCATTCAGTAGAAATTACCAGAATTACCTTTTGTTAGCATTACAAAAACAACAGCAGAATTAAATAGTGACATCATGTCATTAATATTTATGTTCAGTCCAATATTTTAAGTCATGTTCATAATATATTCCAAATTCATTGCCCCATCTGCTGCAGTCAGAGGGGGAGTTGACTATGATCAGTGCTGTGCTGATTAGATGTGCTTTCAGGAGGTGCTGCTCACCTTCTGCCATAAATAGGTCATGAGGCGTGATGGTCCTTAGTCATCCTTTAGCCAGATATTATTTTCCAGACAGGTCATATTTTGAACTGGCACCTGATTTCAGTTTGAAAATTAGATTTTTTTGAAGGGGTTACTTATATGTGAATTGCTTCTGAGTCCTATATGAACACAGAGCTAAGAGATCTATTTTATGAGCAACTTTCAAATTGTTTGGAATCATCTTCTCTGTTTAAGCGAGATTTGCATTCACATCCTAGAGTTCAACCCATGACACTGTCAAGCCGAAATAGGGATGGGTTTGTTTAACAACATGTATCACACATACTTGGGAATATGAGCAAAGATAATGAACTGTTCAGAACATCTACCTATATGTCAGATTCACTCACAGAGGGAAATTATTAAGAGGTGGAAAACCACCTACAAAAGTACTTGTCATCCATCTACTCTAATCTGATGGAATGGAAGTACTGAAAGAGCTCTTGCATAAAATTATAGCTAATGTACAATTTTCAGTCATCTAGATTTTTTTAATATTGTATCATTAAAGCTGTAAAAGGGGAGGGAGAGCACTGGGCCTCTATTAAATCAAGGACAAGAAAACACCTGCAAGAAACAACTCTCTCTGAAAAAATTAATTAGACCGCTTTCCCTTTGAAATGATATAACTCTTAACCGTGCTACACATAGAAATGCAAATGGATTGTGAAGCTATATCCCCAAGTGTGCATTTCAAATATTGGTGAGCACTTCCTCATGTGAGTACTGAAATCAATGCAATTATTTGCATGATTAAATGGTCACTGACATGATTAACAGTGGCATAACTGGGCCCCAAATTAACATTAAGAAATATGTCATGATTCTGCCCCATTAGTATGGGTAGGACATTGCTCTGCAGGAATTGAGTCCCAATGTGCTACTATTCATCATGTGAAAGGTGGCAGAACCTGTCCTCAGAGGGTTGGGTTTCTTGGAGCAATCTGGAATAAGAAAAACCTGTAAGATGGTCACACTGTGGAATTGTTACTGAGACACTAATCTGTATGTTCTCCTTGAAGTCAGCGGGACCATCTACATGAGCAAGGGTCCATTGACATGTGCTCTAATCTCATAATTCAGTACTGTGTCTGGCCAGCCATCCAGTAACAGTTTATCCCATTTTCAGCTACACAGGGAGTTTTCTAGCTTATCATCATTAGCACTATCAGCAGCAAAACTGGATCCTTAGGAAAGATGAATCCTGAGTCTTGCACACAAGTACATTCCAATAAACATCCCAATTCCATTCCAGCTGCATTTACGCCATAAAAATACATGATTTGGGGATTTTTCTATGGTGCGGTAGGAAATCCAAATAACCTAGTAAGCTGTCATATCTGTTTCATCAAGCGTTAAATGAAATATAACTGCCCAATGTTCATGGAGTTTTCTAATGATGAAAAGTAGTGATCTGAGTCAATTTTAATAGCTGGGTGTGGCATCCAGTCAATTTACACAGAACCAGTGTAAGGGTGGAATGTAAATAAGTTGCATGATGTATGTGAGGGCAGTAAAAGGTGAAAGAGAGATTATACTGTATTTAACATTTGATTAATATATTTGTCAAAAAACACAAGATGGTCACTATTTCATTCTGCGGTGTTTTGTTTGAAAAGAACAGCTGCTCTATTTTTCTTTTTTGTACTGAGGAGGAAGGGAGAAATTCCTGATTTTGTCAGAAACACTTATTGTGATATATAGATTTTGTCTGAATAATTAGAGGGAAATAAAGATCCTAAGGAAATGATGCCAACACATTAAAATGAAGGACATAGCCAGATCTTCTGTTAATGTGAATTGGAGAAGCTCCATTGGAGGCAGAGGAGCTTTGCCTGTTGATACACCATCTGAGGATATGTTTTGTGAGTGAAAGAAGATAGTTAATAAATCATGAAAACTTAATTATACTTTCCTACCTACACAAATAGGCTTCTATTTTATGAACATGAGTTGGTTTTTACTCAGGCAAATACATCTGCAGTATCAGTGAGGTGTTTTGGGTGAATAAAAATGTGTTAGCATCTATAAGGTTTTTAAGAAGGAAGGCATTAATATGAAACAATATCAAGCACAAGCAATGTTGTGCATTTTTTTCGATGTGAACCATCAGAAAGAACAAATATATCTGAAGAACTGAAAAGACCTGTTAGAAACGCTGCTTCAGAGCTTTTGAATTAATTATTGACTTTTTCATAACATGGCCCGATTCACATAAAGTACCTTAAACGAAAAGAATTTCTTTAGCGTTAATGAAATTTAGGTGAACTAAAATGTGGTGCTCTAGATTCTGGTGCTGTTACTTGTGATGAGAAGTTCCTGCTGATTTGAGTAGGCCCGTGGGAAACGTAACACAAGAGTAAAAACCAAGTAGGCAACTTAATCGCTGCAGATTTCAATCTAATTTTATTGCTATTGTTACACTTTAGGTCCCCTTTTTAAATTCACCATTCATATTATGTACTTCACGCACCAGCAACAAAAGGCAGTTTTTGAGTGTTGCAGGATCTAAGAATTGGTTTTATTTAAACTTATGGGTAAGAAAATGCCTTTTGGGGGTGAGTTTGTTGCCTGAATGCCGAGTGACCTCCAGCGGCCACCCTCCTGTATCACATCCCGATGGGTTAAACCCCGACCCTCTGTGCACAGCGCTGAAACCTCTGGCAGATGGTGGGTGATGTAGGGAGCTTCTCATACTATTCCTAGGTGTATTTTATCCAGCACCACTAAAAAGAATCTAAGCAGGAATTCAAATTAGGGAATGAATGCATTTTGGGTCAATAAATGGACGAATTCTTACCTTTTTACTTATTGCACATTGTTGACAATGCTTCTTACTTTTTCCCTTTTTTTTTTTTATTTTAGGAGTATCTGCAAGACAATACTGATGGATTTTCATGGCTCTTTAACATCATATCTTGCAGGTATGACTCCGATGGCCATCTGACCAATGCGACCTTCCCAACTGGGGAAGTCAGCAGTTTCCACAGCGATGTTGAAAAACTGACACGAGTAGAACTTGATACTTCAAACAGAGAGAATGTGATCACAGCCACAAACTTCTCAGCTACCTCTACAATATATACTTTAAAACAAGGTAATTGAAGCATTTCTGTTATTTCATCCTTAATTGTTATGTTTTGAAGCCTAGACATTACTGCATTCTTAACTGTTTGCCAAAAAAAAAGACATTAGGATTAGTTCATTTGTTTCTTCCTTGCTTCAGTACAAATAGTTAAATACTACTTATAATTCTCGTGGGGTACCAATTAGAAACAAACCACAAGTGAATTCTTTTCCTCCTGGAAGAGTCCCATGGATAGATTCTAGTTATTGAAATCTCTGATGTCTCCAGGCTTTATGTGCTACGTTCCACTTCAGTGTCTGGAGTACTTAGACTACCTACAATACTCTGAGCTTTGGTATTCTGAGAAACACTGCCCAGAAGAATGACATGCTTGACTGACATTTTAGCGCTGAAATGCCTTGTTTGGCCAATGCTGTGAATTCTTTCTGTAGTACTGTGTCCTGGTGACGGTACTTCTAGGAAGGAGGAAAGCATGGCCCACCTCTGCTAGTGACTTCCTTGGGGATGAGATTTTTGACTCAAGCCCTGTAGACACCATAGGATTTCCCTGGCAATATCATATCTCTCAAGAACAATTTACTCTCTGCCTAACAGAAGTGGCCCAGTGTCCTCCTCCAGATTTTGCAGATTTGTCACCAAAGTTCTGGTTTTATCGATCTGGGTTTTTTTTCTCCTTGTTGATTTTTTTTGTTCTCAGTGGATTGTTCAGGCTTTGAGAGACCAGATGCTGAGAAAGAGCTCTCTGATTTCTATAGAAAAGCTATAGAAAAGCTTTATAACTCTGAACAAATCACAGAACTTTTCTTCATCTCAGCTTTTGATCTATAAGAAAAAAATAGGAGGAACTCACCTCACAAGATACTCATTCTCCTTCGCTATTGCATTGCAGAGACAGCACTGAATAAGTGGAAATAATTATATTATATTGTTGTATCACCTGTTAGCCTTGTCCAAGTGACCCCATCTGCTCTCTGCATCATCTGCTGACTGCCTGATTGTATGTCTGTCCTTAAATCTGAAACTCCTCAAAGTTGGTATGTTACCAAATTCTGTCTCAGGAAAGTGATAGCACACTATGGGCAAGTGCCAGAAGTGAACAGCTGTAGTTATTATTATACCTATTATATTTATGAATTCATATAATTTGCATATTTCCATATCTCTGAAACTATCATGAAGCACCCTGTGAACAACCAGTCAGATATGGTATCCTTACATCTGAAACACAAAGTCTCTTTTAAAGTAATGTCTATTATCTTCACATACCCAACTATTTTCCACATATTCACATCTCAAGAGCTGGACCGGCTACTTCAGTGTGGACCAGCTTAAAAAAAAGAAAGCTTTTCACAGAACCTTGCTGGTGTGTATTCAATTGGATTTTAAGGGTGAGACTTTCACTTAGTCTCTTAGCACTAAACATTCAGGCTCATGATCAAGTTGTTCCCTGGCAGCTGGGCCTCAGTAACCTCCTGTGTGCATGTCCCTAGCCTGCCCAAATGCCAGGCAAAGTGGCACAGCTCTGCCTGGAATGAAGGAGTAACAGTGCACAGGCAAGAAAAAGGGAACATGCAGTGGCTCTATGCCTTTGTGTCCTTTCAGTGGAGTCCTTTCTGGACCCACCACATGCTTCTGGCAGTTTTTGGGAGGGGGAGCCAGCCATGCTAGGTCATCCCAGCTATGCTCAACAGCCCTCTGCAACGCAGACCTGAGCCTCTGAAGCTGCCTGTTGTGCCACTGTTGCTGATCCACTCATTCTTCTGCCACCAGACACTTCCCAGTGGGTCTCTTGCACCAGGCTGGAGACCATAGCTGACCATCACTGTCCTCTACCCCAGGGTCCTGCTGCTAATGGGGAAGAGGAGGAGACTTTGGCACGATGACACAGACAAAAGGGACAGAATGGGAGAGCGGCCATCATCCTAGATGTTTTTAAAACAGCTTTCATGCTTGACCTCAGATACTCATTGCAGTCATTCAAGCAGTACGCTATCCTATACACAGACCCCAACGTGATAAAATCATCAGAATATCAGTGGTCAAAACCCAGCCTATGGATTTATCTACTTTTAGGCTGCAAGCAAAAACTCTTTATTCCTGCTGCAGGAAACCTTCACAATGGAAATCATCAGCTCAAACATAATAAAAAGCTCTTTGATATGGGAAGGCCTAGAGGTTACGGGTTGCAAAAAATCACGCTGTAGTTGGTTTATGTTCAGCTGTCTGTAACCTAGGCCCAAACAAAGCGCTATTGCACCTAACATTTGCTTCATAAATGTGGAAATCTGAACTTTTTGCTGTTCCCTGGTTTTGATTGTTGTTTTTTGACAGATAACACGCAGAATATCTACCGGGTCAGCCCAGATGGGTCTCTGAAAGTCACCTTTGCCAGTGGAATGGAAATCACGCTTAACACGGAGCCTCATATTCTAGCAGGGGTTGTCAGCCCCACTTTAGGGAAGTGCAATATCTCCCTTCCTGGAGAGCATAACTCAAACCTCATTGAATGGAGGCAAAGGAGGGAGCAGACCAAAGGCAATATCTCCACCTTTGAGAGAAGGCTAAGGGTAAGGCTTCCTCTTGTGTGAAGTGCAGCGTTCCCTTTGAAAGCCATTGAATTAAAATCATGTTGAAATGTTCTACTTTGTAAGAAGAGCAATGGAAAGTTTGTATCAATGGTGCGCCCCAGCCATGAATTTCAAAACCAATCTTCTCTGACAGTCGCAGGGATGTTTGATCTCTGTTTGATTTTGGTTGTGAGACTTGACCTCAAGACATAATTACTTTTTTTCCTTCCTCTTCTTTTTCAACTAAGAACTTAATTATGGCTTTGGAAGAAGCTGTGAGCAAAGGACTATGAGTAGTTACTCTAGCACAGCAGCAGAGTTGGAGACACATTCTGTCTCTCTCAGATATATCGACTTTCTTCTGGGGGAAATAACAGGTACCAGCCTCTGCCTGGGGCAGAGGGTCTCACAGGGAACATCTTGGGTGTCCTGGCCACTGTGTTTGCTGCGAGCCAGAGTGATGTAGAGGTTCACCATGTATCCAGGCAGGCTGCATACTCTGCCCTCTACCACTCGCTCTCAAACCCCTTCCCTCTGGCTGAGTTGCACTATGGCGCTAATAAAGAATTACTTTAACATTGCATCCATGGTTTATATTTATCTGTGAGGAGAACTCACAGATTACAATGACAGATGGTCAACATTCAGCATTTAATTAGGTAACACTAAGGCTCAAAGAGACTGCTACCTTGCAGAACAGGTTTTTTTATGAAATCAGTTCTGTTTTTCACATGAATACTCCTTAAAATGCCTGTACCAGTAGTATGTATGACTTGAAATTTTGGCCTTAAAAATATTCCATTATTAACTACAACCTGCCTGGATAGGTATTATCTCTGAAGGTACATCTGTTAGCTCTGAAAATATAGATGGTTACTAAAATCTCTGGATTCTCTTTTGGTTTTGAGATCCTATCTATTTTTTAAAAGTGTATCATCTGATTGGTTGGTTTTCAACTGTGCTGATCAGTCAGAAACACAAGACTTGGATGATCTGGCTGGACTGGTTACTGCGTGTGAAACACCCATTTGAAAGGACATCTTTCAGATTTGACAGTCACAGTTACTTTATTAGGATCTTGCAAGTGGGCAAAAGCTTCATTTAGTTTTTCTTTCACATCCTCTGGTTGCCTCCTCTCTAGCACAGTGTGAGTCCTCATAGCCCTTTCTAGGGAGGCAGCTGAACTTATTACAGTGGCAAATGTGTGTTGAGATGGCAGGATCCAAACTATGGCCTCCATGGCTCACATTACCTAATCAATTGATTTCTGTGTGGTTTTGGGCTTCAATAACTGTATGGCACATTTTTTTAAATTGAAAGGATATAATCAGTCATCTATTCTGCTTACGTTGCCAGGGCCAAGTTGTTCATGACAGTTATATTTAATATAACTACTTCATCCTGCACAGTTTTCCTATTTTGCAGTTTATATTTTCTATTGTTGAAGTTGACTGCGGGTTCTTTTCACTCATTTTCACTTGCTTCTGCATGATCCTTAATATTGCCTGCCAAGAAAAGGGAGAAAATTCACAAACTGGTCAGGATTAAATGGCTTGTGGGCAGAGGCATAAAATGTTTATTGAAATACTGCAACACTGAAGCTGTCTAGAGCTCAAGTGATTGATCTACCTCTGGATCTGTCTGTTGGTGCATAGAACCACTTGCATACTTCTTCTCCCCTTTCACCTTCATCCAGTGAGAGGATGGAAGGTGAAGGAGAAGTGTAAGAATGATTTGGATGTGCTTCTGTCTTACATTCTCTGTCCTTCCAAAAATACCCACTAGAATCACAGCCATTGAACATTGCATTGTTATTTCTGTAAATTGTGGTTTTTATACCTACCCAGATTAAGGGGGCTTCTGGATTGTCTCTGCCTACTCAGAAGGACAAGTCAGCTGCCTGTATTGCAATCTGTCCTCTCCCTTGACTGTGCTGAGCTCTAGGACCTTTTGAGGCTGTCAGGGCTTCCGGCCCGGACCATTCTATGATTCTATGAAGGGAATCTGGTGGGATAGCACTTTAAATGAGGATTTGATAGTGGAAAGGAGAAATGTTCTCCACACAGGATGCACCGTGTAAATAGGCAGAAGAGAAAGGGATAAATGGACTGTTGAGGCTGTTACTAGCAATAAGAAGGACTTCTGAGGACAGATGAAGTACAGGGGTTCTGGAGTTCAGCTTTAATGCTGAGATGGTTCCATGGGATGCTGATGGAGTGGGGAGTCAGTGGAGGTGGAAGGAACTGGAACAGTGCAGCTGACAAGGAAGGCAAAGGAGCAGCAGAATTTACCCAGAGACAGCTATCTTTTCTTGGTGATTAAAGGAAATTTGGGGAGCAAAACTACCATTGTATAGTGTGTTTGAAGTAGTGTGCCAGATAATGAAAGGCATCCAGGACTCACTGTTGACAGATCCTTGAATACTGCTGGGAAAAAAAAGTAGCATCATTAGAAGCGAAGCCTTTATGCTGGATGAGGTTCTGGTGAGACCTTGTGAAAACTTTTAGTGAGTTAGATTTTAAAAAGAAAGTTTTTAAACACTTAATATGCCATGACTGGCACAATAGGAAGTGTGTTAGAAAGCTTGCAATGTAGGGCAGAAAGAACTATGCTGAACTTTGAAAAATATATGTAAAGAAAAGCTCTGGGGATTGGACCAGTTCTCAGTGGAAATGAACAGACTTGCAGGAGTCCTCAGTTAAAGAAAAAAAACACCACAATGGAAGTTTTCTTGGGGGGGAAAAAAAAAGCATAGAAATGAGGTTTAAATATGTTATTTAGGAGATCAGTCCTAATACCATCGTTGAAACAAACGGCTTTAAGGTATAAATTAGAAGGCAGGTAACTGAGATTGAGAGAAAAGATGAGCTAGTCGAGAAGGAAGCTTTTACTTGTCTGCACGGTCCTAACATTTTTAATTCTTAATCGCAATTAGCAACCATCTTGAAAGCATGTCACTATTAGTGTTATTTCCAGTTTTGGAAAGAGGCCACTGTTAGCACATTCTGAATAATGCTGTAAATGTTGTGTTTTAAAAAGTGGGATTTTTGCATGGTGCAAATTTCCTGCTCTAGAAATAGAGCAGAAGTGGGTAAATTAACTGAAATGCTAGAACAGACATTTAACTTTATCTCAGTATCTAAATCTATGTGGGAAAAAAGGAATTAATCACAGGGGTTTTTTAAGTGCAGAACTGCCTGCCCTGGCACTTCCTGAAAGTATATAAAGCAGTCTGTAGGCATGTATACATTTTATATTAATAAATCTATGTACAATCAGGCATTTTAACATCAATCTTAATCTAGCAAGACTTTTTTATCAATTGAACTGCTATTTTAATTGACTTCTAAAAATGAAGCAAAGGCTGTTGTTAAAACCAATGAGCATGATGCATAGTAATATACTGATTAGAATGCAGCTCTGTTCCCTCCTGTCTTTTGCATAACTTAGAGGAACTTGGCTTTGGATGCAGTCCAGGTTTTATAACTGAATATCTACAAAATCAAAAATTGGGTGCTTGGCCAGTGTTACTTATTTGGGGGTTTTGTGGTGGTTTTTTTTAATAACAAAAAAAGAAAGTAACTCACTGGCCTCAATTCAAAAGTCCTGCAGAAACAGGCTTTGACAGCAATGTTTATTACTGCATTTAGCAAATGATCTCCCCTTATTTACCGGTCTTACAGCAAGTTCTAATGTTAGGACCAAATCCTCTGCCAGTATGTATCAGTTTACGTTGACTCAAATCAAAACACAGGCAAGGAAATAATAAAATCATCTCATCTGATTCACAGATTGTAGACAGTTTCGATTTGAGAATGAAAGTCAAGAGAAGTGCACATTTATGTGATTATTTACACTGAAAAATTTCTAGCTATAAAACTAATGGAAGTAGAGTCAATGGATATTTAAAAATATATAATAAATATATCTTTCTATCATCACCTGAAATTCTGACCTGATATTACTTTCAGAAACCAGTTTTCCCTGGCTTGTAACCAGCCTCTTACAGGGGCTCCTTCGTACATTGTATGTACGTTGGAGGAGTTGTCTTTAAGAAGCCAATGGGATTTGAAATCAGCTTTTCGGTGACAATGTTGAAATGAGGCCTGATACCCATGTATCATCCTGTCTTGCCATGAGAAGGGTGTTAAATTTAACTTAAATCTAATATAAGAAAGTAAACAAATGAGACATAAAATGTAGATTACAAGGGAAGTAATGGCATCCACCCAAACCTTATTTTAATGCTATGAGCTTTCACATACTGCTGCTATCCATTTTGCTGCTAATTCTGCCTCTGTTTCATTTTCATTCTTATTTGTTGTATCCTCCCTGAAACTTAGATTGCAAGTAATTTGTATTCAAGACTTTCTTCTCTCCCAACTGTATTCTACAATAATAATAATAGCAATAAGAACTTTAAATATGTACACAGACAGTAAGTGAATGTGAGCCAGGGTATATCCCCTGCTTGCTCTTCAGTTATTTTACGGCCAAGAGGGTTAGTTTTCAGATATTGCAAGAAGTTTGCAAAGAAATATATTATAATAAAATTAATCCATCAGACTGTATACAAGTAAATATAGTTGAACTGAGCATCACGTTTTACTTGGGCTTTTTAACTATCATTAGAGCATAAATTGTAATAGTTACAGCAGTCTACAGGAGTATATAGGTATTTTACAGCTATTGTAAATGAACACTATTAAAGTTAGACATGTGTGTATATAAAACCCCAGGAATGGTAGTTGAAGAATGAACAGGTTCTTCTTCTAGATTTTCAAATTATTTTCTATCTAAAAACAGAAACGGGAGAGGAAAAAAAATGTTCTTTCTAATCACTACCACCATATGATTCCACCTTGAATTATTAAACAGGTATTCTTAACCATTTACCTCATGGCTATGCCTCCAGGTCTCAGTGAGGAGCAAACACTGTGCTGTGCACTGTGCTAACACCTGCACTGACACCATCTCTGCTGTAAGCGATTTAGTAATTGGAATAGATTAATACAAGTGATTAGATAAAATGCAGTAGATTAATACGAGGGCATTGAGCGTTGATCTGAAAAAGACAAGTCAATGAACAATGTCTCATGGTTCCCTAAATTATTTCTCTGATTTAAATGGAATTTAATAGTGATTGCCCAGTGACTGAATGATGTAAGAGGTAGATGATGAAAGCACTGGATAAATATATTTTGTCTTTATGAATCTGGCTCAGCTTTGAACTTGGTTTCAAATTGAGGTTCCTCTGTTAGTCTGTCAGACACAGTAAGTTTAAAAAATGTTGCAGGTCCCAAATGTGGTAAGAGGGCTGCAACAAGGAATATGACTGGCACCAGGCACTGCTGCCACTGGCTTTCATGAGCTCTGGGAGTGGGATGCTTTTGTGAAGAAGTATGAGGACGCTGGTGAGCAGGGTCTTCAGGAGCTGCAAGCTCTTCCCTTTGTGGCATCAGTATGTGATGTGGCGTGCGCTATCCCAGAGCTGTCCTGTCAACATTAACAGAGCTTAAGAGAGAGGATGCGAGATAGGATATCTTTGTTAATTTGTGGGTTAACTACAAATCTTTGGCTGGAATCAAAAAGTCCATCCATAGAGATGGAAGTCGAGAAGAAGAAAAACTTAGGAAAAGGTGAGAGCTGAGGTGAGGGTTTAGCACATGGAAAGGGGAAGCATCCTGTAATGCAAAGTATAATAACACTGAATGCCAGCAGCATTTTGGTTTTTGGTCCTGCTGTTTCTCATCTGAATATTTTTCTGTTTTCTTGTCTTTAATAAGGCCTAAATTATCCATTATAATGTTAAACCATTACACATTTTGGATAGAGCTGACACAGAAATGTTTGTGTTGTGTGCAATTAAGGTGCATTGTTTTCTTACCTTACTGTATCTCTCTGTTTAGGCCCACAACAGAAACCTGCTCTCCATTGATTTCGATCATGTAACCAGAACAGGAAAGATTTATGATGATCATCGAAAATTCACTCTTCGGATTATGTATGACCAGACAGGACGCCCAATTTTGTGGTCACCCATCAGCAAGTACAATGAGGTCAATATCACTTATTCACATTCTGGATTAGTCACCTATATCCAGAGAGGAACCTGGACTGAGAAAATGGAGTATGATCCAAGTGGGAACATAATTTCCAGAACATGGGCAGATGGTAAAATCTGGAGTTACACATATTTAGAAAAGGTAAATCGTTTAAAAAGTCCAAGGCAAAAATATTTGTTTTGATATAAATATTGTATTGTGAATGATGTTATAATGCTGTCTCTTGCAAGAGTATTTTAAGACTTTTTAAACAGAAAATGCATACAATTACATAACTAGATAAAAATGTCTCTGGGCGTGCTTAGACCTGCGTGTCACCGGTTCAAACCTGCCATAGTTTGTTTCTGAAGGAAGTTATTAGCACCTCAGATTTGTTTAATTGGTAAGTAGAAATGACGACTTCGTCTCAGTACAAGTTCAAGTGAACAAAGGACGCTTACTGCTGAAAAACATGTTGCCACTCTGTATAGCATAGTCAAAAATATAACGGTCACTGGAAAGAAACTATTTCCTCCCCACAAACACAGTTCTTGTAAGTCAAAATCATGAGGCAGTGAGTACAAGCTTGCACCTGCTCAGTGCTGTGCTGTAAAAAAGGGATTCATCCTGTGAGGAAAAAGATTACTTCAGTATTTGTGAAGGCTATTTGGGAGTAAAATATTAATACAAAATGACTTACTGCTCTGCTTTTATAGTGACTTCGTGTCTAAATTGACTGAGCATTGTAATTTTCATTTATGCCTATAGGTAATGGTCACAAGATGGGGGAATAGATGTCGTACAGACTAAGGAAGAACAGCATCTCATTCAGCTGTAGAAGAATCTCATTTGATATCATATTGTCTCTCAATAGTGTCAAATTGTATTCAAACAGTGTTCTTCAAACTTTTTTTTTTTAAACAACATCTTGGTCTATCCAATACAACCTGAGTTTGCAGAACATTTTCTCTGAACCTGTTAAAGCTAGGAGGGGGCAGGTGAGGTAGAACTGATAGGGGGTATGACACACAGGAAATCCATTCACTTTGAAGTTATTTATGTATTTAAAAGTTCCAAATGTGTATTTTTAAGATAAACTTTGCTGTACTTATTTTGAGTGTATTTAAGTCTGATCCTCAAAAAACTTAAACCTAACCCAGAGAAAAAAATTACTTAGACTGGAGAATGCATAAAAATGTGATTCCTTCCTTGTCTGCATGCAGTATGGTTCTTGCACATGTTAACAAGATTGGCAAACCCTAGAAGCTTCAGAAGTTTGGTTCAGATAAATTTGTCAGGGCTTCTTTTGTCTGTTTACTCCTCTGCAAATTGCAAGTAAGCAGACGTTTAGTACAGCATTCAAATATTTGGGCAATGTGCCTTTTGGAGGAATCTTTCATTTTTCCCCTGGGCCTAATGGACCGTAATTTTGGAAAGACGTATGCTTCTTATCTTTCCAGACCATTTTGTCTGTTCTTATTTTATGATAAGCTTATAAATAAAGTCATATAACTTAAAACTGTTATTCTGGAATTCTGCACAAGTGGCCAAATTCTGATCTTGTAGAAGCAAGTGGCAAAAGCTTACTGGTTCAGGTGGCAGCAGGCTTGGGTTATGCTGTAATTTGTCATTAAAATTATTGAAAGTCATATACGCTATGGACATAATCTTCCTGCTATTTAATGTACTTTCATCACTGTTTGTTCCTTGTGCCAAAGAAAGATGAATTCACTGTCAAAATTAGACATTGAGATATCATTTTGTGGCTCCATTAAAGTCAATAACTCATTGTGTTAATTATGTAATGATTGCTAAAGGTTGTCGAAAACCTCGTAAGACCCAATGATTCCTTTTCTCAAAAAATCAATTACATAGTTCGCTTCCAATTCATAGTTATTTAATTCTTCATTTTTTAGCACTTGATGAGTTAATTGTACATCTTCAAAAATCTTTTCCCCTTCCAAAATTAGCCCAAATAGTTTAGGTCTTAAAAAGCACTATGATAGTAGCACTGTAAAAAAATTTTTACTGATGAGATTCATTCCTCTTGGTTTTTTTACTTTCCTCTATTAGTTAATGGTGTTATAAAATCTCCTGAATACTCCAAGCTTGCTTCCAAAATCCTGCCGTTTACCACCAGACAAAACAGATGAGCGGCTGCCTGCGTATGTTGGACAGAAATGACATCTAGTGGTGATGCTCAGCATTTCTGTGTTCCCAGTAGAGCTCCAAGTAACTGCCACTGGCTGTCTCGATCTACCACGCGGCATCAGTCATTACATGGTTGACCAGGCTCTGGTTGCTTTTATAAAATGACAGCTTTTTGGATGTTTTATGAGCTACCCTCTGAAATCCTTTAAAACAATTAGAGCCCAATTTGTGCAAAGAGTTGAAAAATCTATTGTAATATTATTAGGATGAATTGGGGATTAATTTTTTTTTTCTCTTTATGTTATTGTCTAATAGGCTAGAGAGGTTACTAAGTCTCCAACCCTTGTACTGTCTATCCTTTTACTATCCTGGACAAAAGTGGAAAAGCCACAAAGTACTGTAAAAATGGCACACAGGGGCACTAAAGTTATATTAGAGATGTTTCTGATCTTGTTATTCATACTCTGTCAATGGCAGACAGCTTAAAAACAGGCCCGGGAGCAGTATATAGAGAGAGGCGTCACATCAGTGCTAGGAGAGAGTTCAGCCAGTGGTTTACTACAGATTGGGGACTCTTCACTGAAGGTGAAAACAAAATAAACACTGTGTTAGAAATGCTTGGCAGACCAGCAATAAAGGGATCAGAAAAAGCTCGGTGTAAAGGTCTGTCATCACCAGTTGGCAGAGGATAACTTGCGAGCGGCATATGTTGGTGCTTTCTGGCTTGTGTACAGGTGACAGATGTCTTTCACCAAGGGCAGGAAGAAACACATCTTGGGAGGGCGGGGGGCCGGGGGTGCAGAGAGTGTGGCCAAGGCTTAGCCTATCTTTGGTCCTTTGAATAAGCACTTGGGTTATTTGTCAGAGCAAAGTGGCTCAGGGCCAATGTTACTTAACACATTGCAGGGCTGAGCTCTCAGTGTTTTCTTCCCAGAGAAGATTTTTTGAGCTTAGAGGAAGGAAAAGCCTTTTTTTCTGATTTCTTTCCCCAGTGCTCTGTGAAAAAGCAGTCACACTGTTCCTCATAAGACTTTGTTTTGCAGGATACCTTAATCATGTAGAAGCCTGACAAATTTGCTTACGTGCCTGGTCAGTTTGGGCTGTGAGTTAAGAGCTGTGCAGTGTCAGTTCTCTGTCTCAGTTCAGAGAGTGTGGCCAGGATGCACAGCGCTCTGGTCCAGCCAAGCCACTTACTGGACCTGGGAGAAGGCTACAAATTCCTCCCATACATTTTTACTCTGTGTTTTCATGATGCTTGTTTCAACAGTGACTGTTCACCAGTGGGCTTGTACTCTGTAAGACTGACTTTTCACATGAATGGTGAAAAGGTTTACAGAACTCCAGCTTTAAATTTGCACAGATAGATGTCTGCCATGCATGCGCATTCATCTGCCAAACAAACAAACCAGATTTCATTGACCAGCCACAATTAACCAGCAAATATCGAGTACCTGTGTAGAAAATATATTCTTTGTAAACGTTAAAAAACAGATATAGAAGTAATCACACCAAAGAACCTGCAGACTATTTTCATCCATCAGTAAGCATGGAGATACTGTGACCTCTGGGGCATAGTAGAAGACACACAGAGAAAGGAGGGTGTGTGACAGAGGTATGCAGGGTGCCAATAAAAGCTAAACACCTTGTACACACTGTTGAAACTTTCCCCTTTCCACCTCCCCTAGAAACATCTGCTGGTGCAGATGCTCTGCCTCTGTGCGAGGAAGAGGTTCCCTCTGTTTTTCCTTCCTGGGAGGATGACCTAAATATTTCAAAGCAACATAGCAAGTCAGCATGAGGCTGAAATGCTACTGAGAGCCACATCTGCCTTCCAGTTTGGAGGTTCTTACCTCTAGACTTATTATTATTCTCCTCCTGTTTTGTACCACCTTGCTGGTCAGGTCTCCTGGAGCTGAAAGCTTCACTTGAAATTGTACAGGCAGTAAGAGCTACAACTACAAGAGTGGATGGTTGTTTCAGCATTTCCTTAACCTTCAGGCACTCACTAGATGAATAATCATTTGCTTGATCAGCCACTTATATACTGCCGTTCCTGTTTGCAGTCCGTGATGCTCCTGTTGCACAGCCAGCGCCGCTACATCTTTGAGTACGACCAGTCCAACTACCTGCTGTCGGTGACCATGCCGAGCATGGTGCGCCATGCCTTGCAAACCATGCTCTCCGTCGGCTACTACCGCAACATCTATACACCTCCAGACAGCAATGCAGCTTTCATACAGGACGTCACTAGAGATGGTCGGCTTCTGCAAACATTATATCCTGGGACAGGACGCAGAGTCCTTTACAAATACACCAAACAGTCCCGACTTTCTGAGATTCTTTATGATACTACTCAAGTTACGTTCACCTATGAGGAATCTTCTGGGGTTATTAAAACGATACATTTAATGCATGATGGGTTCATCTGTACCATCAGATACAGGCAAACAGGTTTGTGTAACTGTACTTCGCTAAAGTTTTTGGGCCTGATGCTGCACTTACCTGGCATGAAATCCCATTATTTTTATGTCTACAAGTTCTTATATTTTATGTTTCAATAGAAAAATGTGTGTATATCTCTATGTCTGTGTCCATAGGCATATATAGCTGTCCGATTTGAAATACAATTTTCTTTTTATTGCTTGGTATGGAATAGCTCTTATAATGTTTGATTGTTTTTATTCCACTGCATGGATATTTGCAAAATACTAAATCAAGTTGTTTTATTATTTGTATTTTCAAGTTTCCCTGTTTATACCATAACATAACATAAATTCAAAAGGACTGTTTATACGAGGAAGGAAATCACCATGTAAAATAAATTTAGTTTAGAGTTATCTTGTAAGTAAATAGAAATCATAATTATGAATAAAATAGCATTAATTTAAGCAAATGCTAATAAAATATAAATATTTTGTAGAGCAAGCATTAATAAAGGTTTGTGAGAGAATAATCTAACATATTCTTAGTTAATGGTACTTTCTGAGATATTCAGCAATAAGGCTCAAGGGTATATTTGAGTTCAGTGTGTCTGTGCTAGTTCTGTAGGGTAAGTACACTGTGGACATAATTCATTATTTTTCTTGCTTTTCCTCTTTCCCCTATTTGTTTTGGACAGGTCCGCTTATTGGTCGCCAAATCTTCAGGTTTAGTGAAGAAGGGCTTGTAAATGCCAGATTTGACTACAGCTATAACAATTTCCGTGTCACAAGCATGCAGGCCATGATAAATGAGACGCCTCTTCCTATAGATCTGTACCGTTACGTCGATGTCTCTGGCAGGACTGAACAATTTGGGAAATTCAGTGTAATTAATTATGACTTAAACCAAGTTATAACCACCACTGTGATGAAACATACCAAAATTTTTAGTGCCAATGGTCAGGTGATTGAAGTACAATATGAAATTCTCAAGTCTATCGCTTACTGGATGACCATCCAGTATGATAATATGGGCCGTATGGTGATCTGTGATATACGCGTAGGTGTAGATGCCAATATAACAAGATATTTTTATGAATATGATGCTGATGGTCAACTTCAGACTGTGTCTGTGAATGATAAAACCCAGTGGCGCTACAGCTATGACCTTAATGGCAACATCAACTTGCTGAGCCATGGAAACAGTGCGCGCCTCACTCCTCTGAGATACGATCTGAGAGATCGCATTACCAGACTTGGAGAAATTCAATATAAAATGGATGAAGATGGTTTTCTCAGGCAAAGAGGCAATGAGATCTTTGAGTACAACTCTAACGGTCTGCTGAACAAAGCATACAACAAAGTGTCTGGCTGGACTGTGCAATACTGTTACGATGGTCTTGGAAGAAGAGTTGCAAGCAAGTCAAACCTAGGACAACACTTACAGTTCTTCTATGCTGATCTCTCCAACCCAATAAGAGTTACTCATTTGTACAATCATACCAGCTCAGAAATAACATCCCTATATTATGATCTTCAAGGTCATCTCATTGCAATGGAATTAAGCAGTGGAGAAGAATATTATGTTGCTTGTGATAACACTGGAACACCTCTAGCTGTATTTAGCAGTCGAGGCCAAGTCATAAAAGAAATTTTGTACACCCCATATGGAGAGATCTACCAGGACACTAATCCAGATTTCCAGGTTATCATTGGTTTTCACGGAGGGCTCTATGATTCTCTTACTAAATTAGTTCATCTGGGTCAGCGGGACTATGATGTCATTGCTGGTCGGTGGACAACACCAAATCATCATATATGGAAACACCTGAATGCTGTCCCACAACCATTTAATCTCTACTCGTTTGAAAATAATTACCCAGTTGGCAGAATCCAAGATGTTGCCAAGTATACAACAGGTAAAAGTAACACATTTCTCGTGAAAATACAATTTTTGATCAAATTCTGGTATGGATTCAAGACTCCAGAAATCTTTGTGTACATCCAAAGTTACTATTTGGCTCTAATCTTACATATATTAAAGTCATCTCTTTAATAGATAATATCTTACTGAGCTTGGTCTGTTTTCTATAGTCTTTATGGTAACCAAGAAAATAATTAATAGTTGTTTCTGCTGCTTTTCTAAGTGCTAAAATTAGGGGAAGAATGGAGGAAGCTTAATTTGAATGTTTTCCATTATAAATAGATAGAAGGTACACTATTGATTTGAATATAGCTGTGCTTTGTAATCAATGCAATTAAAAATAATTTGTTTGCTGCAATAAATGCTGTAACCAGTACTTGAAAACATAAATTGATGTGAAACCTGCACAGCTGGGATTTCTGCAGACTACCCTCACTTTTTCTAGGATTTACGTGCCTTCTTGCCAGCATCCTTTTCTTGTTTTGTAGACATTGGAAGCTGGCTAGAGCTCTTTGGTTTCCAGTTGCACAATGTACTACCTGGATTCCCAAAACCAGAGATAGAAGCTTTGGAGACAACATACGAACTTCTGCAGCTTCAAACAAAAACTCAGGAGTGGGATCCTGGAAAGGTTAGCAAAAACCCTGTTCAGCTACTTCTAATACTAAATTAAGGAATTTGATTAGAAAATATTGAAGACCAAGGAAACCATGTGACTGTATCTTTCAACATAATAGGCAGCAAATGATCTAACAATGCTAGAAACTTTAATGTTGTCATATTAGGTACAGGCATCAGAGCAGAGGAGAGTTTTAAGGAGAAGCTTTTAGGAACACAGTGAAGAAACTTTGTAGCTGTTTACAGTGAAACTATCCAAATTTGAAGGGCAGGATAGGCAAAAGGATAAAGGTGGTTTTATGAAAACTGAAAAAGCTACAAAAAATTATGTGGAAATAAAAAATTAAAAGCATAAATTTTCATCTTTGTTAGCAAAGATGCCACAAGAGATGGAAAGTCATTGAGGGTATAAACAGCTTTACAAGTCTGTACATCTGCATAATTATTGCGGGAAACCAGAAATGTTGCTATGGATTTGTAGGGGAATCTGTAGAACTCAACCTTGCTCCAGGGCTTATTTTCAGTAAGAAGAGCCATGCAGGAGCTATCAGGGTCTAGCGATCAATGTAACTGCAACAGGACCAACTACCGATATTCTGAGCAGGTGTTCATGTTTTGCATTTGACCATACAAGCATCTGTTAACAAGAAATATGATTTTGCAGAGATGAGAGAGAAAAGATGCCTTTCCTCTAACGTAG
Organism: Limosa lapponica baueri; assembly: GCA_002844005.1. Taxonomy (NCBI): domain Eukaryota; kingdom Metazoa; phylum Chordata; class Aves; order Charadriiformes; family Scolopacidae; genus Limosa; species Limosa lapponica. The sequence continues at coordinate 1,427,586 of KZ505691.1, forward strand.
TCAGGAAAAGGAAGTGTAAAGTGTTACAAGTTCATGTTAGTAGCATTTAACATGCTTCTTTTCCCACGCACAAATGACTGCACAAAGTGCAGAGGGCTGGAGGGTCAGAGCTTGTTCCAGGTGTAGGAGCATGTCCATGTAAAATTGTCACTGAGATATTAAAGAAGCTATTACAAAGGAACAGAAAAAGTGTAATGATAGGTATAGTGATAAAAGACAAATAGATGGTTGGAGTAAGGGATTTTTAGCCTCGATGGGGAGCAAGATCTACAGATCTGGTGTACTTGCATGGTTTCTATTGTTCTAGTGTCTTGAGACCTTCACAGCCTGCTTTTCTTAAAGAATGGACTATAAAAACTGTTATTGCTATTTTACAGAAGACATAATTAGGTGCACAGAGACTAAGCATAGAATCATGTGAGAGAGTACTGCTTTGAGTTCAGGTTTCCACATCCCTAGGAGTCAGAAGACCAGTCATGTTGAGTAACAACTCAAAGAGGGGAGGAAGAAAAAAATGGAAGAATAAATATGAGAATAGCATTTGTGATAAATATGTTTTCCAGTTGTTTTCTAGAAACTAAAGAGTCCAAGAGACAGAAGGCAATACCTTAGGCCTTTAGAAAGCCTGTGCATATACCCAGGCTCTGTAGATGTGCACAATGTTTTACAAACAAATTGAAGATCCATTCTAAGCAATTTCTTAATTGCATAGTAGGGACTGTGAGACACTATAATGAACTGCAAGATGCCTCTCGTGCAAACTTTATTGGTATTTTCTTTTCCAGACTATCCTTGGTATTCAGTGTGAGCTACAAAAGCAACTCCGAAACTTTATATCCTTGGATCAACTTCCTATGACTCCCAGGTACAGTGATGGCAAGTGCTATGAGGGAGTGAAGCAACCAAGATTTGCAGCTATTCCTTCAGTATTTGGAAAAGGCATCAAATTCGCTATAAAGGATGGTATAGTGACAGCTGACATTATAGGCGTGGCTAACGAGGACAGCCGGCGCATTGCTGCCATCCTCAACAACGCTCACTATCTGGAGAACCTGCATTTCACCATAGACGGCCGAGACACTCATTACTTCATCAAGCTAGGGTCTTTGGAAGAAGATTTGACCCTAATCGGCAACACCGGAGGCCGACGTATCTTGGAGAATGGCGTCAACGTCACAGTGTCACAGATGACTTCTGTGATCAACGGGAGGACTAGACGCTTTGCTGACATCCAGCTCCAGCACGGCGCACTGTGCTTTAATGTTCGGTATGGAACAACAGTGGAAGAAGAGAAGAACCATGTCTTAGAGATAGCCAGGCAGAGAGCCGTGGCTCAGGCCTGGACTAAGGAGCAGAGACGGCTGCAGGAAGGGGAAGAAGGTATTAGGGCATGGACAGATGGAGAGAAACAGCAGCTTTTAAGCACTGGGCGGGTACAAGGCTACGATGGATATTTTGTGTTATCTGTAGAGCAGTATCTCGAACTTTCTGACAGTGCCAATAATATTCACTTTATGAGACAGAGTGAAATAGGCAGAAGGTAACAAAGAAAATCTCTGCCTTTGCGTCACCAAAGACTGCCTGTTTTTAAACGTAAAATGGTTTATTGTATTGGTTTTTCTAGATCAGAACTCTGTATATATAAATATAGAGGAAAAAACATATCCAACTGCCTTTAAATGTGACAGAAGATGGTATTTTAATATTGTTCGTTTAACTCTTTGAGAGATGACAGTGACGATTTTTAGTTCTTGTGTGGCAGTATTCAAAAATTTCAGAAGCAGAGTCCTGACAGGTGAGCAGCGCGACCTGCGCGTGAGGTGCCCGGGGTGACACTGCACATCCCTGCGGGGTAGGGGAGAGCGCAGCATGCTCTGCCTTCTTCTAAAGAAACACGACTTTTTTGTTGTTGTTGATTTAATAGTTCATCAGTTATTTACAAGGTTACAGAGCCTGAGTCTGCAACCCATGTTTACTGGGTAGTTTTTATCCCAGTGATATCTCCCATAAGTTCAAGGGATTGCGTACAGAAACCAGACCGTGTGTGGAAACTTCATAGCTGCTCACCAACCCCGTGCATGTCATTCCTCACAGCTATGATCTAAGGGATTCTCTAACCTGTGACACCCGACTTGTGTTGGATACAGTACGTAAAAGGCTGTCCCATATGGCCTTTAGCTTTGCTCAGCCATAGCCACCTCTCACCCCTCGTAGCCACCCAGTGACAAACGCCACATTGCATCTCCTTTTGCACGTGGGGGCTTCTCTCCCAAGGTTCCCCTCGGCACTGGGTTATACTGGGACCCAGCAGCATGTGTAGAGCTGCCGACCTTCCTGGCGGAGGGGTGCAAGGTGGCACTGCACTGCTGGGCTTCAGCCAGGCATCGGGGTGGCCAAAGAAGGGCTTTGTGAGCACTGTAGTCAACAGGAGTCTTTCCACTGGTATCAGTGTGCTCCAGACTGGGCTTTAACTCAGTGCTTTTGGGACAACCCTTGTTCCCCAGCTGGTAGAGCCCATACGGTGCAGTAACAACAAGCCGTGCAGGATCAGTCCTGTTGTAATCATTGGGCCAGGACTTGTCTTTTCACAGATCATTAGGAAATTGCAGTGTTGTTGGGTTTAGGCATCGCGTTCTTTTCATCTCAAATTAATAATCCTGTTGTATTACTCATTTTTTCCAGTCTGAAGATTGGTGGGTTGGGAGTTGATGAACCTAAGTGTGGATAGTAAATATGTTGATAAACGTAGAACATTTTGGGGATGACTCTTCACTTTTCAGCTCAATATCTAGAGCACATAGAAAAACATTATATTGCATGGGCAGAAGGTTTTATTTCCCAAGGTATCATGCGCTGCTGGCACAGTTATTTCATGGCAGAGTAGGTGATCCTTCTTTCAGCTTGTCATTTTTAAAAGACCTGATTATGGGGAGGGGAGGGAGGGCACACAGGGAGGGGGGGACGGGTAAGCAGATTTCCTTTACTGACTTTCAGAGGGAGCTAGAAGTCTTGTTATAGAGCCTGTGTATCCGTAACAGTGATGTTATTGCACATTTCTTTCAAAACAGACATAGTAAATGTATTGAAACAATTTCTGCTCATATTTACGAAAGCCAACAAAGTGCTTTCTTTGTCTTTCTTCCTTTCTTTCCAGTTTTCTTTTTTCCCTTGTTTTTGGGCAAGTGGAGCAGACTGTACCAAAGTTAGAGATGAGCCTGAACTGCCGCCTGGGACCTGAACCCCCCCGGGGGTTTGGACTGGGGTCTCAGCCTCACACCATTAGCATCTCTTTCCAGACTCCTTCCGCTCCCCTGGGAGCCAGCGCAGCTTTGGGGGTGCAGGATCAGGCTGAGCGAGAGCCTGGCCCCTAAAACCACCCTCTACTCCCCAGACAGAGGGAACTGTGGACCAAAATCTACACATACACATTTTGATCGGGCTCATCATTAACTAACGTACAGAATTGGGAGCTGACAACATCCAGGTTTGACAGCTCTGATTTCTGTAATTTTCCATACAATCACGGAGAATTTGAATACCTCCACACCAGCCTAAAAATGGACCTTCAAATCCTTGAGCCTCTAATATGCTTTTAATCAATGGAAGAATAATTTATGAATTGTATATAGAGAGTGCATTCATAAATGTGATGATGTATTTTATCACTGATCCAAGATGTCAATATTAGAGTCTATTTTACTTATATTTTAAGTGATTATACTTTTTTGCAATTCACTAATGAGGTATCATTTTCAAACTGCTTTAAATATCCATTATAAACAAATATTTGAAGCTATTAGAATTACCTTGAACTGTGCATTTCTAGTATGTAATACATATTTAGTTAGCTTGTGCCTTTAGTTTCTTAAAGTTATATTTGTATTATATGCAGGAAATGCACTTTGTATTACCTACAGCTGTGTTTTTTAATACTGCCTTGATTACTGTTGTTCTCATATTATGCCAAAAGGTCAAAGAGTGAAATGTGTTACAAGTTTGTCTCTGAAAGTTGATTTGGCATTTTCCCAGTTCCTGGGTGCAGTCTAAAGTACATTTTTGAACAATATTTCTTATGAGAATATGGACGTATAAAGAATCACGTGACATTACATGGCCCGAATACAAAAGAAAAAATGCTTTCATTGTAACAGTTTCAGAAGTTTAGGAAACTGTATAAAAACGTCGTGTTGAGATGACAGTGCTAAAGAAACAAGTTACTACTGACAGAGCACTGGAGACTGAAGTTGTAGCTACACATGGGCCAGCCAGCAGTGATTCGTGAGAATTAAGCAAACAAATAGTTTTAGACCATCTTGTTCATGAGAAACCTCAGACGGAGGCAGGGAATATTTCAGTCTCCATTTTTTTTCCTAGTAGTTAGACCAATTTCTCAGTGTCGTTTTTTGTAGTTTTCCCTTTTTTTTTTTTTTTTTGCACTATAGCCTAGAGACCCAAATGAGAAAAAAAAAAATAATGGCATGGAAATTTTTACTGTTATTTAGATCAGATAATTTGATGCTAGCATTCTGCACTGCAAACAAGGTTCTGAAAGTGGAAAAAATAAAATAATAATATAAAATAAAAATAAAATAAGATAAAATAAAATAAAATAAAATAAAAGCCACTATTGCACACTATCCTGTAGCAAAGTATCTACCATGAGAAATACGTGCTATTTTTTTTATGACAACCAAACAAATAGTGTGTACAAGTAATGTTTCCTTTGCTTTCATATTTATTTAGCAAATCTAGAACATTTTGAAGGTATAAATATATATATATAGATATCTACGTAGAACATAGCCAAATAAATATATATGAACTGGTCAATGTGCATCTCGGTATACACATCCTAGCTGTTTGGTTTGGGCCCTTCAATGTCCTGTTGGACACTAGCTGGGTAGACACGGCCTCCCTTTGTGGCCACGAGCGCTCCTGCAGTGCTGGCCCCTGGCCCTGCACCCCCTTACCCGCCAAGCCCCGGCTCCGCTGGCAGCGGGGTTTAGGCTCACAGAGCAGCGGCTTTTCCAAGGTGAGCCATGCAATGGGCGCTGCTGGAAGTTCTGAAGGTACGGTTCCGCAGGCGAAAGGGGTTTAAGGAAGAGGAGCTCCTCTTTTAGCCCAAGGGAGAAAAGACAGGCAGAGCCCTGGCAGGGCGTTCGCTTGCGCGGGGGCATTTGCCGTAGCGCAGCTGATCCAACACGGTGACACTCAGATCAGGCTGCCGCCGACAGCCATACGGGTTTTCCCTGTCAAATGCTGACTGTTATTTAAACCTCTCCTTGACACAAAACATTACCAGGTTGAAAGCACCCTGACTGCCGGAGAAATCGGTTCTCGGCAGAAACTGGGAATGGTGGAGTCGGACTCGCTGTGGATTTGTCCGGGCATTTGTCACCTGCCATTATTTGTCTAAGGAAACGTGTTTGACAATTTCCAGTTTTTCCTTAGATCTCGTGGTGGACTTTAGCCTTTTAATAAATGTTAGTATATCAGATCGTGTCCTTGACAGTATTTTACTTGTATGAACCATGATAAAACATTAAAGTCGTCATACTCTTCAGGCAGAAGTGTCAATAAGCGAGAAAGAGAAGCATAACATATGATATATGTCAAAGTAATGTTCCTTTTTAGCTTTCTCATCAACAGTAAAAATGTTTACAATGTATGCCAAGATCTTCAGTTTCTGTCTAACACCAGTTAGAGGTTCTGATCTTACAGAAATTGTGTTATAACGGCCTCAGCCTCATTGCTAGGAAACAATAGATCCCAATTTTTTTATTCCTGCTCTAACTCCTGTGCTGAATAGTGACTGGATACTGTACAGGTTTATGTTATATGGCTGCAGTTAAATGGTCTGATGCATTTTGCTCTGGGTTTCAGGCCAGAAGCATGCATTTTCTACAAGAACATCCCAGCAACACGCTGTAAATATTGAAAGTTAATATATTATGTGTCGATATTTGAAAAAGAAAGTACTTTGGCTATTTCATTTTTTAAAAATAAAGGTGCAAACTGATGGGGTGTGATGTTGTCTTTGTTTACACCATGTATTTGGGATATTCCTGTCAGTAAAGGGTACTTCCATGCAGCTAAATAAGGCCTTCAGAAAATATTGGTTGATTCAAAAGCTGGGGGGCCGGGGGCTGCTAGCAAGATTTCATTTTACTTCTGATTTGCCAAAGTTCATGCCTATAACTGCAGGTTTCGCTGCAGGTGAAATCACAGTTTCTGTGAGCAGGTTATTACATCTCATCAGAATAAATGGGAGAGCGAAAAAAATTCTGCTAAATGACTTTGCACTCCTGAGAACTGAGTGGGTGAAGTCAAGGGTGGTGGTAGGAGATGGGGAGCAGAGTGCAAGTACCTGCACGTCCTGTAGAGCTGCCTCAAATAGATGATGATGAATGACTGTGCGTATCAAAAAGATGCATGTGAGAAAAATAAAAAGCCCAGCACTTGCAGCAGAGAGGAGGAGAGGGTGAACCGGAGGGGCAGAAGGAGCATTTAAGGCTAAAGGAAAGGTTACGTGGTGAAAACCAGATCGGAGCAGCTGGGCTGGGCAACAACCCAGTGTGAGGGCTGAGGCTGGAAGAGCTGTGTTGGATGGCTAAAAGGGAAGCGAGGCTGAAGGGATGCCCTAGTAGAAGTGGGAAGAAAACCAGCCTGGGAGACAGTATTGATTTAGTGCTGCAGGTGTGTCGCAGCCATAGCTGGGGAGTAGGGTGTGCTTGGTGGAGGCAAAACCAGAGCTGTGGCAGGGTTAGCTGCTGCAGAGGAGCAGCATTGCCCTTTCTGGGGGAGAAGACAGAGCAGGGAGGGCCGAGGCAGGGGCCGCAGAGTCCTCGCCATGAGCTGCAAAATCAGCTGTCAGAGCTGGGGGTGCAGCACCCAGAGGAAGGGGAAACTGGGGGGGGTCATGGCAGAGCAACCGCAGCAGCAAGAGGCTGCAGCCCAGCGGGGGTAGTGGGAAGGAAGAAGCAGATGATACAGGCATTACCTGGGAAGTCATGCCCACAAAATGTGGTTGCTGCTCTCTAAAAGGATCTGTAGCTCTTCACACCTAAGTCAATGCATGAAAACTGTGTAATTTCCATATTGCTGTTCCCAAAACCGAACATCGACTCTTTGTCCCCCAGGTACCATGAGCATCTCTCTGTTTCCAACTTGTTTAAGCCTACAGCAATTCCAGGCCCTCGGGTACCCAAAAGAAACAACGCAAACAAGCCTCTGTCTTAATAATTTACATCAGAAACTGAAACAACATTCTCAGCTTAAAAAAAAAAAAGGGCATCTTCTGGCCCATTTTATGTATTTTTTAGAAGAGCAATGCACTTCTGGAGTCAACCACAGTCAAACCAGTTATCCTCAGCTCACTGCCCTGCAGAGCAGACGAGCGGCTGCTGCTCTTGTGCCACAGCCTTTGCACAAGCAGCACTGACAGCCTCAGCCTTTGCCTGAGGTCAATAGGACATTTCTATAGGAAACAGCCCTTGGGCAAAGTGGTTCCCACTGCATTTATCCCCACGATGGTGCAATCATCTGCCACGGACCATTTCCAAGCACACCCTTTCCTGCTCCCCAGAGAAGTCACGTAAACCAGGAGTTTAGACCCAGCACTTAGAAAGCAGAAGGGCTCTGCGGGGAAGCCTGGGGGCACACAGGCACTCTGCCAGCACCCAGCAGGTCTCCTGGCTTGCGGGGGAGGATGGTTTGCAGGAGCAGGAAGCCAGAGAGGAGCAGCCAGGGAGCAGACACGCAGCAAGCCAGGAAACCTTTAAGGCACAGAGGAGGAGGGAAGGTTTCAATGGGCACAAGTGACAGCAAGGCAGCCAGTGCTGCGGATGCCACACTCCGTGCTGATGGGGGGCAGTTCAGCACCTCCATGGCTGGCATTTGCTGCATTATGTAACGATTGAAAAAAACAGCTTGTAAACATTTAACGACGAGTAAGTTGTGCTGGATCTGCTACTGTATGGCACTGAATTAAGATAATACCTTTGTTGCAACCAAAAAGCAATTGTAACAAGGAGGTATGTGTAACATGCACACACTGCGTAAAATATGATGTGACTAGCAGGAAAAGGCAGAACATTTCACCACAAATAAAATTTGGCCACTATTTAGGCTGAAACTGAGTAATGTACTGAAATTGTCTCACCTTTGCAACAGTATTGCCCCCCAGTCTCTCTTACGATGGGGTAAACCTTCCAGCCTTATCAAATGCTGCTTGGCACAGCGTAACCTTGCTGAACCTTGCACTTGCAGCATGCTGAGCTCTGTCACTGTCACATCCAGCTTGCCTTTAGTCAGGTCACAACAAGGCAGGATCCAGGACACCAAAAATTAAGTAAGTTAAGGGTGGAGGGTTTTTTAACACACTGTTGAAGGAAGACACATGCAGGATATGTACCCCCGTGTAGGTACCCTGTACGCAGATACAAATATGCACTGAGACCCTTGCAGGGAGATGGCTGCTGCCTCGAGAGCCACCGCCAGCCCCAAGCAGCTGTGGTGCCTCTCACCCTGCTGCTGAGCCATGGGTGGACTTTGGTCTGGTTTGTTCTCCCAACACCGTAGCCTGGTGTTTCCAGAAAAAGCCTTTTTACTTCTTAGGAAACATTTCCTTCCTTCCAAGTCAAACAGAAGAAATTGGAAGTATAGGCACGAAATATTTAACCAGAGCAACCCAAAGGTGGCTATACACTGTTTAAGAGTTCTGCACTTCACTGGTTGTTCTCCACTACTCAGTGCATTGCTTAAGCTTTTGATCTTTTGTGCAAATCACAAAGTTTGTACATCCAGGCAGTGGTGGCCAGATCTGCTGAGTTACAGGGCAGAGCACCTGGTGTGATGGTGTTAGCAGGCATCTTCATGGTGCCACTTCTATAATACCTTTAGGAACTGTATGAATGACAGACACACCACCCACCAGGGCAAGGACACTTTAAAGTAAGCAATTTTCTGAAGACTATAAAAGGGGACTTGCCCAGTTCTGCATAAATGCCAACCAGAACAAAGCAAGTCCAATGTTAAGTAATGTAAAATTAGTAACTAATTATTAATTAGGAACTAATGTGGAAGTGAAAAATATTTTCTATTTGAGAGTACAAAGAAAAAACAAAACATTACATTATTTAGTAGTTGATATTTTTTATCTTAGCAAACTAAAGAAAAGAAAAAACCTTAATTCAAAACATTCTGAGACTTAAAACTTCTAAATTTTGAGCTAGAAATTCTATGAAATACACATTTCTGCAAATGTTACAAGAAAACTCATGGAGTTGTATTAACTATCATATAAGTCATTCTGTTCTAGAGTGTGGACTAGAGGAGACACTGGAAGATCTGGTTATGTCACACTTGGGGACACATCTTCATGATGGCTGCAGGTGGAAGTCATGGCCTTCATTTCTCCCTAAGAAAAATAAAGATGCAAAAAAAGTCTAAGACCTCCATCCCCACCTCCATGGAGGGCCCTGCTCAGCTGCAGCCAAGGCTCCCTCCTCCCCATAAATACCTGGGGGGTAGTTGGCTTTTGCATAGTTGATGACCGGGTGCTTCAAGGGCGTTATGATGCCTTGGTCGGGTTTCTGGAAGGCCGAAATGAGGTTGTGCACTTTCCGAAAGAGCCTCCGGTGGACCCCAGGCGCCGTCTGTGAAACCAAAGGGTGAGAGGTGAGGGGATGCTGGGTGGTAAAAGTCTCTGCCGGACACTGGGTGCTGGCACAGAAGTCTTGTCCTCAGAAATGTACACACCTCCCAGGGAAGGAGCCATCCCTGCACTTAGACCACCTGATGTGCCACCCTAAAATGAGGCAATGAGCCTTACTGCTCTCCTCCTTCCCTCAGGGCATCACGGCCTCCCTGCATTAAGACTGGTTTCCAGCAGTGTGGTGCTATAAGGCTGGAAGAGTGACAATTTCTTAATAACTACCAGAAAAACCCAGAGCCTGCCATGCTTATTAGGCAAGTTCCCAAGTGATCTTTCACTATTTCTGACCCTGATTTATTGCAGCCAGTGTTTTAACCTCCAACCTGGGGTTTATCAGTGAGACACTTCCAGCCTGGAAATACCAGTGAGACAATCTAGAGAGTTTTCTGGCATTTACTGAGGACGGGAAGTCCTTACACCACTACATTCAGGCATGGACACAGCCTCTTTGCACGCCTTTCTCTGAGCATTCAAGCCAGTAGGCTTGCCTGTTGATTGAGTATTCCTGTCCTGTCTGTCTCTTGAACAAAGGCAGCAGCGAAATGTTACCTAATTATCAAAAGTAGGAGGTTTTCTATCTTTCTACATTAGCATCTTTTCAAACACTGTGAAATGAAATTGTGTCTGCTTTTAATCAAAAATCCAATGTTAAATCCTTCAGGGCATTCTTGTAATAACTCCTCCCCACCAAAGACATGGGAGGACAAGTATAGGTCCTGCTGGCACCTGAGGGACACTGCTCTCACCCAGCAGTCACGGGCTAAATCCTGCCTCATTGGCACCAGCTGGGGGCTTTGCACTGCCTGGCATTTTACTAGTACTGTTTTAATTTCCTGCCTCATGCTTGAAAGATGGGTAAGACCTGAGCTTGCTCAGAGACTAACCAGCCACAGGGAAGGAAGCAGAGACAGGAAAGCACCAGCTGCAGCCTATCTTGCCCTTGGAGGTATATTTCATGGGGATAAGTTTGATACAGGCTGCTGTTTCTAACAGCTGAGGCCAGCATGGTCTTAGCAACACTTACTTTAAGGTTTCTGCTTGCTTAAAGGAAGAGTGGGCATCATGGGTCTGTAGCTAGCACCTGTCCCTGCAGAGGATGTATTGAGAGTCCTGGACTTTCAGGACACCTACGCTGTGAAATAATTATAAGGTTTGCCTAAAATACAGTGGAGGTGATGGAGGATGAGTTGCCGCAGTTCTATATAATACCAGCAGGCTCCTGGCAGAACTGTGGCTCCATGGAGAGAGGACCCCATGCTGGAGCAGGTTTGCTGGCAGGACTTATGACCCTGTGGGGGACCCATGCTGGAGCAGTCTCTTCCTGAAGGACTGAACCCCGTGGAAGGGACCCACACTGGAGCAGTTAATGAAAAACTGCAGCATGTGGGAAGGACTGATGTTGGAGAAGCTCATGGAGGACTGTCTCCCTTGGAAGGGACCCCATGCTGGAGAGTGGGCAGAGTATGAGGAGTCCTCCCCCTGAGGAGAAAGGAGCGGCAGAGACAATGTGTGACAAACTGACCACAACCCCCATTCCCCATCCCCCTGCTCCACTTGCGGGGAGGAGGTAGAGAAATCGTGAGTGAAGTTGAGCCCAGGAAGAAAGGAGGGGTGGGGGGAAGGTGTTTTATGATTTGGTGTTTTTTCTTATTAACCTACTCTGATTTGATTGTCAATAAATTAAATTAATTTCCCTGAGATGAGTCTGTTTTACCCATGATGGTAATTGCTGACTGATCTCCCTGTTGTTATCTCAACCCATGAGCCTTTTGTTATATTTTCTCTCCCTGTCCAGTTAAGAAGGGGAGTGGTATAAAGTGGTTTTGGTGGGCACCTGGTGTCCAGCCAGGGTCAACCCACCACATCCAGCATCCCTCCTGAGACACCAGTGCTCACCCTGGCACACTGAGTCCATTACCACCCCCACCCCATACCAAAAACCCTTCTGCTTGGGCAGTGCAAATCTACAGGATGCTCCTGATGCCTTACAGGAACGAATGAGCAAATTCTTCCTGAGTACCACTCCCAAGGGTGACATCGATAATTATTTACTCCACAGTAACGTGAGTCACTTTTACTCCCTGATCTGCTTCTCAGTAACCCCAGGAAGCAGTCTTGTCTTCCAGAGCACTGCAACCACTTCTGTTATAATAATGGCCATGGAATTATGCCTGTCTAGGAATTATTTAATGTTTGTAATCAGTGTTCATTAATGTGCAAACAGAAAGCTAATTATAAATTAATACACAGAGTACATCCAAAGAACAAGCCTTTCATAAAACAAACGCAGGTTAGCATTCCAATTCCACCAACCCAAATAGTTGTCTGTGTTGCAAATGGTGTCATTCTACACTTGAATTACCAGCTTATCATATGGGTGAAAATACATTTTGTATCAAGTTTTGGCTATCCTATATGTTTTGCAGTAATGATGAATTAATCTGGAGGTAAATTAACTTTAAAACACTGTAGATATTGAAAATAATTTCCTTAAATATTCTGACATTAATGGTATGTGGGATAGAAGGGAACTGATTGTGCTTGTCAAATTACAAAAACACAATTTTTTTGCCATTTAAAATGATGCAAAATAATGCACTATTGCATTATGCAACACCTGAAATGTAACAGGGAATTAATTTATGAGTTCAAGACTGTCAGAAGTGGCACCAAGACATCCTAGTGATGGGTGCACTCAAGATCGATTACCTTCGATGAAAATCAGATGATGCAGAAACATGAATAATTTGAATATATTTCATTAAATCAATATGAACATCAAATAGGATGCAGAAATTTTCAGAAGAGAAAGGAGAAATACACACCTCAGCACTCCAGGACCCAGTTTCTGTCTTGGACACTCTGTAAGTATAAACGTAACCCTGATGCCTGTGAAAAAAAAAATAATCAACAGGTATTTATTACTCATTTCTACTGTCAGGTTTCACAAGAGGTACACTATGTTATGTGGGAGTCAGTTTATCTGTTAACCTTTCCTTAAAAACAAATTCACCCATAAAAGCTCTAGGTAGATAAAAAAACTTAGACGGAGGTCAGAAGCCGTGTTCAACCTACTGGGTTCTTTGGGATGGGAGGGATTGGTCTGAGATCTAGTTTAGCAGTATTCAGTTATTCTAAGTTAATGACGTTGCTTTCATTCCTGCCTCAGCATTTTTTAAATTTTTTTTTCAATGACCTCCTTTTACTGAAACACACCAGACATACTTTCCCTGGAAAAAGTGAAGGTGTATTATTAGCAGATATCATTACTGTATTGTGACTGATTTAAATGCAGATCTTCCCAGAAGCAATAGCATGAGAGTAATTTGTTTGGAAAGCTACACCCACAAAAGCGAGGTAAATTACTCTTTGCCTTGCCCAAACATTCCTAATTCTCAAATATTGACAAAGGAGACTTATAAGAACAAGGAATTTTCCTTCTTTTTAAATCTTATTTGAGTCTTTCCAGAATAAAGAGTCATACACTAATAACACAAGACATACTCGTGTCCAGACTCAGTCTTACTTCTCTTACAAATCCAACACAATGAGTGATTTACATGGTAGATTATCGTATCGATATCCAAAAATTTAACTCAGAAGCAGAGACAATTGAGAGTAGTTCCCTGTGTGCAACATTAGTTTGGATGGTATCAGATAGGAAAGATTATATTTCATACTACATAGATTTACATGAATACACAGCAAGATTTTAGGGACTATTCCCTATTTCAGCATCAATTCTTGTTCTTAAGAAAGCAGAAAAATACTCTATTTCTTTACAATTATACATGGTATTATAGCTGTTACTACAAAATAGCAGAAGCCATCAATGACACAAATACCGTATGATTGCAATTACTTACGCTCTGTGTCATGGTTCCTGGATAAATTCTTGTTAAAAAGTCATTACAGCAACCTTTGCAAAGCGGTGTCTGATATAATTTACCCAAGTAGGAAGTTGTTAACAGTTGTCATGCTGCTACAACCCCACAAAGTGGGAGCAAAAATGCCTGTTGTGATTTGTGAGCTCTCCACCCCACCACTTGACTCCCACTGCGATAGAGGCGGAAGACACAGAGCCATTCCCTCCCGTTGGGGCTGCAGCAGGGACAAATTCCCTGAGCAGCAGCTGAGACACTGCCCTCCTCCTCGTGACAGGGAACATGCCTGATGCAGCCCCACAATCCCACCACTTCATCCACCTCTTTGTGTTAACCTAGGGAGCGTTTTCTCCAGAGACACGACTTTCCACCTGGCACCAGATGGACATGAAAAGTGGCCAGCCATGCTCACTTCATGGAAACCTAAGGAGGAAAACAGCCACCGTGATGCCACTTCTTCTCCCAGCAAGCTCAACTGCTGCAGTCCATCAGGGATTTGGACGGGCCCACACAACCTGCTGTGGCTGCGGGAGGAAGGAAGGACATGGAAGGGCAACACTGTTCTCCTGTCCTTGCCATGCAGTGTTTGAGGCCACAGCTCAAGCCTGGTTGCTTAAAAGCCCATCCCTCTAAGCCACCAGACACGTTCATGTTCAGGGAACCTAATATCTTCCATTAGGGCCTTTAGACAATCTTGTACCATCACATCCTTTCTTAAAACCTCTGAGAGCTGTTCCTGTATTGTCAGCTTGTCATGAGTAGCTGATGTTCACACTAAACTTTTTGTTTTAGAAATCACAAGGGGCTTTCCTGCACCTATGTATTTAGCAGGCAAGCCAATATATGGCTACTGAAACTAGGCTTTTACAGGCCATAGTGTACTGGGAAACACCAGAGACGTCCTGGCATTTTGTCCCATCTCTTTGAAGTGGGTATTTGACCATTTCCACGGTGATTTTTTTTCAAGCCTCAAAACCAACAGAATCAGTATGTAAAAATCTAAAACTCACCCTCTGGCCTCCTGTTTTTAATAATACACTGTGCATATTACCCATGCTTGTTCTTGATTGTCCCAAAGCATTCCAACTGCTTCAATCTCTTTAGAATCTGATTTTTCCACAAATGGCTCAGTTGTCTGGAAAGCTACCATCTGTTGTTTCTTTCATTATTTCCTCTATCTAAGAGATTGCATGATTTGAAGTGGTTGAGGGCCTGGGGTGCTGCCCTGACTCTGAAATGTCTGATGGGTTTCAGCAGTCTGCCAAAAGGGTTTACTAAGCTGGACAAATTGAAAAATAGAGGTCAGATAAAGTAATATTCGGGGCCAAAGCAGGGTGAGGTGTAAGATAGACACCTATCCTGCATTTTTCAAAAAATTGCACTGTAATATATTCAACCAAGCCCAGAGAAAGCACAAAGGATACAAAGATTAAAATCCCACAAGATACAGAAAAAGGAACAAGGATTTGGGAACATGGACGCTTTGAGCACAGCGTGGAGAATGGGAGGAGTATGACATTATTATCACAGCCTTGCGAGGGACAAGTGAGCTCTCCACTCACCTGGAAAATGTATATTTTTTTCCAGAGGAGAAAAGAAAAGGCTGAAAGACCTGAAGGGGTTCTCACTGTCCTTAAACTGAAAACCACAACATCATCATCTGTTGTTGGCTCTGAAGCCATCAGTAAACCCTGCCCCTCTCTCTAGATGGGTGATGGCCCAGGACCACCTACTTTAAAGGAAATGCACAAAAGGAAGGAGGATGCAGTTGGTAAGAAAGTGAACAGTTAGATCTTCCCATCTAACTACTTTCCATTGGGATCTTTGTTTCCAGAAAACGAATTACAGCTCTTCTGATAGGTACTCCTCTAACGAATATGATCTTATCAAAACTTTCTGTTAAGCAGCAGGAGCTTACTTCACTACCACTTCAAAGTGCTTTTTACCTTCCATGTGCAAATGACATGAGTTTGATGAGCCAAGATCTCTTTACTGCTACATGGGCACAGCCTCCCATGAGAAAGGTTTTTATGATTTAAACTACCCAACATTAACTGAGATGAGTGTGGACAGACCGAAGACCAAGGTGTTTTTCTTAAAACAAAAATTAAATACAAACATTAAAATTGAGATTGTGTAGAACATTACCTACCAAAGAGCTAAACTTGTAACACTGGGCAAAAGCAAGTGGTAAAGTGCATTTACTGGAGCTTAGGTCTCAGGAGACGAGAAATTCCCCCAGCCACCATGAGGGGACAGCTCAGTTTTCTACATTTTACCCAATTCATGGCAGAAAAAAGGTCCTAATGTGACACAATGTTCCAACATGTGGTGTGGCCATGTAACTAAAGCCAAAACCCAAACAACCATGTGGCCTGGGCATGGTGCTAGTCACCTGGGGCCTCCCATACAGCTTATGCTTTGAAGCCATTACCTGTGGAGATGCAGGCCAAGTCCACCTCTCGGTGACCTGAACTCCACCCTCTGCTGGACAAAATCAACAGGAGACGGAGACATCACTGAGAGGATTTCAAAGAGCCCTCTTACAGTGACACTGGTGTACCAGCATAGCTTGGGGGAGGACCAGCTCTTGACACCCAGGCAAAGACCCAACAAAAGGCTCCCCCATCCCTTCATCTGGCCCAAGGTCAGCCACAAGCCTCAATCACAATTGCAAAGCTCATCTATCATGACAGTGAAGCTCAAGGGACAGGAGCGATCGTGAATTAACCGCTTGATGAACGAGGCCCTATAAATTTTTGATCAAAGGCAAAAAATGCCAAAATGCTGATGAGGGGAAGCAGAAAGCAGCTATTGTTTTAAGTACAATATTGGATAGCACTTACAAAAGAGTGGTTTGGTCACCACTGATGATATTTTTATGTCATCTCACTTATTTTTTCATCTCCATAACAAAGGATGTGTTATACCAGCTGGGAACTGCACTAGTGCTGTCTCTGTTGCAATACCATCACTGGGAAAACTTTGTCAAAGGAAAATCTAGAAAAAGTTACAGGAAACAGTCCACTTTATAATATAGACTTTTTTCTTTATAGCTAGATAATTCCTCCCAAAGAGCTACAAAGGCATTATTCACAGATGACATACTGAGACAGCATCTGTCTACCTGTCCTCTCCACTCCTCCTTTTCCACTGTGATCAGACTTGTTAAAGCTGCATTTACTTTAACAGGTGAATAATTACAATCTTCTGCACCATTGAAATAGCCAGAGGATATTAGCCGCATGCTGCAGATTAAAATTAAGCATGACATTTCAGCTGCATGGTGTATTTTAAAATAATTTCCAAATGTTTTGTATCTCAGTTAGGAAAATTTATTAAACTAATTTGTATTCATTTCTGGATCCAATGGAACAAATAAAAAGGGAGAAAGACAGAGAGATAGGGGAAAGCCATGTCAGCAATAAATGACATGAACTTCTTCCTCTCTACGTAGCTTTCTCTTCTGATGTCTTTGCACTGCATCAATCAGCTTTTCTTACCTGGTATATTCACATGCTGACCTTATGTTGGAATGTCACTTTACATTATTGCTTAAGAACCAGAGAGCAGTGTGGCCTACAAACAGTGGTCCTGAGCATTATCTATTGCCCATACTCAGTTATAACTTTGCCATATTTCAACCTTTCAGCCTGAGATTTTCCTTCTTAGATTTTTGCCTTAACCTTATTTAGGGATGGACAATGCAGAAGTGCCAGAAAAGGGAACATGTTAGGCAAAACAATATTTTTTCCCACATTAAAAAAAAAATGATCTTCCAATTGTTGTGGGTCATGCCCAGTTTTCAGAGTAAGATGTAAGATTTGTTTAAAGGAAGGTATATCTCTTGTAGTTTCCAAGAGAAAGCAGCCCTCTAGACTGCAAGAAAAGCACCCTCTGAGGGTTGTTAGCAGTCGTAGCTGTGCCGTGCCTGGGCTGGCTGTACCATGGGCACCCAGCTAAGCAGTGTCCATGATCCCAAGCGGCAAGCAATGTATGTATGTTGCCTGGCCTAATTTAGTAGGGAAAAAAAAAAAAGAAGGCAATTTAGATTGGGTGTCTTTGAAAGGAAGATTGGGACTGAGTGGGGTGGATGTGGGAGGGAAAGAAAAGGGGACCCATCTCTATGTAAGGAAAGAGCAATGAAAATTGAACCCCTGGGAGATAGTAAGGCTAAATAAGTAAGGAAGGGGATATACAGAG
The DNA here is from genome assembly GCA_002844005.1 of Limosa lapponica baueri. NCBI lineage: Eukaryota > Metazoa > Chordata > Aves > Charadriiformes > Scolopacidae > Limosa > Limosa lapponica. The sequence continues at coordinate 1,445,388 of KZ505691.1, forward strand.
GTGAAGCATGAGCAGGCTTGAACAGGGAGCAGCAAAAAATGCTGGAGGAGTGAAAAAGCCAGGAATGGGTGGCTTGGAAGCAAAAGGTGTATGAAGCAAGGAAACAGCCATCAGCAATGCAAGCAAAGTTAGCAGGCTGTACAGAATAACTGGGTAGTCTCAAAATGCATTCCCATGCCCCTCACATTGGGAACCCAAAGTTAAAGGATACTGCAGACCTGAGCCTCCCATGTCAGTGTTTCTCTCGTGTGAAATGGAATTAACAAACTCTTCATCTCACAAACAGACATAACGCTTAGAAACCACTTAATACTATGGAGATGAGTACTAATAATGCTATGAAGATGAGTACTACAGGAAAGCCCATGGGGAACTCAGTACTTTTCAAATGGGGGGGTCAATGGCACTCAGCAGATGACTTAATGAGCATGAGAAGTCAGGTTGCAGCCACTTCTGCCTTATCTGGAGATGTTTGACGAAGGTCGTGGATCAGGTTCTGAAAGCCTGGTCAGAAGCACCAACCTCAGGCAGCATCCCAGTGGGCAACTCTAGACCAGGAATGTGGATGATGGCATGAGCACCACAGTGGCTACAGGGGTGGGAGATGGTTGCCACAGAGCCAAACTCATGAGTGCAGGAGAATTCACAGCAGTGCCTAGGAGCCTGCACATCCCACATCTGTGTTCATGAAGGTCTCCCCTGCCCAGGGTACCCCTGAGCTGCATGGCCTCCCCCACATGGCAGAAATGATAGCTGCAAAAATAATGAAACAGTCAGTTCAACTATCCACTTACACTTCTTCCTTTTTCTTTCTTTTTCCTTTTTAATGGTTGTATTTCTGCTTGGTTTATTAATCATAGAAAGGCCAAAAATTCTTGTTAGTTCATGTAGGAGAAAATCCTATTTAAGCTTAGAGCTCCTCACTCTGCCCTGGAATTTGCATTTTCTAGTTGACAAGCAGCCTGGTTCCTGCCTTATCTAGGTCTCAGACATACAATCAAGGTACAGGAACTTAGCAATTACCACCCATCAGCTAACCCAAGCTGAACAAATAGCATTCACATTGAGATGATGTGCAAGATACAAGCTCTATGTCAGCAAGAATGAATAAAATAGTTTAAATCAGTGTTTACAACATCTGAAAAGCCCAACAGAGTTACTGTAGCTTAACTCACAGCAGCACTCTATACACACCCACTTGAGTTTACACTTCTGTCACTGATTCCCCTACCAACACTTGTGGCAGAAATTTACCCAGGATACTGAATCACTAACTGCTACTAGCTTGCCATAATGCTGTAGCATTATAAAGCAAATGCATTATCTTGATTTTCTCTTCTGAAATTAACAGAAGCTCGAAAGAGCAAGTCAAATCTTGTGAAATGTCTCTGAATCTATGCACAGATTTCTGTGGATGATTGCCAGCATCTTCACGACTTGAACACTCCTAACCATCATCACAAATGATACTGATTTGCCTAAAGAGCAAGTGTGTAGCCTTTCCAAGCAAGGTTTATGTTGATCTAGTAGAAGGTGATGCCAGCCAAAAGCAATGCCTCGAAGAGGAATTTCTTCAAATTTGGAAATAAAATGGGAATTTATTCAAATCTGAGATGCTAAATAGAAAGAAATTACTTTACAGTGGGCCAGTAACTAAGCTTCATAAATTACTATGGCCTCCAGAATAGTACTTCATAAAGGCAAAAACTCATGAAATAAGGTTATCTAATGAAATTTCTTTCATCACTTTAAGCAAAACTCACAAGAACTGCAATAGATAAAACACTGTCAATAGCCCTGTAAATGTTAATGTTTCATATTTCTATGAAACATTTCTGGGTTTGGGAGTAATTCAGTGTAGCTCATTTTCAGATTTCCTGTTTCTCTCAGAGGCAAGGTAGGCACGGTCCGACCATAAAATCCCTGAACCTGAAAACACTGCTTCAACTAAATCCTCAAAACTCAAGCCTACAAAACCAGGGTAGAGCTAATCTAGGGTCTGTTAGCTAACAATCGTATCCATGCTGTCATTTACAGATTCGTTACCATAGCGGTTACCCACTGTTCAGGCTGTCTACCTTTCTAAAATCTTCCCAAGAAAAGCCATCGGGGTATCTGGAGCCATTAGCCAAGTCATTCTCAACAAAGACGAAACTCACTTTGATTAACAGGGAGCTGAAATACTCACCTCAGGAGAATTTACTGGTGTGCTGCAGGAGGCTTCTTTCAAAGCTGAAAATAGCGCATGATATTTACAACGGCAACCTTGAATTGAGGGGCTCCTCCTCAGAGAAAAGCTTTTGTTCCGAATTACATTTTAAATGATGATGATTATTATGTGCAGTGTTATAATAAATGCAATTATTCTGCCATTTCTATCGAAAATATTACATGGGAAACAAAAGAAATGCTAAGCTGAAGCTGGCTCATGATCCTGTATTACATCTTAGCGCTGTAGAGCTGATATATCTGCCACATCAGAAAGTTTTGGCACGTTGCCTGAACTTGTGCACTGTGGTTATGGTGACAGAAAAAATAGCACACGTAAAATCTGATAGAACTGCAGCCTATCCCTGTTGCCATTACTGTTGTTTCAAGAGCTTTAAACAGCTTTCCATTCCAGCTTTTTGATTATTCTCCACAAATTGAATGTAGCACAGTACATGAATGGCTGGTTTCAAACAAATAATCTGAACATACAGTTTGACAAGTATGTCATGTTTAGCTTACTTAAAGGTCTGAAACAACTACTAACATTCCAAGTATTTTCAAGTATATGAATTTTAAGACCCAAACTACAAATGCTTTATCTTTGCCAATTCAGGCATGAGATGCTTGTTCCTGCGTGTGTGCTCATATATCTGTAAAGGAAAGCAGTGCTTTTGGCACTCTCGGGCATTTTATTTACGTGTTTTTCAGGTGCAGTTTAAGAGGCTGCTTCTCAAACCAGCCACCGTTATAGTGTCCTGTGTCCCCCATTGACTTCATTAGGAGCACAGAGGATTTCTGAGGGTTCTAAAAACGTCAAATGGGGTATTGAGCAACGAGGAAACCAGACAGGTAAGGAAAGCTCCCTGGAACAATCAGGCTTTGATACTAAAACCTGGGTGTACTGCGTGTAGTGTCTAACATGTTTACAGGTAAAACATGTACACTTTTTAAAGCATATGCATTTTTTCTAGCCCAGTTTTCAGGAACAGCAAAAACCTTCTTGCTTATCAATGCAACCCTAAAAAATTTCCAGAAAAAGTTTGTGCTTCTCTGTTGACCCATGCAAAAAGGAATGAACAACATCCTTAAAGTATATACTATCAATTTAATAATGGTATTCATACAATGAAGATCTTGGGATCATCTGGTATTAAAAACTTTGCCAACAGCTGTGGGCAGCACCTCTGTTTGCATGAGCCCCAGGGGACACTGTTGTACATCAAAACCTTTCTACTCTTTTGTGCATAGTTTAATTGTGGTCTTAAAATATTTATGAAAGTGGGTTCTTTGTGCTTTGCCACAGCCACACCAAAAAAACACTCTCTCTTTGAAGGCTTGCAGGCATGCCATGTGCACACCGTGACTTTGGACAGCAGAAAGCAGCGGTCAAGGAAGATAAAGCAATACTTCAGGAGAAACAAAGAGAAAAAGCAGAATTTTCTAAGCAAACGCTCCAATGACAGGGGCCTGTCTGCCACAGTTACCCATCGCTGTAGGTCAGATTTTATGCTACTACCTGTCTCTTTTATGCTTGCCCTGTAAAATCCATGTCAGTCGCAAGGGATTCATGAAGTCTTTGACTCTTCTCCTTTTTAAAGGTCAGGGCTCCACTTTTTAATTGGAAAAGCAAAAGGCGAATGAGCCTGACCATGAACACTGCTGCCCTTATTACGTGCCTTAGGAGGCTCAAAGACTGGCAAAATATGTTACGGCTTTTCGGGGGTGCCTGGGGGGAAGTGGAAGGAGTGAGGGGTGGCATTACGAACTTATGCAGCTTCTTGGAAAAAGGAGGTGCTGTTTGAGCCTAAGCAGGACTTACATATTACTGTATCTGGAGCTGAACACGCAGAGCAGGCACCTATGTCAGTTAAAGCTGATGACAGTATTGTCATCCAAATATTTGTTTTATGACTTTTTTGATAAATGTTTCTTTTCATCAGAACCGTGCCTTTTAATTTTGACAACTCCCTTCTTCCCCCATGGTAAAAAAAAAAAAAAAAAATAAAAAAGGGAACTTAAGAAGGCTCTGATGTAGGGAGCTGGGGGCTTTTAGGTTTGTTTTGTCTTACTTTTCCGGGAAGTGCAGGGAGAGGGGAAAGAAGACAGACTGAACGTTCTGATTCTGGAAAACTGGACTATTTTTCTCTTTTCTTAGAGGAATAGGAACATCACTGGCAGTATGAAACAGTTTCACTTCTGTTAGAAATTGTCATTGGAAAGATGTAAAACTTCTTTTTGTTTAGCTCTGATATTTATTGCAATATATTTCATGGCTGACCAGCTTTGGTTCTCATGTTTCAAAGATCACTTCAGTACTTCCAGTAAACACAACTTTTGCCTAATCTTGCTATATCTAGGTATTCCTAGAGTGATCAGCACAAATTCTGAACCGAAATGTGTATTTCTGAATAACTTTGTTATTCCTAATAATTTCCATTATTTTTTTAGAAGTTTAAAAAAAAAGCAGAGGAGTACTTACTCTTTCTTTTATTTTCTTTTTCTGAAACAGTGTATACAGCAACTTCATGTTTCCCTCTTAGTTTTCACCAAAGCTCTCATGCACATACATGCTTGCCACCTGTTTCATCTCTGTGTATGGTGTTCAGACTGGAATTTGGGGAGGTTGGGTCCATTGGTTTATTTTGCCAAAGCCAGGCTTAATATCCTCCACTGAATACATGCCTATATTTCTCATGCTTTGCCAACTTGCTCCTACAATCTTTCTACTAAAGTGCTCTGCTTTGGTAAACTTTTGCCTATCAAAGCACTTCTCTAGTTTACAGCCCACATTTCTTTAAACTGCCATTGCTATCTTCAGTGTGAGACCATTTGCTGGTATCTTTATGATAACTGTCTTCAAAGTTATTGTTTGATATGTTGTCTACTGTATCTGCTATTGCTTACATAATGCTCTGAATTGAAATATTAAAAAGTATTGGAACTAAGGCTTAGCTTTAGCATTTTTCAGCCATCTTTCTGTCTATACCAGATTATACTCATCATAACATTTTTCATTTAATTTTTTATCTGGATTTATCCAAGATGCTATTGAAAATTTCCCTTATAAAAAATGTATTGAGGATCTATATTCTATAAGAAGCCTGCATAACATTCACCAGCAATATTTTTTGCTTTTACCCCTTTGCATGTTTGAATGCAACATAACATGAAGATGTAAGTGGCCTGTAATTTCAAAAAAAAATTAGGTAGCATTCTGTTTCTTACTGAATTGTCTTCTTTACATCCAAAGATTGCAGATCTTCATAGTTAACAATCCTTTCTGTTCTTCCTATTTTCCTTTCATATACTTTTATTTCATTCATGAAATTTCTTCAAAGGGACATAAATTACCAATATAGCAAAGAATCCCAACTGATTGTGTGCAGATGAAAGACCTTGTTACATACCTACATCCTGATTTAGACTAATGGTGGATTAATTTTAGGATTCTCTATTTTATTCAGCATAGTAACATTCTGCCTGACCCTTTCTCTAGTGCCTTAGTATTTCACCTGCACTGAATGACTTCTGAGTGTTAAGGAGATATATCACCATTTCCTCTGATGGTTATTTAAAAGAGATTTTGCTTTTATTGCCTATTCCTATCACAGGAATCATAGCACTCCTTACCTCTTGCTATGTCTATTCCATTTTCATTTAACGGAAGATGCTTCTTATTTCCCATTTTTCAGCTAGCTGTTAAGGTATTTGTTAGCAGTAGTGTTATCTTGGTTCACCTTCTGATTTCATGAGAGAAGAAAAAACACATTTTCTGCCACAAAGATCTTCCCTGAAAAGAAGGTTGCGCATTTCTGGATTGCCTATAACCTTCTTGCATGCCTCCATTTACTGGTCTGCCATGGAGGAATACTAATGCTCACTCAGGGCTTAGTTACATATTGTTGGAAAAGTATTCAAGACATTTGGGGAAAACCTGACTTAGGACTCTTCTCCCTCTTCTGGATTTTTTTCACCAAGTACCTAAGTGTCCTCTTAGTTAATTTCTTGCTGGCCCTAAAAACATTTTCTCCTGTATTTCTTCTCTTACTGAAGTCAGGTGCGAGTGTCTGTTTAGCCTTGGTAGACACATCTTTGCTCTTTCAATGCAATGGTACTTCTTTTTACAGCGTTATCTCTCAGGACTTCCAAGACTTCTGCTTTTACCAAAAGTAGGGTAATTAAATTGCCTCATTAAAATGAGGTCCTATGACTACAAAGTCCCCAGCTCTCTCAAGGAAACCGCTCTACCCTTTCTCTGACAGATCGTCCCATCAGATCTTTCCCCTCTCACTCTGTTTGATGAAACATTACCACTTAGTTCATTACCCATCAGTATTTCACATAATTCACAGGTAGTTTACTCCAAGCCTGATGGCTCGTGGTTCACACAGCCTGACCAAAAGCATCTCAAAGCAAAGGCACATTCTGGATGATAGTGATCAACACTATCATTCCCGATGACAGGGGACACTGAGGATGTTGCTAAGCACATCCATGAACGCATTACAGAAGACAGCAGGCAGAGAGCAAGAGGATTATCCTACACGTACGGGTAGCGTACGCCATACCGAGTCAAGTTGCCTGGCTTTTCTCTATGGCACTTCACTCATCCTTCCTACGTGCTCCAGGCCTGCTTTCTCTTTACCCCCTTTGCGTGGGCTCTGTAAGGCAAAACCTGCTCCTCTGCACTCTGCGAAGAACCCCACAGCCCCTATGCACCCCTCTGCCTTCAGTCAAGGTGAAGGAGCCAACAGCCTCCCACACGTCTGCAAAAAGTAATATTAGGAGATATTTTGTCGCTCTTATGTAGGAGTACCCCATACTGTGGATATGAAGGCTGGAAATCAACTACCACCTCAGCAGCCCTTCCCGGCACCCCACTCCCAGCCCCACTGCCCTCGGCTGCCCCGCACCCCGGAGAGGTGATGGCAGCTGCGCGGGGCTGGCCACACTCACAGCACACAGAGGCAGTAGACTCCCGGGATGCTCTCGCTGTCCCGCAGCAGGTAGCTGCCATCGGTGCCCGCTGCCAGCAGCAGCTTCTCCCCAGTCTCACGGGTGATGCCTCCATGGTAGATGGGCAGCGCGTCCATGCTGGGACCGTCTCCCGCTGCGGGCAGCTCTCCCTGTGCACGGTGCTGCCTCCGGCTGCTCCTCAGCTGTGTGTTGCCCTCAGCACCTCCGTCTCGGTGGCAGATGTAAACAGGATGTGTTCACACTTCTGATACCTCCGCATAGGTTGAGACAGCGCTGAGGGAAGAGTGAGGAACGAGCACAGCTCTTTTGTGGGTGTTTTCCTTCGCCCCTTTTTGTTTTCCTTTTTCACAGGCTGTAACATCCTCACGGCATCACAGCTCTCGCACATAGGTGTCATTTCACAGCCTACCCTCACCCATGTGGCCCCATGGCGGGGACATGACATGATGAAGTGCACGATGGCAGCGGGGCTGATGGCCACCCTGGGTTGGGACAGGGAGGCCAGGTCACCAGTGGCAGCAGCTGCCACCAGGCGCTTGTCTCCTCTGGCGTTAACGCAAGAAGGGACAAAGAAAGGCAAAGCAGGACCCCCAAAACCCTCTGTGAAGCAGGGATTATTTTTTAACCTCTTTTAAAATCTCCAGGGGTGAGAAACTAGGGAAAGCAAGCTGGCCTTGCTGTCCCTACCCTGCCAGGCCACTCACTTCAGGCCATGAGTGCTGAGCGCAGCCCCGGCTCCATGGCAGCTGGTCTAGGACCCACAGACCATGGACCCCAGCTGATTTACCTCATGAGGGGTTATTTTCATAGGCTTTGGTGGTGTTTAATTGCTGTTAATGTCAGGGGTGCTCATTATTTCTGGTTGGGGTCAGCCAACAGCCTCGGCGTAGGCAAGGAGGCCCCTCACATCCTTCCTGAGGCTTTTGGTGCCGCTGCCACCTTCATGTGGTGTGTGAGCAGGCAGCCAAAATCCAGAGACATGTCTAAAGAAGCCATTTCTCTCACCTGCTCTGGCCACAGACATTTCCTCAGTACATTTGCCACCTGAAAGCTCCCATAAGCACATGCTTGCAAATGGGTCTGTTCGCAAACAAGCTGAAAAATGGGCTTTTATAACCCCATAGATATTTCCACCCATGGAAAAACCGAGCATGTTTCCTGGCGCTGAGTGGCACCACATGACAGTGACAAGGCGGTAGTGACAAGGCGGTGCTGCCCATGCCACCATGGCCACCGGGCCAACCCCTTTGGGCTGCAGTGAGCTCAGGGCTGAATTCATCCCTGGCGTGAGACTGCCACACTCCCCTGATGAGCCACGTTCTCACACCTGGGTGTCGGAATAATAACTCACTAAAATATAGCCGTAACTACAGGTCGTGCTTATGATTGATTCATTTTAAATCGAGTTTGCTGGCAGGACAGGGCAGAATGAAATCATCTCATCCAGGTGTTCACAGAATGCTGTGTCCTGCTTGAAGTTAAGGATGGGCGTAAAAATAGCTCTCTAGATACACACATTTCAGGAACAAATATTAAATTAAAAAGTACCAAAAATAAGCACTGCTCTTTTTAAGTTTCAATCAATCAAAATGTTTTCTCTTGATCATTTCACAGTGCACATCTTTCAATTCTGACCTTTAATATAGTTTCTCCTTGAAAATATTTTTTTCACACTAGCTTTAGCTTTTCCTTTGGAGGAATGGGTGTTTCTGACCTGTGAGTCACAGGGTAGCTCGCCCGTGGGGCACTGCACCAAAGTCACTGATGGCAAAGCTGCAGCTTTCGGAGGCACCATCAGCCTCTTGCCCCACAGGGAAAGCCCAGTGAGCGGCTGCCTCCCTGCCTGGCTCCTGAGGGGCTGAGAAAGCTGTAGAGAGCTCAGCTGAAGAGGGACTGAAAACTTCCACCACCATGTTTATGGCTCTTCTATCTTGTTACGCAGGTGTTCATTATGCTGTTTACGTGAACCTGGGGACTCAGCTATCCTGCTCGGTTTTTTAAACCAGTTGTTAAAGTATTCATGCAAAAAAAAAAGTAGAGCTGCTACCTACTGCAAATGTGATTAATGTGGATAGTGACAAGGTGAAGAAAGACACTGTTCCCTCATAAAGCTGATGCTTATTCCTTCTCCTTTTCCAAACTATCTATACTCTTGGGGATTTCATCTAACTTTCCTATTTCTTAACCTATTCTCAATATTAACAGCTGATTTCAGAAAAAGTATCAGTGTAGTTAGCTGGAGAGAAAAAACAACCAGAATCATCCAACCTTGCAGATCTCATTACCCCACTCATCAGATTTCAACTAAAACATACGTAGAAAATCATAAAATGTTTGACTATGAGATGGTCTCTTAATAAGGGAGTCACCACATTACCAGGCCAGCCTGCATACTCCCGACCCTTTGATGAAGCAGTTTCTATTACTGTAAAAGAGCTGTAAACACACAATTTGCTTTTGTAGGTAAGGAACCCATAAACTCCAGCTACTGAACCCCAAAGCCCAGGCTTCCATACAAAACCCTTTATGGCCAGGCTGACTAGGGGATACGCAGCTTTTAAGAAGTAATGGAAACACTGGATTTTGGAACAAGGGACACTAAGAAAGCATTGAGGCATCATGCAGGATAAACCAAAGGATGCAGGTGCTTCCTAGGTGGAGAAGAGAGAAACCATGACACTGCTAGCACAGCTCTGCACCACACTATCAAGGCTGGAGAAATCCTGCCTTCTCCCAAATAAGCCATCTTCACCACAGCTTTGCACTGTTGGCACCCAGTCAGACTCACACTGACTGCTCCAGTTTTTATCCATTTAATCTTATGCATCTAAAGTGTTGTTTGCCATCCTATTTCATACTGCTGCATATACTCAGTGGGTTTGAGAAGGCCAACTACAAAATAGATCAGCAGGCTCATGAGATTAGGAGAAACAACAGAGAATCAAGCCTCAAAGGGGTGCTGCTCTTGTTTGGACTTAGTCCCCATTGCCTTCCACCTCAGGCACCCTGAGCCTTGCCCAGTAGGATGCTTGTTTTATTTGGAGAATATTCAGCATATTCTGGACACCGCAGTTTTGTGCCTTCCCTAAATCAGTCCAGCTAGCAGTCCCTGCAGTATATTATAAAAAATTTATCTAAAAAATATATGAAGGAAAGGAAGCACTTAAAAGTACTCTGAAATATTTGGTCATGAAAAACAAGCTTAGAAAGATGGGCCTGCATAGACCTCTTGGGTCATCAAGTCTACTTCCCTGCTATCTTAGCCAAACACATCATATAATCCCTTTCAGAAACTCATTATACTCCGTCTTAAAAGTAGCTTGGGGTTTTTTGTTGTTGTTGTTTCCACTGATCTCCTTGGAAAGCAACTGTAGAATGTTACTATTCGTTTGTTTGGAAACCTGCTTCCAATTTCCATCCTCAATTTATTCATGACCAATTTATACTCACTTGTTCTTGTGCCAGTGTTGTCCTTTAGTTTAAATAGATGTTTTCTCTTCCTGGAGCTTATGCCTATCCGGTATTTATAGTGGCCTCCCTCAGCCTTCATTTTGCCAAACTCCTCTCACACTTAAGACTCTCCCTCCCCATGGTCGCTCTAATTGTCTTTTTCGGTAGCTTCACGAAAGCAAAGTGAATCATTTGTGAATAGCGTGCACTATCCTGGCCAATTGCTAACATGTGCCTCATAAACCCTCACCAGCGTTTCATTACCCTGCTGAGAATACCTTGTTTTGTATGTTCTGTGTCTTTCCACTCCTTGTTCTTTTCTTACCTATGAACATGCAGATATAGTAGAAACCTGGTTAACAAGCACTTGCACTCAAATCCTTTTGAATTTCATCCAATTTATCCTATCCTGGTCTTCAAGGTCACTCAGTTCTTCCTAAATGAGAATTTTATTCGTCTCTGCAGTGACAGTACCTCCCTCCCTTATGCCACTGGTAAATTCCATTAGCACACACTTAATTTTTATGAGATCATCATTAATATAAAATGTTAAATAATATCAGGCCCAAGACTGATGCTTGCGAAGCTCTACCATCTTTCCTCAGCACTGATCTTCTCTTCCTACTACTCACTTTCTTATTCACTTTTCAATTTCTGTACTAATCTCTCATTTTAGCTAATAATTTCCCACATGGCACTGTACCAAATGCTGTACTTAAGTTTACATAATTATCTCTAAGCACTTCCTTTGTCTAGAAAAATCAATTTTGATGATATTTCAGGAACCGGAACTTGTAGAAGTACCTGAGAAGTGGAGGTAAGAGAGACAAAATGAAATTACCTTAAGTTTTTTGAACACCTGCAAAGATTTGGACTGATTTTCATTTTCCAATGAGCTGCTTCATTCATCCCTAGCAATGACATTTTCATACATTGTTGAATTTTATAACAATTCTGAATATTATAACACTAATGCAAGAGCATCATTAAACTTCTCAGATATTGTTATTTGACCAAAAATAAGAATGACCTTCAGGACCTTTATGAAATTAATGCTACTGCAGAACTGTTACAGGAAGGCCTTGTATAAAGGGCTATAAAGCAAGATAAAAAGTAAAGTACCTGTATTGGTAGTTTTGCTGATACAGCATTATCATCATAAATGCCATCCCTGTAGAAGTACTGAAAAAGCAGCTTCAAAATCAGCAGCTATTGCAATGTTTTTGAAAAAATATTTAACTGGCAAAATGCCACATTAAAAGACAGCTAACTTTAAATATGATTTTCATTATTTCATGTCACTTTCATTTTTAGTGTAATCTAACAAAATATTCAGAGCAACTGTATAGAATAGTATCTGCAGACAGAGACTTGCTATTCACACAAGAAAGTGATGCTGAGATTCAGTAAAATGTTGGTTATTCTACATTGTCATGTTTCCTTTTTCAGCTAAATGAAAGAGGTTGGAAAAAGCAGGCTACGATTAGCAAATGTGTAATTAGCGGTAAGGTTCTGAGTTTCAATACAGAAGGAGAATCCAAAGACATTTTGGCTTAAAGTTCATAGATTAGCATATATTTCTACAGCCACCATGTTAGGCATGATATTCAATGGGGAAAAAAGGAAAAATAAAATGGAAGACAGTTATAATAAATGAAGTTTAGCTGCAGGTGCAGATGCCAGCTTTATACTCCAGGAGACATACATTGTTCACATCTCATTCACTTTGAGAAAGACCAACCTGTAAGACTGGGCTGTCACAGAACTGCTCAGTGTTTGGGTACTTGTGAGGGCAGTTGCAGATCCAGGCTTTTGCCCCCTTCAGATTAAACCTATAGCCCAGCGAAAATCTCCTTACCTCAGAATATTAAGTCCTCAAGTACTGTACAGTGCTCAGAACTTGAAAAAATAAACTTTCTCATCACCCGAAAATCAGGTGTTTGGTGGCATTGATTGGAGCTGATTCTGGGGGAGGACTGAGAATATGAAAGGTTATGGACCTTTATGAATCAAACTCTTTATACACATCAACTTTTGTCTTCTGAGCACAAGTAATACATGCATACCATAAATGACGACATTTCAGTGAACTTTAACAATATTATTTCCTCTGTGTGGTCTCACTGCTTACCTGTACAGTTGTTTTGAATGCTTTGTGAGTGAGATAACACTAAAATTGAAAGCTACATAATATGGTGAAATTCATATTAAAAGTTATCCGTGTTTTAATGCGGTTTCTTTTACCGGTTAATATTTCGTATTTCTTTCTCCAGAAGCATTGCAACAGCTGGCTATTTTGCAAGTGCACATGCATTACCAAGCAGAGATGCCATTTGCGATAATGTCAGCATACGCAAAACTACTCAGAGAAGCTTGCACTTTTTTATTTTCTGCTACTACTCTTTCAACAACCCTTTCCCGTAAAATTCGGAAATGCACAGGTAGTCATAAGCATTAGGCACCCAGCTGCTTTGGGGACAAAGACTTCCATGTCTTTATGATTTAACTGAATCAACTTCAAAGTCAACAGGGCTAAATTGTATAATGACACTCTCAGGGTGGAGTAAATGTCCATGCTGGAGCTCTTCCTGGAGAAATTCCTGTGTGAGCAAGTCTGGAGTTGAATATAAGCTTTAGAAACTAGATTTCCACACGACACATGCACAGTAGTTAAAATTGATTTGCTGACATCCCATATGAGTTCCTAACGGATATTTATCTGAATTACAACAGCACCATGCAATTAGGCATAAATAAGGGCCTTTGTTCTGGAGGGGAGGAAAGTTTATAAATTCTGAACCATATGCAATTGCGTGTCTAATCTCTGCCTGCAATTATTTCAAATACACATCCAGATGATAGCATTTATATTCATTCTGAGATTCATCGAGCTTGAGGCCAGAAGGGATCATTATACCATCTGGCCTGACCTCCTGGATATCACAGGCCATTACATTTCCCCAATTACCTCTATATTGAGCCCTGTAACATGTGTTTGACTAAAGCATAACTATTTTTGACTAAAGCTTATCTCCTAGAAAGACATCTAGTCCTGATTCAAAACCATGAAGAGGAGAGAATCTACTACTTTGTGGGTACTTTGTTCCAATGGCTAATCACACTCACTATTAAAAATGTAGGTCATGTTTCCAATTTGAATTTGTCTGGCTCCAGATTCCATCCGCTGGATCTCGTTATACTTTTCAGAGTTAAATTAAAAAGCCCTTTGGTACCCATTATTTTATCCCTGTGTAAGTGTTTATTCTCTAGAGTCAAGTTGCCTCTCAAATATTTTGTTTTGTTTTTTTCCAATAGGCTTCACTGAACTCTGAAAGATCACAGGGTAAAGTGTACTCTCTGGTCCTTCTTCTCTGTGTATTTTTCTTTTACCAGGTATGTATTTCAGCAGTGTCCAGCCCCTCCTCGTGGTGCTGACAACGCACACAAGGAGTGTGGGAGTCCTCGCTGCCCTGGAAACACATACTCAATTGCTTTCCTGTTATGAACCTCTGGTCTATAAAGTCTCTCCTTCCCAGTACACAACTGTAGGATGAGGGAAACTATACTACTCTCAAGTTTCATAAGTACAGAATTCAGTATGTACCATTTGATCCCAACAGGATCAGTTTATTGTATAATCCAGGTTTCTTTTATGATTGCGCTCATCTCATCATCCTATACTATCAATTTGTGGTGATACACAAACTGCTTCACCCAAAATCAAACATTGCTCATGGCAAAATAAAAATGCCCTGTGTGCACATCCCTGCTTCCAGCTTGAGTTTCTAATATTTTGAGATTCCAATCAGAAGTCTGCCTATAACAGCACAAAGGGAAAATATCCGGATAGATATTTTCTTTTAAAATTTTACGTCATTTATTAATCAGGTTTAAACTAAATGTTAGAGCTAATAGTTCAGTACTGCCTGGCATGTATTCTTTCTTTGCACTAAGGAGAGATTTTTCACTTCATAAGTCATTCAAAATCTATTGTCATGATGTTACGTTAGTCTCAGTACAGAGAGACACCCACACACACTTCCACTCTGAAGGTTTTGTGTAGCGAGCACACTGGCAGTGAACTTCACTGCATGCTCATATCACAAGCCAGGCTGTCAGCAAAACAGACACAATCTCAATAAGGAAAAAAGAACTTATTTTGGTTACACTAATTGTTCTTTGAAAGTTTTGCCTTAGTATTTGGGCACAGATTGCTTTTCTGCCCTACATCAGAGACTTCAGCAACAAAAAACATTTACATTTCTGTCCAAAAAAAACCCCAGAACTGAAGGATGTGTGTATATACACACATACACACATATGTGATGCTTATACTTTAAAATACCCGTGCATATTAAATTTCTACTTTTTTCCTGAAAGATACTGAAAAATGCCCTCATTAAGCTTTATCTTTTCCCACTGCTGAAGGACTGCAATAGAGTTTCTTTGCTCCAGCCCAGGAAAGAAAACTTGTATTGGACTCAATGCCTGGCTGTACCATCGGATCATAAGCTACACTGATAGTAAGATGATAAGTAGTGCTAATCCTTTTCTGACTGAAATCAATAGCAGAGCTGTCCTGCTTGCAGTGAGAGTGAGAGCAGGTGAAACCTCTCTCGGCAGACAACAGGAAGCGTGTGTTTTGGGAGAGCAGCAATCTTTAGGCAAGGACTACCCAGCATTCGCCTTTTGGTTAGACCCTTCCAGTGCTGCACAGTTCGTAGCACAGATTAGCAGAACTCTGCAGATCTGGCATCTCCAAGCAGCACAGTGAAAGTCTGTGGGTGGACTAAACCCACGTTCTTTTCATTTCACTATTGATTGCAGACTAAATCAAATACAGTGGGAGAGAGAACAGAGCAAATGAAATTGAGCTGGCCAAGACAACAACATTTGCATGCCAAGAGAGGCTCTTTCTCCTCATATCACTGTCACGGCTCTGTGCATTTAAGGCCATTCCCTAAGGCAGATGTGGGTTTTCCAAAGGTTAGAAGCTAAGCAGATGAAGTCTGGGTGATGCAGAGGATCCACATAACTCTAGGTCACCGCTTTCAATCCATACCATATGGGTACCCTCTGAGAGCCAGCACTCTCACGCAAATGCCTGCAGAGAACCATTTCCCCTTGGCTGGCATGCTTGGCAGCCCTGTTGGTTGGGAAGCCATGTCTCAAGCATGGCTGAACCCTCCATGTCAGGGTCAAGGTGAGCCAAAGGACAAGATGAGGAAGACTGCACGCGGTGGCTTGCTACTCTATTTTAAGATAAATAAAACTGCCTCAGCCACCAAGTCTGCAAGGCTGAAAGGAAAGCCTTTGCCTTTGCCTCTGCCTCCCTCAACAGGTCTCTTGGGTTACACCCAAGCTGAGGTGGCAACGGCCAGTGGGGAGCAGGAAAAGGTTTAAGGCACCAAGGATGTCATTCTCCCTAGTGTCAAAGGGGAATTTTTATATGGAGATGAAACATACTGCTTGACTTGGCATAACATACCCATGAAAGGATGCTACCAGGTCTATGGGAAATGAGTCCCAAGTCCCAAACATGGTAAAGAGCCCCCCACAAGGCTGCTGCCCCTGTGGGACTGGCTCCTAAAAACCAATTATAAAATACTTCACACTGGAGTCTTTTTTGATTTGTATGTGGTCATTGTGGCTCCCATGGAGATGGTGTCTAAGCATCCTGATGGTGTTTGGGGACAGCATCCTCATCCTGACTTCCTTGCCCGGGTGAGATCAGGCTCCCCTGTCCCTGGGACCTCACATCTGCAGGTACTAAAAGTCCTTTTTCTGAAGGAACTGTCCTCTAAAATATAACTGAAAACCTTCACTTCTAGTGGTAGAAGGAAAATGTGTATGAAAAAAATGAGACACTAGATCAGTTAGACACATTTTTTTGCCCAGTGCTTATCACAAGTCCCCTTACAGCAAAAATGTTAGCTGTGTCTGAACAATTTGCACTCAGGCTTTCCAACCTGCAGTTCAAAAAATGTAAACATTGGGCCATTAAGATTTAATTGCTTTTTGTATTCTCTGCAGAAGCTTTTACTATGAACTATTCATAAGCACGCTCAGAGCTGTCCAAAAAGCACATTAGGGCTTTGCTTACAGAGGAATGTGCTCAGGAACACTGGCAGGCACCAGGCTGCAGTGACCTGCCTGCCAGAGAGACCCCAGACTTCCAGAGAGACCCCAGCCCACTGGGGAAGAGCAGTGCAGTGGCAACAGGACAGTCAGGGACCACACCGGTGCCCGGTGAGGAAACGGTGCCAGCCCTTTGCCACTTGGACCGTAGCTGACACATTATTCTTTTGCTGCTAAATGTAGGAGTTTGACTTCAATTTCCTGCTCTTGTTTGACAGCTTAAACAGGCAGAAATCTCCTGCCTGAAACTTTTTTCTACCTCAGAGAGGTCTTCATCAAATATGAGGGGGCTTTCCCTCACCAAGATATTGTAGTGCAAATTTCAAAGCAAAATGTAATTCTCATTTTATTTTCATTTAATTAGTTTTTACATAAATATTTCATCAAATACCTGGCTTTTTGTGTTGTTTAAACACTTTCTTTTTCTGTTCTTCCTGCAATATTTTCACCCATCAATTCTAATAGACAGTAGAATAATACTGGCAGATTTTTAGGGCATCATAATTGGTTTCTTATAACTTTTCCAAAATTTCCTCAGTTTCTACAAGTATTTCAGAGATGTAAACCTAACTTCTTTCTGATAGCATGTATATATTTTAACTGAAAAACAACTGAGAAATTACTGAGGGAAAAAAAGGAAAAGCAAATAAAAGTATACAAGAAATGAGATAATTCTAGATAGCACATTTCATTTAACAGAAAAAGGGGACAGTCACCGAAAAAGAAAAAAAAAAAACAATAAAACGTGTGCTTTTCCCTTGACTGAGCCATGTCCAGACTACAAGTCAGTGGAAATGTTCATCTTCAAGGAATCAACTTCAAGGCATTTGAGGTCAGATAATTTGGTGGAATATCACATTTTTAGCCCACTCCTTTCTTATCAGTGGTGTCCCCTTTAATGAGTCGTGTCTCTCTTTTGTAAGAGTGTATAAATGCCCCCAGTGTGACTAAGGTCAAAGTAGTAACAATATAGTCATAGGCTTGAAACCCCTTCTGATTCAGCGTCTGTAACACACTTCTCTGCCTTAATCTTCAAGAAGAAAGGACTGACACTTTAGAAAGTCCTCATGTTCCTAATTAGTCACAAGGTGAAAGTAATTTTTATGGCGATAAGACTATGTGCTTTCTTTACATGTGTTTAAATGTCATTCTTCACTTCCAATGGCAAAGGTATGTAGGGACAAAGTATTTATAGTACCACCATAAAAAAAAAAAGTATCATAATACCTTTGTTCTACACAGTTGGTGCTCTATTAATGCAGTATATTCACTGCTGCCTTGATTGGCGAAAATCTAATAACACAAAACTAGATCACTAATTTTTGACCTCTTACTTCTCAGTTTCCTTCAAGGGGTAAAGAGCTGTTTTACTGAAGCCTTTTTAAATTACATTCACTGAAAATTATACAGTAAAACTCATTCAGAAGATTATTTCTTTACAGAGAAAATGTGAAATTACCTAAGCCTAGAGCAGCATCGGGAGCAATGTAATGAGCCTTTAGTACTGCAATCCAGATCCCCTGGATATCACCATTTCTCCAGAAAATAGCACCCACTAGTATATAATGTGCATCCACCTTTTTACTGCCCAGAGGTAAGATTTGTTTCCTTCCCTTCAGCTCATTTTCCCTGTTAGTACAAACTCTGCTTTTCCTCTGTCTCTCTTCCCCTCACTGAACATTACCACCCACACCTTCACTGTTCTGTCCTCAGCTTCAAAGAAACAGAAACCTCTAGACAGCCATAAGAAAAAAAATCAGTCCTCCAGTAATAGCTCCTGGTCTACCTGAGATGGTGGCATTACTGTATTTTCTCAGTGTATTTAGCTTCCCTGGCACTTCCCCCACAACAGGCAACGTGTCCCCTTCCACTGTGACATACTGCAGTCAGGCTGAGCAAGCACAGATGAAGGAAAGGATGAATAGGACTGAGGCACCGCTGTTTTCTCTAGTCCTACCTATTTATCAAAGTACTTTTATGGTCCCTGTCCAAGCTCTATCTAAGCACTACAGGCAATTAAAGGCTGGCTCTATTGGATAAGGATCTCATTTTGCAATAGAACAACTAGAACATCGATACTTCTCATGGATTAAAACAACCAACCAAGCCAATGCTGGGCACATGTCCCTCGCCACCCTGAGTATGTTTTGTCCAGTTAGACAAAACAGAGATTAAAATTACATCCAGGTCGATGGATGAAGAATGCTGTATCACCACAAACTAAGGAAGGAACGCACTTCCGGTAAAACAATTCTGAGAAATATCTGTTTGTGACATAGTTTAAGATCCCTCAGTTTAAGACGCAACACGTAGTCTTATATATGCCTTTCTAAATAACTTGTATCTCATACACAGATTTGAACCATCACACAGCACTCATTTCCACGTGCATCTCTATATATGAGGCTACCACATTTTCAGTTTGCAACAGGTACTCCTGAGTCACAATCTCAGCCTCATTTTACAGCCTGATCTGTAACTGTCACCCAGCAAACCATGCCATTTTATATGAAGACCAAGGAATTATTTTTGCTATCAAAAAATTTTCTAATCTTGCTTAAACCATTCTTTTGAAAAAACATTTCTTCATCTTCCCCTTAAATAATATTTTGGTTCTTTTTTTGTGCAGGTCTTTTATAAAGGTAAAATTAAACACAATGCTGCAGCTAAAATACATGAGACCCATCTGCTCTGGCTGCTGAGAGATGTTTATCTACAACATCCTCTTGATTGCCTGGGCAGGATATGCAAGAAGAAAGGACCTAAGATTCCAGATCAGCTACCAAAAATTGAATAGTGGCCCAATAATTACCCAAAAATTGCAAAGGTCAACAGCCCCACCCTAAATGTGTTTGGGTTTTTTTTTTTAAAGCAGCAGTTCAGGACATAATTTGCTGACTATCATAAACATAATGTTATTTAAATTGAGTTCCTTCTGAATGTAATTTACTGCCAAACTTTATTGAGCTTATTTTAACACCATAGTGGGAGATTAAAAAATTAAACTATCATTTTAACTATTTTTATAAAGGTTATATTAGTACATTTCATTTCTTTATTGCTTTACTGAATGTCAAGGTGCAGAGCACTCAGCGAAGCCTGACAGTGACTAAGAGATATAAAGGTCATGTCGTGTACATTTGCTTCAAAAGTTCAACCTTTGTTTTACCTAGGAAATTATTCACAAATTACTGCCTACAACAGAAATTAATAAAAGAAGAGGTCATCCACGCCCAGAGCACCAGAGACACCACAGGAAATTCTGACATGGGGAAACCCGCCAGTCCTCAGGGCTGTCTTTCCATTTTAATTTCAGTGGTGTTTTAAATTCAGACGCAAAGCTCACCTCTGACTACGTGGAGCGACACCATCACGGAGCAAGGTCCCTCCGCTGCCGCTGGCTGAGCACGCTCAAGTTGCAGCTGAAGCGTGAGGAGTTCGTCAACTGCTCCGTTTGATCTCCAGAGCCCCGGAATCCTTCTGAGGGCCAGAGCAATAATAAATATTAATAGGGAAATTAACTATTAACAATAATAAAATACATGACGGGTGATAACATAATAGGTGAAAACAGTAATAAATTCATATTGAAGAACGTGTCTGTCCTGGTCTTGCCCCAAGCATCTACACACACGTCTTTTCTTTGTCATTAGTGTATCTTGAGATAACCCTTTAAAAATGAAATTAAAATATGCATCATCATTTGAAAATTTTTTTTCCACTTCAAAAGAGCAAATTTGTCATAGCAGGGTTTAAGTTGAATTAAGAAATTAAGTATTTGGTTAACAGGGTACTTGGCTTTTATTACAGATGAATATATCACTGTTATTGCAGTTTTAATCTTCTCAGGGTTTTTTTCAGGAGCAGCTCTGAAGTCATTACTACTTGAGGATGTTTTAACATTCCAGATGTGAGTAGAAGCAGGGCAGGGGGCTCATTTTTGACAGGACAGGGGAAGAAGTGTTATGGGGTGAACCCACAGCCAGCTCGGGTTGCCCCTCACCAGTGGCAGCACTGGGGCTGCTGGGTTTCACTCGTGAGGCTCTGCTGTGAGCTGTGCGAGCCAAGCTGCTCACCGCTGCACCAAGAGGCACTGCAGGGTTTGACGTGGGGCTTCAGCTGAAGGAAGAAGTCATCTGCGATGGCTGTAGAAACAAGTCTTCTGCAGAGAGAAAGATCAGAATCAACATGGGCAGGGAAACCCAATTTTCTTCCTTTTCTCCACCGTTTCTGCCTCCCCCGCCCCCCAAGTCCTGCGCCTTTGAGGTCCCTGCACCTAAAACACCAGGACTGTCCTGCAGCTCCGACCCTTTCGGCACACACCTGCAGAAGGCACAAGGATGGTTGCCTGCAGGCGGCCATCCTGCAAGCCCTGACAGCAGAGGGGTCACCACTGCCAGTGAGCTGCCCCTTGCATGGGCCATCACGAGCCTCAGGGCAACACTACGTGCCTTGAGCAACAACCTGCAAATGGAGTCCAGCAACATGTCACCTATGTAGAGCTTCCCATGCCCTGGCTTTAAAAAAAAAAGGACTTTAATGATAGTGTCCATGCCGTGGGAGCTCTATAGGGGTGAGACACACTGGGGTTCCTGGTAGGCTGAGCTTTTTGGTCACTTCTCCCCTTGCACCATCACCACGGGTGTAACGGAGAGCAGAAACCAAGGGAATTCTGCGCAGCTGGCTGAGAAGACAGTTCAGCAAGATATAAAACCCCACCCGACTACAGGGCCAGGCAGGATTTTGGCTGTGCACTGTGATTGCCTGTCCATTCCCCATCGCGTGCTCTGAGTGGTCTCCAGGAAGCTGGTCCCACACCTTGCACTTTACATGGTGCGGTTTACGTTAGTTTATTTTTAATTCTGTGGAGAATGAGGTTTGACACAACTGCAAAGATGATCAACTGAAAAAGCAAGGTGCTGCATGTCCACACGACAGGGGCTGCAGAGCTTGGGCCCTGTGAAAACCAGGGTGCCACAATCTTCTAGCACATTTTGCAGAAGACCACACAGGACCACCTCTGAATGCACCAAGCCTTGCTTTCAGCTAAACCAAAACTGGGTTGGCTCTTGTCACTGGAAACAGGGTTTTTCTCAAGTAAGGAAGGAGTATATTGTTCTATATTTCTTATCATGCCCTTTTTTTGGCCATTTTCTTTCTATATCTGGCTTATCTTCCTATTTTTCCTGCCTAGTCTTTTACATAAGTTTTCTAGGGTCCTGGACATCTCTGTACATTATCAGATACCATGGCCTGCTACTCTTGAATGTGCTTAAACTTGAGGATTTTATTCTCAATTTGACGTCCCAGCTAATTAAAGATAATTTTTAGATCAAGAAGTCTTTCTTTTTGAATTTCAAATATACAAAAAACACACAGGCTTCGTAGAAATGCATGACCCAAAAGGCTAAAATTCAGTAGGTGCTTTTTCTCCTGGACAATTTGTTCTTCATTACAACAATGCAAAACACTGCAAATAAAAATGAAGAAGAAAAATTAGAGTCTGGTTAGCAAAGGGGATATAACCTAATACCAGCCGCTATTACACTTCCGTATGCTGCTTAATGAATCAATGCTGGCAGGAAAAAAGATTGCTGGAGCCTGAGGCACTTAATAACGGCGTGTAACATAACACGCATTTCCCTTTAGGTGTCACTCTGAAAAGTTGGTATGTACAATTTCTAGTTCTAATGTAATGAGAGCAGAGGGTGATGCTGTCAAGATGAGAGATTCTGGCAGCACGGCATGAAGCTGCACGTTAGGCGACCCGGCAAACCATCCTGGGGCAGCGTTGGGGGCAGGATGGGTGTCCTGAGGCTCTGTGCCCAGTGGCAAGGGCAGGAGTGTCCTCCCCACCATGGGCACCGCCGGAGACCTGCTACCACCACCAGCTGAAGAGCTGTCAGGTGGGTTTAGAAATGACCATATGAGCTGTTCACACGAGATATAACTGAAAGCGTGCAAGCTTCATCTGCTCCCATCAGAACTTGCACAGCCTGGAAACAAAAAGAGAATGACCATTAATAAAATGCAGTACATAGAAATGTCCCCTGGTTAGCAGAGATGCTGCAGGTGTTGCACAGAACAACTAATAGCATCCGCCTGAAAAAAAAACCACGTTAATATTTGGCCCCATCTTCATGATGTATCACAACTCACATATTCCTCCCACCTGGGACTTTTGACTTTTCTTTGGCCTCCAACTAGCAGCTTCCCCTGTACAAATTCAGGTGTTGTGATCACCTCTGAGGTGCCATCATTCCTCCCCATCTGTGGCTGCCTCCTGTATGCCGGGTGTGCTCTCCAGAGCATCTGCACTGGTACACTGCCTGTAATCAGCAGTGAAATACTTTAGGATTCATTTCAGTGAAGGATGTAAAGCTTGAAATGCATTATATTATCTAGTAATTAATACTAAGAAGAGATCCTGCACAGTGTAACAATAGCTATAAAATTGCTTCAGCTACACGGGATGCAGAGAGAATAAATGACATGATATGAACCTTATTTTTGCTTTTTTTACTTCTGCTCTGCTAAATCTTGTAACAGCCTTCACGAACTTACTTCCTTTCAAAATGACTTCTTGGCAGAAAATGGAGCTACAGCTCTGAACGGGACATCACGTCATTTCAGAATGACTCAAGGTCAGCCAGTTCATTTTTTCAGTACAAAAATCTTAACTGCTCCCTGCTAGCCAGGGAGAAGCCCCCCGCGCTGTTCAGTCTGCCAGGTACCATCTCTGTGCAAAGAGGGAAAATAAACAGGAGCAAATGGGAGGGTGCAGCACAGTACCAGAAATACCAAGTGACCTGGTGTTGCGGGAGGGGGGATCAGGTTTAAAGACTGATTTCCTACGAGTTGCAGTGAGAGAATCTTAATAATATTGCGATGGCAAAGGAGCATTGCCCCGCCACAAATCTCCTGCGCTCTTTCAAATATCAGTTCCACAGTGACAATAACCGCAGCGACTGGTTTGTGTCCTTTGACTAAGAGCCAGTTTATACAATTAATAACGCATCCCTGCCCAATCAACAGAACGATCCGTCCTTGCCCCTAGGTACTAATCATGTGTCAAGACAATTAATTGCAGTGATGTACTATGTGAGGAAGGTTGCCCTTAATGTAAAATGTGGCAATTTTTCTGAAGGGCCCAAGGCAACGATCATCTGAATATCCTCCCTTACAGTAACACCACCTTCTCTAAATGAGAGAGGGGAACTTAGTCAACATGAGACCTAAAAACAAACCTCCCTCTGGGTTCAAGCCTATGAGATCTGGAGCACCCTGCCACCTCCCACTGAACAGGATTGCGCTCTTAAGCAAAGGTTACAATTTTCCACTTAGATGGGATCAAAAGTCTGGATGGCTAAATTTAAAAACTGATTACCGCAAAGAATTTTTAAGAAGACTTTTTTTTGTCCCACCAACTTTGTTAATTCACAAGAAGCATTTTCCTCACAGAAGCTTTGACCTGCATCAGCGAAGGCTTGCCATTGATTTTCACAGAAATATGATCAGACGTTCCATTAGTCACCATCTCGCTGGGCATGTAATTGGGTGCAGATGAGGGGAGCTAGTGGGAGCCTGAGGACATGGACTTTGGGCATAAAAATGAGTCAATATGTCAAGCTGTTCTTTGTTTCATTTTGTCTTCTCTTCCTCTTCTTTCTCAAAGCGAGAGGGGAAAATTGGACTCGGTCCACCCAAGGAGGGCAGAGCCATCTCCAGCCACCTCTTCCCCACCTAGACCTCCTGACATCTGCTTCTGTCACTGCTCCGTACCACACAAGGCAGGGGGACACCCCTTCCCAGGTGAGAGGGCCAACTCATATGGTCGCAATTAGACAAGGAGCACCCACAACCCCCTTGCCTCATCTGCAACCAGAGCTACCTGGTTGTTAGCAGGATCCCTCCTTCTGGGAGGGAAGCAGCCCTGGCAGCAAGAACCACAGCAGAGGGCTCGGTGACTGGGGAGTTGCTATCTCACCACTGCCTCACCTTGTGTTTTGATTTTTCACTTTGACTCATTGCTCGCAGTCATCGTTGTCATCAATAATAAGAGGTGCTGGGGCACATTTTACAAATGCGTGTGCTTAATCATCTTGATATCTGAGATGAGACTTGTAGATAAGGGCTGTTATCTCCATTTCACAGAGGCAACAAGAACCCTCCAGGGCTGCACAGGATGGCTGCAGCTGCACAAGGCTCCAGCAGCAACGTGCAGACATGCCATTAGGCACAACCAAGGGGAGAAAAGTCCTTCCAGTGCTCCAAAGGGTGGATTTAATCTCACATGTTGCTCCAGGATCTGGTGAGTCCCACCAAGCCCCTCCACTACTGTAGGCTGAAGATAACCTTCCCTGCTATGTCATACCTCCCCTTGGCTCATCCTCACCAGCAAAGGACATGGTCAGCCTTCCTGGCTGCTTTGGTACACGCTATTGCGAGTCAGACCCTGCCTGGAAAGTGTTGCTCTCCTCCTCGTCCTGCTGTGAAAGGCCACCTTGTCCACTAGTCATTGGTTTCTTTCACATACAACAAACTGCACTCATAATGGGAGAGCCCAGGCAGAATTCCCCTGAGAGTCTGAAATGACATTTTTCAGGATCTGACAATAAAACACCACTTGTGCTCTGCCTCTCATCTGTTCACCCTTTCAGTTAAGCTTTCATCCCGTGCATTAGAGAAATGAGTCATCTTTACCATCTCTCATGCACTCACATTCTCAGTACCTTGCCTTAATCTTCAGTTTTTCACTATCACCTGAAATATATGGTCCTTAATCTCTAATATTACTTTATGGGGAAAAACCACTAAAAAATAAATCACAGTTATAATGAGAAGTTTTCAAAGACTCTAATCCTAAAATGCGCTCCTATAATAATACAGGGGAATCTCCACGCTCAGTATTAAAAGGATAATTTTTCAGTGCATCTCCAGTTTCACAGATACACACTCTTCATTTTCACCTGCAAATGACTCCATAGATTAACAGAGAGACAAAACTCAATCAAGCATGTCTGTCATTGCGATTATGGCCTGGCTGTAAAGCAATTTCACAGGATGGGAGAGGACCATGACATACCTATCACAGCTTAAAAGCTTTCCTCATTGCACCAGATTTACATAACTTTATTCAGTGCTGTAGATTAAAGGTTCAAAAAGATCATATTTGCCCATAGGGATGGCAAACGAGCAAAGCGTTGACACTGGAGGTAGTTCACCATATGAATGGGGTTTTGCACCCGCAGAATTCCCCTCTTTCTGTTTGGTAATACCTTGTGGCTTGCACAGACCCAATGACTGTAAGGGACTATTTGTGTATTTGTGTCTTCTATCAAATAAAAAATAAAAATAAATTGGAAAGGCTGAATTAGAGACCCCAATATTTCAGTCTGACTCAGGCTCTGGAGTTCACTGGGGAAAATGTAGCCCTTAACTCTCTTAGGAAAATACAGCAAGACCCATGCACTTCTTTCTGCCTGAAGATCTTCCAGATCAACTTTAGCACACCTTTAAAAATCCCCCACAACAGCAGTTTTAGAGTCATATCTATCAATGCAGGTTGCCACGTCCAACCATTTTCAAATTCTGACATGCTCCCAGATCCTAAATCTAGCTTAAAATTTCTTCAAGCATTTTCTGACACTCTAAGCTAGAAACTTTGTCATTTTAAATAAAAACTGAAATTCTTATTCTTATGAAAACACTAAAAGATGTGAGAGTTGACAACTCAGTCGTCCGGGCTCTGGCATGAGAGTTCATGCTTATTTTACTAGGAAATTAGCAGGTGTGCAAAAGCTCCTGCAAGCGCTGCAGAGCCGCTGCAGCTGCAAGAAGCAAAACTCTCCTTCAGCCGGAAGAACCAGCTCCTTGCTGAAGAACTGCTGGGTTTGGGCTGCTCTGGCCCAGGCAGAGCATGGTCAGGTGATGCTGCGCCGTGGTCCCAAAAGAAAAACTGGGACACGAGCAACAGCAGGTGTCTCTCAACACTGGCAAACTGAAGGTTTCCCTTCAAAAATCTCAAAATAGCCAGTCCTGATTTGGTCCAAACAATGCAACTGAAGGCAATACAGAGACTTTTGAAAAGCTGACCACATTTTGTAAGGAATGGCTTAATCATACCATTTTCAGAGAGAAAGCCACAACAGTCCTTGGTGGGGTGCATCTTGTTCCCATGAAGGGAAGGAAAAACCCAGGGCCAGG
Organism: Limosa lapponica baueri; assembly: GCA_002844005.1. Lineage (NCBI taxonomy): Eukaryota > Metazoa > Chordata > Aves > Charadriiformes > Scolopacidae > Limosa > Limosa lapponica. The sequence continues at coordinate 1,472,370 of KZ505691.1, forward strand.
GCTGCCTCTTCTGTGGAGCTGCTCAGAGGGGCTGATTTTGTTCCTTATTACAAAAACTCATTTTTGCCATCTTCAATACAAGATGGAAATCTGATGCCGTTTCATTTCACCTTTTTCCAGGATCCTGATTCTGCAAGGCTAAAACTGAGCTCCCTTGAATGACTCTGGTGCTGAAACATGTACATAAGTACTTTGCTGAATCAGGCCCTCTTAAAGTATAAGGAGGAAGTTATTCAAGCTTTCTAATCCAACAGCACAGCGGGGAAACTGCTTGTCTCTGCGTGATTGTGTAATTGCTTTTCAAAGAGAGAGGCGAGTTTCTCCATCCACGTAGCACTGATAAACCTCAGAAGTCACTTTGGTCTCCTAGCCTAACTTTCGAGATTATTTGTTATGTGTAAAAGGAAAGACACTTCTATTTCCATAGCTGACAAGCTTTGCTTCAGGGCATGCATTTATTTTCCATGCTGTTGATCTCTTCCTCCCTGTATCAGGCTAATTCATCAGATTAATAAAGGACGATTTAGCTTCCTGCAGGGTGTTATTGATCTCTCAGGGAACGTGGCAGTTGTTTGCTATGCCACCTTTCCCCTGAGCAAAGGGGATGATTTTTAAATATTTCTAATGCTTGAAGGCTGCAGCTGGCTCTCACCCTGGAGGAGCAAAAGGCAGCTGCAAAGGGGAAATGCAGAATGTATTGCCTCCATCCCTCTGCTTTCCCCCGCCTCTGTACTCAGCGGTGTGTCCAGAGCACACAAAGCCACAGCGAGGAAGTGGGAATGAGCAACTCGCTCCAACGCGGGGCTTTAGAGAGACAAAACTCATCTGGCCTGAGCTGTCACACACTTAATCCACCAGCACCAGGGATTATTTGAAATATGCAGCGTAGTTCATAGATTATAAGGTCAGAAAGGAGCTCTGCAATCAGCTCCTGTAACACACCCCAGCTGGATCACTCCTCTCTCTGAGCCCTCCGGTGTCGAATCACTCACCGGGGCATCCCTCTTTGCTCTGCATTTGCCCACCTTCTGCGACAGGATCTTCTTCTGCCTCTGACAGCATTTACCGAAGCTGTGTTTCCAAACACCTCCTTGGAGCTCCTGTGGAAGGCACCAGGGTTTCAGCACAAGGAGCCCCGTCACGGTGGGGCAGGGGCCGGGATCTCAGCTGTGCCGAGCACCTTGCACAGCCAGCCCCACCGTCAGCCAGGCACCACGGCGGCTGCTCAGCTCCTTCCCTCCTGCCAGGCAACGCATGATGCTCTCCCACCTCCTCTCCGGGCCTTCCACAGCAGCAGCGGTTTGCTTAAGAGAGCAGAAGTGGACACACGTTTCAGGAATATTCACGTGTCATCCAACACAGAAACAGCAGCGTCTCCTTCCCAGTGCTGCAATTACCCTCTTTATCCCACCAAAATTATTCCTACACGTTTAGGCTACAGTGCTGGACGAGGAGCTTTAATTCACCATAATCTCTCGGTTGTTCCCTGACTCCCTGCTTGTCTGGCCAGAAGTCCCTGCCCTGCAAACACAGCCTGGCTCCTGGCTTCCAGGATGTAGGGCTTGATGTTTGACCTTATTAAAAAGCAAATGCTGTTTATTTTTGCTAAGCTACAAAGCCCAAATGTGCAACCCCAGTGACTTGCTCCCTCATTCTTCACCTTTCTCACAAGTTAATGTCACCTATGAATTTTCCATTTTCTCACCAAAACCACTGCCAGACATGTTAAATCCTGAAAGAGCAACACTTGAGCCCCATCAGAGCTGGGTGGACACAAACTCGCTTGCTCCCCTGTTTGCACCTGTGGTGTGAGGTTTGTAAATCCGCTGGCTTGAAATCCACTCAGTATGAACTACATTAATTTTATATAATTCTAATTCCTTAATCAATAGCTTTGAAGAATCAAATATCTCTGTAAATTACAACAACATTATTACCTTTAGCAGTCTAATTTGCAATCTCATTAAAAAGATATCAAGTTCTGTTCTGTAACCCTACAGTGATGGAATAACTCTCCATCCTTCATTAGTCATACCCTTGCACGCGCTGCTACATGTTTGTCTAGGACTGGTGTCAAGCTGGGCCATCCCCAGCTGGTTTTCAAATCCTGGCACAGCAGCAGCTTGCTTTCACTGCTGCTCAACCGTGACGACCCCAGCGTCGCTGAAAATCAGTATGGCCAGTTCAGAGAGCTGCGGGGCCAGTACCAGTGACCAGTCCTCTGGACCCGCTAGCACAGAGTGTGCAGTGGTGGCTCGTGCTGTAGCACATGCACGGGGTCACCGTGGGACTCTCCATCCTGTGGCAGGACTGCAGCTGAAACTTGTTTTCCCCAAACATGACACATTTATTGAATGTTTCTGCATGTATCAAGCATCTTTTCTGCATTAGCAATGGCTTTTCTGCAGAGTTTAGCTGGTACCTGACCAAATAAAGTGCCTTTTCTTCCCAATATATTCTGAAAATTACTGAGCTCTGCTTGTACCATTTTCCTTCCCATATGAAAGGAAACCCATTTTCTCGAATATATAAGAGTTTTTGAGCCGGAATTAGACAAGGAAATGTTTCAAGAGAAGGGGTCAGGGACTGGTTTCTCCCAGTGGTGGGGGCTCATCAGCAATCTATGCAGTTAAACTGGATAATTAAAGACTGGACCCACCCCACGAAGCTGCCTGCATCCCTGGTTCAGGCATGTTTCTCATCATTATCCCTTAACCCACAGCTTCTAGCCCCACTTAATAGGGCTATGTTTATTTATCTGGCCTTTGGCATGACAGATAAAACAAAGCTATGCCAAATTTCAGTCCATAAATCCCAGTAAATAGATTGGATGGGCCTAGATTATAAAGGAAAATAACTACAGACACCTTATTTTGGCAAAAAAAAAGGTCTTAAAACTGATTTGCTGACAGGGCAGACCTTGATGTCATCCTTCTTTAAGTGGGTTATGATTGTTCTCACAAATGCAAAATTATATGCAAATACATCCATCACATCCTGCTGCTTCTAGTTTTTTCTGCCTTTTTCCTAGTCTTTTTTTTTGCTTCTCCTGGAGTCTCCCAGAAGCTGATGAGAGACGTTTGTCCCGAGTACAAGGCCAGGGACAAAGTGATTGGAAAAGGAAAATATCCTGCACTATACCTCTTCTGACAGGTACAAGTTTCCTGATGGTTTATGTCTGTGTCACGAGACGTAGGGTTTCATTTCTGCCCTTGAAAAATAGATCAAAGATCATTGCCAGTATACATTCTTCCTTGACAATTTTTCACTGGTTTTGGAAAATATGGAGAGTTTATAGTCAGCTAATGTCCCTCCTACAGTGACATCTTTGCTGTCCCAGGTGGTCTGGAGCAAACAGGACTCGCCGGGACTGCCAAAAAGCCTTCCTCAAACCCAGAGCGATTTGTAGCACGAAACCCAGCAATGCTCTCCTATAGGACGGAAAATAGGGGGTGGTGGTTTTTTTTACTCAGTGCTATATGGTATCTTTAGGGTGCCCAGGACAAGATTGCGCTCAAGCTGAACCTCAGTTCAAAAATCATGGGCTTTGTGCCTAGAGGTTGATGTGACAAATTTACACCTAGGGAGGCACCAGAGGAGCCCTGGCCAGGGGCCGGGAGCCCTGCGCCCGGCTGCTCTCCCCTCTCGGAGGGATTTTCACCCGCTGTGGGTGGGTGGGAGGCGGGGGCCGGGGCTGGCCTGTGCCTTGGAGGGCGGCTGGGGCTCGGGCTGCCTCCAGGCAACATGAGAGTGGCTCTGTGGGAAGCGGCTGCTGCTCCTAATTAAATAGCACAGATCCATTGCTGCTCATCAGTCTGACGGCGGTAAGCCCTTCTCCCGCCTCGGGTGCTGGAATTAATGCTGCTGCGAGACAACATAAATTGCAGCTTGAAAATGGCAGATCAGGTGTACACTTACTGCCATTAAAAGGCTTTAAATTGGTTTAGAATTGAAAAACAAAAAAAAAATCTACCATAAAAGATCCAGATATGGCTGTAAAGGGCTGAATGCAAATGACAGAGCGCAGTTGAATTCAATGTGAAGCTGCTGTAGGATTTTGCGATGCACACCCACAAAATCAGCCCTTAGCAAGGGACACAGAGGCTGGCTCTTGCTTAGCAGCCAAATTTTAAAGCAGTGTCAAATTAAGAAACCCAGCTTTGAAATGCTGGATGTCTCTTGAAGAACTTTAAGCCTGTTTTTGTATTGTAGGATCAAAGTCTTTGAAGCCTTAAGACAGGATCAAACTGCAGAAATTTTGGACACTCTCCACCCAGAAGGCTCTAAGATCTGTGCTGTTAGTAATTATTAATACATGAGTAACCTGTTACATGACAGCGAAGTGAATATACTACATCCATATTTATATATGGGTATATATATATATTAGGTGTATGAGCTACAATAACATTTAATAAAGGAGTGACCAACTTCACAGAAGTTCCTAAAGTTCAGTCTACACTGAGAATATTTCCATTTCAAAACCACCAAATAGTCATTGGGTAAAAATCTATAAATAAATTTGACATAAAAGTCAGACCCCAGACTGCCATTCTTCCAGGACAGCCTGAGCCCACCAGCCGTGGTCCAACCCAGTGAACCTCCTCCTGCTGCTGACTGCAGTGGCTTAGATGAGAGCAGAGCAACCACTTGTCCCCAGGGGAGCCCAGAGCCTGACAGCAAGGGACATCTCAAAAAATAGGAAACTTGAAACCAAATCATCTTGGGAAGGAATAAATAATCAGCTGCGGGTGTCTCACATCTGTCACGAACACTGGCTCGTCGTGCAAGGGGGTGATGGACCAGTCTCGTCTCCTCAGTCTTTCAAAGGAGGGCTGTATCCTTCACTGTGTTTTTACCCAATCTATCTGGGAGATCAACATTTTTTGACTATTTTCCAGTTTGTGAACCCTGAGACACCTTCCATCTGAAGAACAGAGCAGCTTGCAGGAAACGCAACCCAAATGACCATTGATTTGCCCTCCTACTTACCTTTCCTGGAAGGGTGAGAAGACAAGGCAGCGCAGGAAACTTATAGCAGGATGATGGAAATCTGGAACAAGGTGCTGAAGCCACCAACTCCTTCTGCTATGATGGAGAAACAGGAGAAGGTTCTCTCATCCCCTCAGCATTTCGGGTCAGTGCTGGGGACTCTCTCACGTGGTGGCCATGCCTCCAGCTTTTGTCCCTCTGGGCTGGCCAGGGATACCCCTCCTCCCACAGTGGGGGCATTAGCACACACCTAACGCTGCAAAGCACATCCGAGGGAAGGCAGGACTCCTGACAGAGGCTTTGGGGAGCACTGCAGGAATAGCTGTGTTTGACTACAGAAACAGTGAGCGAAAGAGAATGACCAGGAAAATCATGAGACATCAAGGGAGAGAAACAGCATTACAGTCCCAGTGTCCATTATCTGGACACTGGTGTAACAGGGACAGAACAATTCTCATATAACATTTTCTTCTGAAACATTAACTGCAGACAAAGATCTTTCTCTGTATGAATTATGAAGTATTATTTCATGTTTAATTGCATTGATTTGCATTGAAAGCTTTAAACATCAGCCTAATAATTATCTTAAACCAATTTGTCATCAGGAATACAATAAACCATTATCTATGCCAGTGCTTACAAGGAGCTGACTCTCCTGCATCAGAGGAACTGGAAGAAAATAAAAAGAAACATTTAAAATGCCAGAGTGTGCATCCAGGTTGTTGTGTTTCAGTGTGTTTCAGGGAAAAAATGTGAGAATTATTGCCAGTAAAAATGGCAATAGAGAAAAACTTCAGAGACAGCAATGGTGCTTATTTACACAGAATTATCCCAATGGTAGTTGGGGGCTGGCACCCACCCCCACCAAGCTGCCCTCGCACCCACTATGGGGCTCTCCTGCAAGCCAACACAAGGGGACTTGCATCCCAAATCTTCGTCTCCAGAGCTGAAACCAGCCCTGAGTCCGGTGGGTGTGTGGCGGTGGTTTCTGTTGTTGCTGGTGACACTGAGAACGGTCGCCTTTCTGCCTTGTCACTCCCCCTTCCCTTGCCCACCAACCAAGCCGACATTTCTGCTTACAGAAAGAACATCAGCAAATCTTTTTAATAAGAAAACTTCACACTGCTCCAATCGCTGCTCTTAGTAAATGTCTGATTATTTAAAACCAGCACCAGAAACACCTGGCTAGGGGCACAGAAAATTTTGGACAAAGCAATTCCAGCCTCAGCAAGTTACAGCAAAACAAGAGGCTTTACAGGGAGAGCTGTTGGACCAAGGTTACCAAGCAGGGCTCCCACCCAGCCTGGCTTTGCCAAGGGGGGACAGGCTGTGAGTCCCCGCAGCCTGGAGAGGAGGTAAAAATGATGTGTGTTATGATCCCCCAAAATTCCTGTGGGAATGAGAAGGATGAAGCAAAGGAGAGCTATAACAGGATTTGAATATTTTAAACTACTTTGACAGGCACGCACTGTAGTGCATTTTATCTGTGGGAAATCTTGCAGCAATTGAGGGCTTTACAGCTCCCGTCCCAGGGAACAGACATTATGCAGTGCTTAGCTTGCAGCATCGCACCAAATTTTACTACCACTGCAAAACTCCCCCCCCCCACAACTTGGCAACCAGTTTCAACATAATGGTCTTTATTTTGCAGAGCGTGATCTTGAAACATGCACAGTGGTTTTTAGGGGCAGGGTGAAAGCCTGATGTGACTCATGGTGGTGTTCTCGTGGGGGGTGTTTCCAGGGCTGCCCTCCCCACCAGGAAAAGGCACGTCACGGGGTGCCGGCTGGAGGGGCAGCCCATGTCTTGCTGCCCCAGGGACTGCCAGCTTCACCCACTGGAGGCACAGGGGTGCTCAGCCAGGGGACAGGGCACATGCCGAGGGTGACAGCCCCTGCCCCGGGCACAGCCATCATCACCCTGGGCTACAGGTCTGAGCTCTCAGGTGGTGTTTCTTCCCCGGTTGGGAAGCTGTCCAGGTTTCAGCTGGGATAGAGTTAATTTTCTTTCCAGTAGCTGCTGTGTTTTGGATTTAGTATGAGAATAGTGTTGATAACATATCGTTTTAGTTCTTGCTAAGTAATGTTTACATTAGTCAAGGAATTTTTCAGCTTCCCATAGAAGCTGAGAGGGAGCACAGACAGGACAAGCTGGCCAAAGGAATATTCCATACCATAGACATCATGCTCAGTATATATGTGGGGGTTGGCTGGTGGGGTGTGGGGGGGCAGGAATTCACAATCACTGCTCAGGAGGGGCTGGGCAACTCATCATCCGGTGGTGAGAGCAACTTGTGTTGTATTACTTCATTCTGTATATCCCTTTACCGTTGCTATTATTATTTTCCTCTTCCATTACTGTTCTATTAAACTGTCTTTATCTCAACCCACGAGTTTTGGTTTCCCCTCCTTTTCTCTCTCATCTCCCTACTTTCCTGGGGGGTGCAGGCGGAGAATGAGTGAGCAGCTGCATGGTCCTAGTTGCTGGCTGGGGTTAAACCACGACAGAAGCCCTTTGCATTGCACAAATCCACTGATGCTTTGGCATTTTTATTTGATTTTCCTGAGCCATGCAGCTGCCCCACACGGCCCAGCAGAAGGCACCGCTTGCCCGATGGGCAGGCTGGGGAGCCGGGCTGTGCCACAACACAACTAGGGTGGAAACAGCAGCACGGGAACATCTTCACTGGGCTGGGGCCTCCTGCCTTCACCACAACATTCATTTCAGCCTACAGCCCTTCAAATAAAGTATCATCAAATAATTTACAGTAGGTGTCAGCTGCAAGCTATAGCCAAAGAGAAGGTTTATTTAAGATACCATGTGGATTGTTATACAAGGTCCTGATGGATTATTCCTATCTGAGAATTTACAGATACTGCAGGAGCGTGGCCAACAATTTGGATTAGTTTAGATTAAACTCAGACTGGGTTGTTTTTTCTCCCTTAGGAAATCTCAGCCCTAGGTCTACGGATTTTTTTTAAAGGAAAGATACAGACAAAAACAACTTCTACACTTTCCAGCAGGCACCTAAAGTGCTTTTTCCATCAATCACCTTTGATATATGGAGGCAGAAGTGTGAGTTACTTCATTAAGAGCACTCACACATAACTGGGTACATTTACATATTAATCAGACAGCTGAGCTGCTAATCTTTCTATCTTATGTACATCTGTAACCATTAGTCAGAGCCCGAGTGCTGTTAAATACTCCAGGTACCACCAAGTGCTCTAAAAATCAAGACGAGTGCAGGTGACAGGGAAAGGCTCATATTTACAATGCTCCCGTAGAGCTGAGCACTGTTACCTCTGCAACGGTAATATAAATACATATATCTAACACCGGGAGCTTTAATCCAGTGGGAACCCTAAGCGAGGCGAGGCACGGCACTCCCACTGCCTAAAGACCTTAGTGATTCCCGGGGAAAAGGCTGGTTGCAGTTCAGCCTTCTCCAAGCTCTTCGCTGGTGTCTGAGCAGCACAAGGCACCCGGCACGACGCCCCCTGGGAACCAGGCACCCCGGCAGGGGACCCTGGGAGATGCTGTGCCCAGGGGTCCCCATGGGCACTAATGGAGCAGCTGATGGGGATTTCAACCGAATGCGCCACATTGCACACATGGGCTTACAACAATTTGAAAGTTGCTAGTTCAGGTGTGTGTTTCTGTGTTCCCCCCTACCCTGTCTTTCTGAAATACTGTGTTGTGAAACTCGTCTATGGGTAATGATGGCAAGGGTCACTGCGCACCACTGCTCGCCCCTTCCTCTCTTTCATTTTGGAAAAAAGAAAAAGTTCCTCAATGAAAGAAACTCTCTGCGAGTAGCACGTCAGCTCTAACGAAACTTAGATTTCTTTGGCCTGAAACCAGGAGGCAAGGGAGCCATTCACACCATTGCACTGGGTCAGAGGGACAAGCAACCCTGGCTGCTGCATCGCTCTGTCTTTCCTGTGGCTACACAAAATGCTGCACAGCCCCACAGGACGGGAGGAACCAGAGTGAACTTTTATTTATCCCAGCAACAGGAATACAGGAAGACAGAGAAGCAGGTTCTCTCCACCCCTGATAGCCCATGGTGCAGCCCAGAGGGAGCAGGGGAGCCCCGTCCCAGACCTTCAAAGTCCAGTGCTTGGTGGGGTGGGAGAGCCTGGTCCCAGTTCTTCTCACCTCCCTGAGTATTTCACGAAGCTGCTTTTCTGGACAAGATTTGGTCCCTGGGTAAATCAGTGGCAGCAAAAGAGGTTGAAACATTGAGGAGATTTGTGGAAATTATGTTCCAAAGTCGGAAATTACTGAGATGAACAGCTCACATGGACCTTGACTGAGGATGTGGTGACTCTATAACTGAGCTGTTGTTCATTGTGGTGCACCCGTCTCAGCTACAGTGCAGTAGCTTAGTTGTTTGGTTTTTTGCTTTACCTGCTCACTCGCCAGTCCAGGGTCTGCAAATCCACGTTCTCAGCTGCTCGGCTCCCTCCCTCCACCACCTCGCACACAGCTCCCAACCTGGCTTGCACGGCCCCAGGCTTTGAGCTGCTGAATGAAATCCTCTCCATCCTCCAAGAGCAGACAGCATCATGAAGTTTAAACTTTGGGAGAGAGCACGTCATCTATTCCTAAGCACAAGGTTCCTTTGCCCTGAGGCTGGGAGCCCAGCAGGGTGCGGGGGCAGCTGGTGCCAGTCGGTTACACACCTACAGCTGCAGAGTAAAACAAAAAATACAAACATGTAATAATTGCCTTTGCCGAGGAAGTGATCTGTGGTATCACTTCCTCTTTGCAGAACCGTCACAGTTTACGTTTTCTAGGCTTTAATTAAACAAAGGAAAAATAATGTGGGTGGCTGCAGCGATAACACGGGCTCTGCAGAGTGCTCTGAAAGCTCTGCTTTGGGGCTTCAAGTTTTCATTTGCCGCTTTCTCCGGATTAAATGGACAGAAAGGTTAGCAGACCTTGAGAAATGGCTTTCTGCTTTTGCCATGAACCATCACCATCTGCAGCTCTCAGTGCTTGATACAGCATGAGGCTGGCTTTGCTGCACATCTCTGAGTGCAGTAACACAACTGCACCAGGGGCACACTCACCCACCCACCCCTCAGCACCTCTCCCAGCAGCACCAACCCTCAGCCCACCCCCTAAAGTCCTGCACTGCCCTCCCCACCCCAGCCCAAGCAGGCAGGAGGGTGCCGAGGGGGAGACTGTCAGCCTCTGCACAGGCTCTGCCATCATTCTGGGCTCACAACCAAGAGGTTTTGCCAATGGTTTTGGTCTTAGAGGAAAGCCCGGACGCCCCACTGATGCCATTACAGCCCTACACACCCCATCCCAGCAGCTGGAGACGTTCAACGCTCCTACTCCTCACCCCATGGAAACAGGCGGGTTTTGGAAACCACCATCAATTCATGCTGCTTGTCTGGAGAGGCTGCACATAGCAGTGGTGCTTTACAGCCAGTGGATCTCTCCTCCATCTTTCACCACTTTTTATAATGTTTTATTGATTGGATTTGTTGAACTATTTTATTGATTGGAAGTATTTCCAACCTCTGCAGTCTGGACATAAATATTAAAGAGGAGATGAGGGCACACAGGCTTTACAATGGAGCCCTGGCTCAGCCTTCTTTCTGGCTGGAACCCAGCCCTGCCCCAGTAGCCTTGATTGACCCAGACCAAAAAGTGGGAGAAAGGAGCTGTGACACACTAACACCATGTCCATATTCTTAGCTTCCAGGCAGAGGCAGCAGCCCAGTTCAAACTGGCTAAAATAAAGCCTCGGCCATGACTAACCCAGTGGTGGGGATGCTTGAGGGAGAAGGGGGTTCATGGCTACCACCGCTGTGACTGCGGTGCCCACGCAGTGGCAGTGTGAAGCCGTAGCTAGAAAAAAAAAAAACAACCAACAAACCTGACCCACTTGCTGCTGGAAAGGCCAGGCCAGGGGGAGTTGCTGTGGCATGTGGCACTGGGCCTGTGGCTGACGCACCATGCCCAGGCTCCCTTGCCCATCTGCTGCCCCCTTACACCTGCGTGGAGGAGGAGGAGGAGGCAAGGCAGGGAGGAGCCAGCACCGGCACCACGCGCCCCTGCCTGGGACATCATCTGTGCACCACAAAGCCAAGTCCACTAGGAGATGTGGAGAACAGCCTGGAGGCTTTTGAAGCATCAGAAGCAGGCGCAGGTCTGCCCCGGGACAGCACAGTGCCTGCTCAGCCGCCAACCAGGGATGCTCCTGCTTGTGGCTGCACTGGGTTAATTTGAGGAAGACGGATGGAGATTTCAAGGGAGGGGCAACCACAGACAGGGTAGAGATGAGAAGGTGCGATGGGTCAGCCTGGGATGTCCGTGAGGCCAGGGACCAGCTCTGAGTGCTGCCCCAGCCTAAAGCGTGATGTGCAGCCCCAGGGACAGTGCAGAGCAGCACATCTCATGAGCTGGGCTCCTCCTCATCCCCTTACACCACGAGTTTTTCCACCATCAACTATTTCATCCATGGTTTTATCCATAGATTCCCTCATGGACCTGCCCTCCTCATTGCCACTGCCCCTCGCTGTGTTGTTCCCCCAGCACAGGCAGAGCAGGGCCACCCACAGCCCGGGACACCGGCAGCCCCCAGCGATGTGGGGCACAGGGAGGTGGAAACACAGTGAGGTTGCTGTCTGAAATACCACCCTGCCGTATTATCACATATCTCACCCCTGCCATTTCCTGCTCTGGCTGCAATGGCAGACGGATGCTCTATGTGCTCACATGGCCGCTGCCTCGCTATTCTCCCCAGTCACGTGCCTGGCTTGAACATCCCTGTGAGCGCTGAGGGTGATCCAGGGCTCAGTTAGACATGACGGGTTCAGGTTGGCCTCCACCCTGGGATGCAGTCCAGTAAAGTCTGCGTTTGTCTACCTCAAAACCAAGAGGGATGTGCCCAGGGTGAGACATCATGCAGCTCATTTTTGGGTCAGGATTATTTCTTCTTCACAATGTTTTTAAAAATAAGCTTTAGAGTTTCATTTTGACTTCTAGCCTTTGTCTCTCCTAAGAGCATGAGAAAGAGAAACACCACAACGAATGCAATGGGGCAAAACGTCCAGCTCCTGTAACACCAAACCACTGAAAGACAGTCACGTTTACCCCGTTAACGCAGGGAAGAACAACTCTGCTCCTCCCAGAGCAGTGGCGGTAAACAATCCTGTGAGGAAGAGCTGGTTAAACCAGAGAGGAGAGCATGCATGACATAAGGATTCCCATTTCATACATGAACCATCAACAAATAAATAAAACAGACCATAAAAAGCACATGAGCATCCCACTTTCTCATACAAACCCCCAACTAGAGGGTTTTACCTTTGCTGTGGTTTAGTTGTCTGGTTTAAGCAGTGGAAACAACCTGTCTTAAGATGAGCTGTGCCTCTGGCTGCTGCTTCGTGCTAACAGCTTATGTTGGTATCTGCCTATGAAACCCAAGCTCATAGGAGCTAGTCCCTGGGGGTTTACATGGGGTGAGCTAAGCATGGTCAACCACAGGCAACGGCTGGCCCTTGGTTGCGCTCAGCCATCTCATGGGAAAACAACACGGCTTGTTTCCACCTGAATCCTACAGCAGGGATTCAGTGGCCTTTGCCCCCCTCCAGCCCAAACACCCCTTTCCCTCGCGAAGGTGAAGCTGAGCCCTCTGCTTTTATTGAGGAAACCCCAGTTTCCATTTCATTTCTTTGGCTCTGTGCAGCCATAGGGATCGGCGCCCTCCTCCCCCTGCCCGCAAGCCCCAGCAGTGGCCAGGGGGAGGGAAAGGTCCAACCCTCACCTGCGGGAAGGAAGTGGAGTTATTTTTTAATCATTGGTAAGCACAGCTATTTATCAGCTTCCAAAAGCTCCAGAGCTCTGATCTTACTGCTGCCCCCCAGTTCTTGAATTACACATATCAAATTAAATTTGCACTAGCTACTGCTGGGAAGGATGGATGAAGCACCTATTTTTTTTCTTCTTTTATCAGGAGAGAACATACAGCCAAAAAATGTAGTGGTGAAGCCAGCTGTCCTTTAGGCAGCCGATTTCACAGATAAGTTACTCCCCAACTGCGTGCAGTATAGATCTGATCTCGCAAATGACCCCGTGGGGACGCGTCCTGCTCCTGTGCAGAGCGGTGCCGGTACAGGACAAATCAATGCAAGGCTGCAGCAAACAAAACTCATCTTAACACACACGTTTTTTAGCCTGGATTCAGCCTCTTGAAATCAATGGAAATATTTCCTTTGCCACGTGTGCCTGCGCGCGTGCTGATCCCATGGCTTGTGGGGCAGCGCTGCAGGGTCCTCCCCCTCGGGCTGCACAAACTCCCCTCATATTTCACAGCACCTGGCAGGGTCCGAAAGGTCCCACCTGGGTATTGCCTCCAGGGGCAGCAGCAGAGCTGTTTTCTTGTCCAGCTCCTTTCTTCCACCTTTTCCATTTATTTATATAAACACTGCAGAGTCTCCTGTGGTTCTGCCAAACCATGACTTTATCTATGGGGAAAGCAGACGCAGCCCTCCCTTTTCCCCTCCAGCACCCATCTGTGCCCACTAGTGACCCAAAGCACAGAGGAAACAGCCTTATATATTCTATATGTGGCTGTGTGTGCCTGGAAGGGTGCTGGGATGAGCCTGGGGGATCTGGGGTGCAGGCTTTTAGCTCAAGGCAAATGCAAGATTGTGGATTTTATAACTTTTTCTCTGTACTATAAGCTAAGTTGAACTGTACTGCATTACTGCATGTTACTTCATTAGTTGTATTTAATTAATAAAAACCTAAACTTTCCCCCCAAAAGGAGGCTCCTTTTGTCACCTTTAATTTCTCAACAGGGCCAAAACCTTTGAGCCCTGATGCAGAGCGTGGGCAAACCAGACCTTCCCAAAAGCTCACAGCCAGCCCAAACACGTATGGGACTTCCCCAGAAAGCGTGAGGGCCATGTCCCTGCCTGCATCCTCCATCAGAGTAAGAACCACTTCATGACACATAGAAAAACGTGAGTTTTGCCTGTTCTGGAGTCCAGTTGAAGCAGGTCTGGCTTCCCAGGGAGTGGAGCAGGGAAGTCTCCACTGTCGGGAGAGGGGAGGTGGGCAGAGGTGCTGCCAAGCACCACGGCCCCATCACAGCCCTGCCAGCAATGAGCTGGGGAGCAGAAATCTCACTAAGTTCCTAACAGGATGAAAATCTAAAAAAAAAAATACAAACTAAATAAATTGCTGAACAATTTAAAGCCCCAAGCATGGTTTCCAGGCTCTATCTCCATCATACTTGAACTCCAAACAAAGTTTAAGATGCTAATAATAGACTTCAGTGCTGGCAAACACCTTCCACAAGTAAAGAGTCAGGGGGAAGGATGGCACAGCTGATGTGCTGGTCTGGGCAGAGGGCTCGGGGTTGCTGCTGCCGTGCCCAGACCCTTCTTGCTTCTCCGTGCAAGCTTTGATGGCAGCTGATATTTCACCATGCCTAAAATATTTTAAATGACCCAGCCACCCCAAATGGCTTGGCAGGGGACAGGAGGCTTGCAGCACTGCAGACATATCACACCGCTATTTCTGGGCCATTCTATAAATATGCTTTTTCTCTGGAAACAGCCCTCAGCAGCACTGAGGTCAGACCTCTTCCCAGCACTTGACCTTTCTGGCTCCTTTTTGGAGCCGGCCCCTCTGCTTCCCTGGAAAATCCCCTCCTGGATTAAGAGCTGGATCTCCCCAAATACAGCTGTTGAGGGAGCTGGGGCAGGAGCCCTTCCTTCCACCCAGTGAGTCCATTTCCTCAGCATCTGGCCTGCAACAGTCACACGCCATGAGCTGAAATGAGGTTTAAGTGTATTTTCTAAGGTGAGGGGACCCTATCGCAAACAATTAACTAATGGCAGCTCAGTGGGCTCACCGTGGGCTCCACCTTGGTGCAGCACAGGCCCCAAATTGCAAAGAGAAGCTCTCACTCAGACAGCCTCCTGCCGCCTCCTCCCTCCGGGACACAGGGATTTACCACCAAGCAGCACCTATTGCAGTGTCAGATTTATACAGCCTGAACCCTTATTTACACTTCAATTTTGTCACTGCTCGCACAAAACACAAATCAAGACATTCTCACCAGCAAGGCTGCACAAGTTTTCTCCCCTGGCATTTAAGGGTGGAGCGCAGCCATACTAGCAGC
The DNA here is from genome assembly GCA_002844005.1 of Limosa lapponica baueri. Lineage (NCBI taxonomy): Eukaryota > Metazoa > Chordata > Aves > Charadriiformes > Scolopacidae > Limosa > Limosa lapponica. Next base: position 1,487,518 of record KZ505691.1, read on the forward strand.
TAGATATTAAAAATAAACAAACTGGGAAAAAAACAGGAGCTAGCAGCTCTGATTGAAGATGAACAGGTATTTGGATTTTCAAAGAGATAATGCTTTGACTTAAGCACACGAATGACTGATCACATTTATAAGACTGTTCATCTGCTTTATACTTGAATTAGATGATGCACTTTCAAAACCCATCCCCAGGCGGATTGTGGGTCTTTTTGGAGATCTGGCATAAAAGCACCAGCCGGATGTGAGCCACGTGCCAAGTGATGAAATGCAGTAATCGCTCACCAAGTGCCATCTCTCCGCCTTGTGCTTTGAACACAGTTGGAAACAGAAACGCAAATATCTATTTTTTATTAGTGACCCAGCTCAAACCACTTCAGTTTGATTGCAGAGATGCAGCCTGAGCAGTTCACCAGAATAAACATTTACTCAAGTGCCTCAAAGGCTGCAGAATCACATAGCAAGGAGGAAACTTTTTTTTCCAAAAAAAATTCACACAGTTTTTTTTTCTCCCTCTCCCAGAACTGTCAGAAAAGGTCACGAAACCTTTCCACAGACTTTTCTCACAAACCCAGAGGGCTGGGTCTCCCAGACAGCCAGCAGTGCCCCGTGCTGAGATGGTGGGCGTTATTACATCCAGGCTCCAGGATACGAAAAGCAGGACAGATACGTGCAGTGGCCCATGTGGGATGGACAGACAGACACCTGTAGGACAGAGCTCAGTCCAGCAGAATATGAGTGTCAGGAGGAACGTGGACTGATCTGCCTGCCATGAGGCCCTGGGGATGGCACCCTCCAGCCTTCCTGACTTGAAGCCTTCCTTCCACCAACCTGCAGCCCACTTTTCAGGACAGACTTAAATCCTTTATTCTGCCTCCCGTGGGGTGGGATGGAACTGAGAAGTGGCTGGCTGGGCAGTGTGGTGGTGTTCCCCACATTCCCCGGGCACACAGCCCTGGGTCAGCTGCAAAAGCATTGATGGGCCCTTGTCTCCCTGGGGCAGCCCCCCGGCGCTGCAGGGAGCACGGCACAGCCTGTAGGCACGGCCAGAAAACACTATGCTTCTTTCCAACAAAGAGAGATCTAACTGCTGGGCTGGAGGTGTTTCACCAAGTCAATTTTTAAATCAACTCACTTCTTTCTTAAAAAAAAAAAAAAGGCTGCTTATTTTATAAGGGGTTTCTTTTCTTTTGCACCTGGAAGAAGCAGCAGCCCCCTCAGCACAGTGAAGTCCTTTCCCCACTCCCAGCACAGGGATGAGGAGGGGGCTGAGGCACCTGTATCCTGCAGAACAAACCTCTGAGCTCCCGCTCAGTGCCCTGCGGCACCAAGGAAAGGTCTGATTAACCTCACTGTGAAACAGCAAGTATTACATTATGTGCCGTGTTATACTTAATCCAGAAGGATAAAACCATTCATTTAGATACAAGATGGATTCCTTATCTGATATCGTGAAACTAGACAGCCAAAATTTAACATTTGATCTGTGCTAATCTATGGTTTGTGCTGCTTGGAGAAAACATCGTAGCTCCTATCATCACCCTCCCGGGGTTCCTATATTCCCATATGCACTTGCATTTTAAGCAGATCAATAAACCCTGCCAATCCCACAACGATACAGTCTCCTCTGCTCTTGGCAGCTCGCACAGCTCATTCCAGGCTTCAGGGTTTTGCAGAGGGGGAGGCCACCTGTGTCTGCGTGGAAAAGCAAAGAGGAGGAGCAGGAGCCAAGAGACAACCAAGGGCACATTCATCGGACAAGCTTTTCTCTTGCCCATTGGAGTTAGGGCTAAGACCTACAGCCACTGAGACAGGGCACCTCTCATTCACCTGGTACATGCGGGACTTTGTGATGGGAGAGCTTCAAAAGCTGCAGGAGACCAACCCTGATGAGCACTACAGCCCCACTGCCGGGGGAAGCTTTCTTAGGCAAAGAGGCCTGTTCTCATGCATGCAGGAGTTGCCTCTCCTGCCTGCACCTACCTGAGCAGGGCTCCTGCTGGCTCAGCATCAATGATCAGGTTTCTGAAGAGCTTTATGCCTTCTGTGTAGCTCTGCAACTTTCTCTTCCTTTCCGTTTTAGTGACTTCAGATTTTCCACCCAATACTAAAGTTTCCTTCAAAGCCCAGGCTGTATAGAGCAGCACCAGCAGCTTCTGCCTCAATCACATCTCTCTCCACTTGCTGGCGGGTCCATTTTCCTTAATGGCTTCTTTTTCTGGGACATGCACAGTCCGCCTAGTTGCTAGATAACCAGCTTGACTGGTATTAACAAACTTCCCTTGTTTTCCCCCCTTATACATTTGGGGTTTTTTTTCCTATCTTTTCCTATCTCATTTGGTTCCCCCATCCCTCCTCTTCTCCACTTCAAAGCCCGTCCCCCCAGACAGAAGTACAAGAGACTCCAGGTCACTGCAACTGCGCAGCCCAGCCCACAGCTCGCCCCACCATCTCACATCTCATACCACATTTGGTTTTTTAGATGGATGCCCTGTATAACCTGTAGCACTCCCCACCTTCATTTACAGTTGTAAGACAAACCCAGAGCTCCACCATGCTGCAGAAGAACAGCAAAAAGGAGTCCAAACGCTCCTAAATGAACCAATTGGTAGGTGAATCTGCTACTGTCCTCCTTCTCTCACCCCCTGTTTCTTGTCCATCTCTCCTGAAGTCGTGCAGCTCTGGCATACCCCTGCCTCCAGGCTAGGTGGGCGCCCAGGAGTTGGGAAGCCACTAGGCAGGGGACTGTAGCATCTTCCCCTGTCCATGGAGGGCACCCGGTGCCACTGCATGACACTGCCTTTGTGCAGATGTGCCCAGGCATTGTGAAATAAACCCCAAATTTAGAATGTCTGTGTTCTGCTCAGCTGTGAGACACTGCGTTACTCCGATACAGCCATTGTTCAAGAGGAAAGGTGATTTTAATTTGCACATAAGAGTTGTAGAAGGTGGTCTTTTGCGATACACTGAAAGAGATGATCAGGAAATGACAATTTAGGTGAGAGGCTCCACGTGGCTTCCATCAGCCTTGCAGAGAATCACAGACTTCACCAATACTGCAAGATACTATATTGATTCCAGCAAATTTGTCCAATGGCTTAGACACCATTCTGGCACCGGAGAAGACGTCTGTAAGTCAGACACCTGCTCGGCAGTCCCCGCAGCTCAGCCTTCTGTCGAGCAGTTGCCATGACAGAGGATCCCTTTTTTGCTAAAATTCCACTGTGGAGTGTATCGAACAGCCGACATCACCTGCTGAGCAAGTACCCAACCCTTTCCCCGCGTGAGTCTTCAGATGTTCACATCCACAGCTCCAACGCAGAAACTCTCTGCCTGGTGTAAGAGGAGGCAGCACCAGACACACGGTCACAGAAGACAGCCCATGAAACCATTCTCAGGAGACGTTCCCCTCTCAGGAACCCCCACCCCTCCCTCCAGCACATCCAACTGTGCTGCACCCAGAGCACTGCAGAACCTTTAATGTCCTCCTGTGAGAAACTGCCCTGCTTAACACATGGCATCTCTTAAAACAAGATACGCAGAAGCCTATCTCCACCCCTGAATTTGATGAAATGGGCTGGTGAGAATTCATCTATACAGAAAGCTTCCAACACAAACCCTTCCTAGAGCACTACCACTGTCTCCTGCATCCTGCCAAGGAGGGCAATAAGGAGCAGTTTGAAAACCCTCCGACCACCCCTGGAGTGAGGACCCACCAGCAGAGCCTTCCCCTCTCAGTCACAGCAGAGGCTCACCTGGGGCCCAGTTTCCCCCGCTGATGGAAAGGACACCCATTCCCATGCTGCCAGGCTCACCAGCCACTCCTGGTCCATCTCCAGTAACATGCTCTCTCTCTCCTCTCTGGCTCCCCAGCCCAGACCCCCTCCTCAGCGCTGGCCCCAGGGAGCACAGGGGTGCTCCCACAGCCACGCACGGCAGCACTGAAGAGATGCTCTAAAACATAAATCAGCCTTATGGAGCCAGTTACGTGAAGTGTAAAATAGAGGCAAAGAAAACTGCATCATCCCAGGTTTTATGATCATTCCTCAAGAAAGAAGAGGGTTTTGCTCCCACTTCCTCTGCCATTTCTTTTTATCACTGTAACGATGCCTCGCTGATTGAAGACGAGCCTGCCAAGTTTTAGCCTGGCTTAAAACAAATCCATCTACAGCACCAAGGAGACTCCAACGACCACTGAGAGAGGGTGGAGACAGAAGCATTCATTATTTAATGGAAAGCACATCAAACTTGATAGACCCTAAATTCCTTTTTAAATGACACCGATTAGTCCTAATTGGTGCAGGAGTCGGCATTACCTAGGTCCTGACACTGACTTAGGAGCTGAACGCAGTCAAGTAAACTCCAATTTAAAACTATTCAAAATTTAAATAAAAATTGTGGCAGTTGTTTTTGTCTCTCACTATGCCAAGAACGTGTTTGACCACTAATTGTGCAAACGTCTAATGAGTTAAGAAACAATTTTAAAAGAAAGGTCGAAATAAGGCAGTAAGTTGAGGACAGCACTTCGGATAGGCTGCCAATTTCATAGCCAAGCCTGAACAGAACAGATTAAGTTAACTGTTACTAATGAAACAATATACCTGTGTATCTTATGTCATCATCTAATATATGGCAGTAGCCATGCAGTTTCTTATGTTACTGCTTTTATGCTTTACTGGTACCCGCTTCACAGTGCCTGCTGCTTTGAAATGCCACTGTTGGGGCCAGAGTGACGGGTGCTGGTGGCCAGAGTGGGCACTCCCTCACAGCCCCACACTGCCAGGCATCTACCCTACTGCTAAGCCAGGCAACCACAAAAGGCGGGGGAGGGGGGAATAAAATAAATCTCTATTTACCAGGCTTAAAAACTTAGCAACCATGACAAATTTATTCAGACAAGAGCCCTAAAAAAAAGGAAATTTGGGAAAAGTACAGGAAGCTGCATGACTGGCTTCTACGGAACTCCCATCCCAAATTCCTGCTGCACACACTCAGACCTTTGAACTTCTCTCTAGCTGGAGGGGCACTGAGAGGGCACAGCAAGACATGCTAGTAGAGAAAACACAGTCCCAGAGAAGTTAATGCACATCTTTTTTTTTTTTCCTGATGATTTGGAAAGAATCTCTTCCCAAAGCCCCAACTAGAGATGTTTCACTATGGCGAGGAGCTCCTGCTTTAACTGGGTATTATCTTGAGAAGGGCCCTACAGGAGAAACAGGGAAGAGAGAGCAGTCCCTGTGATGGAAATGGAAAAACCAGCTTTGACAGCATTCAAACCCTGCTGATCCATAATAGTGTGTGTCATAAGGACCTGAAAGAAGCCCAAATACTTCCATGGAAGGCAAGATGAGAGTGTGAAATTTGTACTGTTCGAGTCTCTTAAGGGAGCTCTTCTGGTGGCTGTGAATCTCTTGAAAACCAGCGAGATGACCATGCTACTGGAGCAGGTCACTTTACGCAGCGGAAGCACAGGTGTCCATCAGGCTACTGGGGGATCTATAAGGGGAGATAAAAAGTATCTGCACAGCATAATGCACCACCACTTACACTTCTGGGCTATTTTGGTTCCCAGAATAAATTCAGCTACATTTATCTTGCACTTAAGCCCAAACAAAAAATACTCTCTTCCCCAAATTTCTGGACAAACAAAAGAACAACGAAGTCCTCTCCACAGGAGCCCAACATCACTTACCTGACCTTTTCTCTGGGAAGTACAGCAGTCTTCACCACAGTGATGCTCCAGCACTTAAAACATACTTTCCATTACACTTCTAAATCAGAATATCTGTAAATCACATCCTGACAGTATTGAAAAGTACAATCTGTTCTCAAACTTCTCAGATACTAAAACCACGTAAACATCTCCTGTTTTACCTTCCTACACTGCAGGCTCCTTTATTTCTGTTAGAGGCTCCTACAATTTAATATTTTAACATACTAATATTTTCCTAAAACAGAGAACTCAGCCCATGTTAATCTGGAAATTAATTCCTTTCAGCTCCGAAAGCACTCGCCATTTTGTTCATTAACACAGAGGTAATCCTCCATCTGCTGAAAGGCGAAAGCCCCTGCAGAGGCGAAGGCTGCCGGAGCTCACTGAAGAGCTGTTTGCGGGAGGGAAGAGCATTAAGCACCAAGAGCTGGAAACAGGGCTCCTGAGATGGGTCAGGCACTGACCTCCACCGTGCCCTCCCACAGCTCCCGGGGCTCGAGTGCCACAGGGGAAAGATGAAGTCCACACACACAGAGTGTAAAACACAGTGGATAAGCCTCAGCCCTGCTCTCACAATACCAACCCTGAAGCACCCTTTAAGAAGGTTATTTTCTTCATTGCTATTATTCTTCTCTATGAAGAGTCTTCTTAACCAATTTTATCTTCACCCTGAAGTGGCTTACCATGACCTTTCCTCTGAAAAAAGGATTATTCTTTTTGTTACCGTAAAGCAACAAGAAGAGCTCTGCTTATTTGTATGTTCTCTTAGAGATTTACAGTTTGTGAAGATCTGCAGGTACAAAGTGATGGGAGGAGAAAAAACCCTCCAAACCACAGCCCTTACCCCAGGCTACAGCCAGCTGTGAACCAGGCACAGCAGCGACATTCGCGCCAGGGGATCCCATCAGTCCCAGCCCAAAGAAGCATCAGGCTGGGTCTGTGCAGGAGGTCGGGCCACACCACACCTTTTACACTCTGCCATTGTAAGGGGCTGTACTAGGAGTTTATGCACAACTATCAGAGTTAACTTCTCCGGCAGGAGGGTAGTACAGCAGGTTCCTGCCATCCTGCACAGGGCTTAAGGCTCAGCTGACGTTCAGGCTGACTTAAGCTGGCCAACTTCAGCTTTCAGAGGGATGCTGGACTAGATGATCTCTACAGATCCTTCCCAATCGCTGTTTCTATGATTCTACAATCTATTAAAAATTATAATCAGGTTGGATGATGTAACAAACTTTTTGTTGCTTTAACAACACTTTGTATGTCATAAACAAATACTTGCAACTTCTCAATCTTTTTGGAGAAGGGGCTGTCTTAAAGTCTTAAGCTGTCTGCTGATATGAAGGTTATCTTCACTCAGGAATGTGTTAGGTGTCAAGAGCTATACTGAAACAGCATTAAAAAGCCTTGGTTCTCCAAACAGAATATTTAAAAAAAAAAAAAGACAATAGGGACCAAAGATAACTAGAAAAGCTCCTTGAATTTCAGAAAGGCGGCAGAAACATACCTGAATCTCAGCCAGGAATAGTGGCACCAGAAATAGAAGTATCTGAAAAAACACCCAATGTTTGAACAAAGCAAAGCGGCCAAATTCAATGAATAAGTTTCCACAAATTATCTATCCAGATCTGATTCTCATACAGAGTCAGGGAAATTTCACCCCTAAATGCTATGGTACTAGAAGGAAAACAGAATACTTTAATTTGACTTGTGCAAAAGCTACAAGGCATCACTTTGAAAATATCATACTGATTCGAGCTTTACTTTGCATAATTGCTAGCATCGTCCTTTGAAAGCAGAATTCTTTGTAATCAGCTGTATCATGAACATCACTTTAATTAATGATACGCAGCTGCCTTCAAAGACCAGGCTCAGTTCCCCAAATCATTCAGTCCAAATTCCTGTAACACACACTCTTTCACCTTAAAATTGTACGGAAAAAGTCTATCATTACAAGAACCACTGTTCTAAAATTCAGAAAATAATTCCGTTCAACCAACACAGGTGAAAGAAGGGATCTCAGTACCTGCCTGCCATTTCAACACCCCAGAAAAACACTTCTGCCCATTTTCCATGACCTACAGCAGTGCCTGAGGATGGAGCCAGTCATGGACTTGTACTGCTCTCCTGACCAGCCACAGAGAGTGCAGTAAGAGGAACCTTCTAAATTCAGGCTGAGAGCGGAGAATAAATGCAGTGACATTTTCACTTCTCATTTCGGGAAGACATCGTCAAAAGTAAGTTGGAACGAGTTAGGACTACTTCTAATCTGAGGTTTTTGAAAAAGATGTCTCTATTGCTAAACACATTAGCAATATAAATGTCCCCATTCCTCTCCCCCAGCAAGTCCCACAGGGATAAGAGGTGGACTTTATGCTGATGCATCGAATCTGTCTTTTCATTCCTAGAATACAATGGTCCGAAAGCCCTGGCCCAAAACCAAGTCGGTTTATTTCTTTAACATTTTTCTGGTAACAAATGCTTCCGCTCGCTCCCTGGGCAGGTGAGACCCGACTGCATTTCCCTCGTTCACGTGGACCCCCTCCCCCCCCATCCATTTAAAATGAACAGGACAGCAAAGGGAACTTTTTTGTATTCTTTCCGATGGAGTCAGACCCACGGCTACAGCACTGGCGAGGCCACTGACAGCTTGG
>KZ505691.1:1508606-1526771 GCA_002844005.1 Limosa lapponica baueri
TGCCCAAGGAAGCTGTGGATGCCCCATCCCTGGAAGTGTTCAAGACCAGGCAGGGTGGAGCTTTGAACAACTTGGTCTAGCGGTAGGTGTCCCTGCCCATGGCAGGGGCGTTGGAACTAGATGATCTTTAAGGTCTTTTCCAACCCAAACCATTATACAATTCAAAAATAAGCAAGAAATTAAACAGATCTATTCTGCTAAATGCATCGCCATGCACTTTTACCACTGTTTTTCTAAGGTAACTTTAAAATTTTAAGCCACAGAAAAACACTACTCAAGAACTAGAACATGTATCCCTCTTAAAAGATACAGGAGTAGCACTATATTTAATAAACCTTCCCTCCCCAAACCACCGAAGGAGCATTTCACTCTCACTCACATGGCGTGTTGCAAGTTGGTTCTCAGCTTCACGTAGTTCATCGCTGCCCTCTCCTGTTGTTGTCGCGCGGCTTCTTCCTGTTGCCTTTGAGCCAACATCCACGTTACTTGCGTGCTTAAAAAGACCATTATTCTATTTTAAACATGAACTGGTTTTGTGTATGAACACTAACACAAAGCAGACCTACTCATCTACGTACTTGTAATCAAGTGGAGCTTGATGGTGTTCAGGCTGCATAGGATAGACACCCATATAATTTTCTTCAGGTCGCAATCTCTTGGGCTCCCTCATTATTGTGGAAGTAAGCTGAGGTGTCTGCATCATGACTGGTGTGTGCATTGTCTGCTCCCTGTTCAGCCACATACTGTCACTACTGCTGCTTTCTTCAGCTGGCAGGAAACACAGGACATCAGTAAAGTTTTTCAAACTGGTCTAAAACCTGAATGTTTAAACACAACTTAAATGCATGTACTTTCTGCTTAATGAGAATCAATTTCTTTATGTTTTGCCACAAAGTCTTAGGCCAAAAGGCCTGGATTCATAACCACTGCCTAGAGTATTTAAAATACTTTTATATTCTGTGACTTAACACAGTGTAGTGCCTTTATTTTCTTCTGTGAGTCAGTGTTACGGTTTTCAGACTTCAAATGAATAGTTTTCCCACTAAAACGTACACATGCACAGAAGTTATCCTGTTCTAAAAAAAATACATTAAGCATATGAATTCACCCCGGCTAACAAATAGAGATTGACACACGTAGTATGTGTAGTAGACACTAGGCTACTCTAGCAAATTTTAAGATGAGAACAGTTATACCTTCAGGTACTTTCCGTTTTCCTGTCGCTGGCTTTGTCTTCTTATTTCTTACGGTAGATCCTCGACTACTAATTCCACTAATCACTGACATAGTATCATCATCCCCACCAGCTAATAAAGAGTTTCTGTAGGACATGAGAGGAAGCCACACATCTTCTCTTCGTAAAGACATCTGAAAGGTCATAAACTTCTCCAAGTAAACATACCTTTAAATGGAAAAAATAATTACAAAGATGCAAAATACCTATAATGAGATGTTAACATGTCAAGATAAGTAGCTACTGAAATTAAGTTAGTCATCTAGTTAACAAAAAGGCCTGACAACACCAAATCCAGAATATGTTTTCTGTTCATCCACCATAAAATAACAAGTATAAATACAATTTACCCTTTGTGATTATACTTGGCTGCATTAGTGTAAAATTATCTTGATGTGCTGAAGATTCCACTTCAGGTGAATGCAGTACACATGAATAATATTTACACAGATGCATGTCTTTTATGGTTACCATTACAAATATTAAGAATATTAAGAAAATACTTACACTGTTCTTTTGTCTTGTCTGAGAAGTTTGGAGGAGAACTCACTCAGAATATCAAGAAATGCCAAGTTTAATGGTGGGTGGCTCTCACCTTGCGGATTAGGCTCCTTAAAAGCAAATTCTATGCCATCCCTAAGAAAAAGTTAAAAATTAAGTCACGTAAAGCACAACCTTAAGAAAAAGTTCTAAGCACTGGAAGCTATCAAAACTGAACACCTTTCCTCTACATCAAGAAAGCAGTAATTTGATGTTTCCATATTTCGTGGGAAAAAAAGTGAGCACTACTCGTAATTTCATTCTAGACATACTCTTTCTATCATGACGGTTCTACCTTGCATGTCAAGTTTTCGGCATGAGGCCAACCTGACCACAAGATGACAATGAAGTGGATCAGTTCTTACTGTTACAGGTAAGAGATTAAAAATACTTCTCCATGATAGCATCAACACTGCTGTCATTTACAAACTTATACAATGATGCCGAAGAACATGAACATTATTTAACATTGGGATTTAAATCAGGGATAAAACGCAGTTAACTCCGAATTTACAAACTTGCTATACTGTCTCTAATGCTGATGCGTTTTGTATTAACAAACTGATTTTGAAAGACTGAAAAGATATCTTAATGTTAGTCAAGAAGGGTTTACAAAAAGGGAAGTAATACAAAGCACACAATTACTTGTGTAACATAGCAATAGCTTCTCTTGTTTTCAACTGATCCAGTCCAAACGTTAAAGCAAAACGTCGAGCAAGTTCCTTTATGCCACTGAATGTCGGTGATGATCTGTCGAAATTATAACCATTTTCTTGAATCATTTCATTGAAAAGCTGTAGGAAAATAAAAGGCAGATTTTCATTTAATAAAAGATTATGCCAAACTTTAGACCAATTGACACACAGTCAAGTTTCAGTAAGTGTTTTACAGCTTTTTTTTTTTTCTTAATCCAAGAACCCCAAACACAAACATGAAGGTTTAGGAAAGCCAAGCCAAAGCTACTCTTGAAAAGTCTGCACTTCAGAGTTAATCCTTGAAATGCACACTGTCCAAGCATGCGTCAAACTAAGTATGTTGGATGACAGGTTTCGGCACTTCCTTAAATGAGGTGTTACAGAGTTGAGAATGCTAAAAATTAGTAGGATTCCCTGATATGTACACTAACCAAGAAGAAATAAATGGGGTAAATTCTAACCTGGTCTTTACTATCACAGTTTGTCAAACTACTACCTTCTAATTCTTTTTTTTTTTATCTTTTCAAAATACAAGTATAATGAAGAAATTCTAAAATGGAAACATGTCTTCAGGGAAGTTGCCGAAGACATGAGAAACTCTGCCACTGAAGATCACACTTTTAAGTATTGATCAATAGTTGGCAAAGCTGAACACTCTGAACTTTACAATCCTTTTTTAATTTGATGAATCCCTTTCTCATCCTACTGAATTGGACTGAATTATCTTCAACAGTCAATTTTTCTATTATTTTCTAATTTTGTACAACACACCCTTCACTTCATATAACAAGGAATAAACCAAAACCAGACTTACTAGGGCTACGAACATTAACTTTTCATTTACAGAAACGTTTTGGCACATAGTTGCATACTTCTATGTTGGTGTAGCTCACTGCAACTTAAGTTATTCCCTTTATCCTCTATCACTTCTAGTATTTCTTCTCTGGTTAGTTTCTTTTTGAAGAAGTTTTCCTAGAAAAATATGCTAGTTACATGTTTAACTTTACATGTTTGTGTGTGTGGGTTGTTTGTTTTCCATGTTACTTTTCTTATTGCCATATTAAGGTTGTGTAACTGTCTCCCTGTTACGTGCGTAATTGTACTTACTACATTCACTTCCTCTGTCTGCCCTTTAAAATATAAGGGGCTGGTTATTCACGAGACAGAAAAGACTAATAAGGATAGCATTAACCCAATATCACAAAAATTTGTGAACTCTGGTTAAAAGTCCGCAAAAACTGTAGGGAGTATTTAGTTGTATATTTTATGCTGCAGTTCCACCACTACTTCATGCTGCTATCTGAAGGAAAGGCTTCATCCTCCCTTGTATTGGCAATATCCATACAGATAAACCAGCTTAGTGGCTTCATTAAGGACTTTTTCTGGTTAGTTCTCAACAAGGATCGTTATCTAGGTCTATATCTACTATGTGGCTCTATGATTCGTACTCAAAAAAAAAACCAAACAGGTGTGGGGAGAGAGAGGACAAATTGGGGTACATTTTTCCTTTCAACAATAGCAGAGATCTATGTTGGATTACAGTGATTTGCAGAAATACGGCTTTATTGTTCTGATCCTGTAAATAAGATTCATGCAGATGGTTCATGTGAGCAGATGAATCCGACTCTGACCTCGACTGAATTCATCAGGTCTCCACACAAACAAGCTCATTTACTGAAGAGAGCATTAAATCATGTTTTAATTTCAAAGATGGGTGGAGCCCCTACCAAACATTAAGAAATACTGAATTACTAAAACTTCCCATTACTTCTCAGAACAGTTAGAAAAACAAACTCAAAAAACCACCACCACCAAAACCTAAAGCAAAACAAACAAAAAACCCACAAACAAACCCCAAAAAACCCACCACACAGACAGGCAGCACTTTCCCTTGTTTATTTGCTCATGAATAAGTAAACTAGCAGTTTCACAACATGTTTCTGAATACTTGCCTCAAACTATTAGTTTAGAGTTAAGAAGGTATCAGACAGTTACATTTATTTCATACTGATCGAGCTCTCACATACACTTTTTGTAGCACAGTATTTGGTAAGTATTGGGAGACTTCTGGCAGTTATTCGAATAGTTGTAGAAAATGAGCTTCAACTTAGACCTATTTATCTCTACCTTCCATAAGAACTTCTTCATTAATACCTCACGCTAGCTATTAAACAACAGGACATGATGTACAGAATGGAATTTCTGTAAAAATATTGTAACACATTCTTACCTGCTGCAAGCTAAGAATAAGTGTTTTAGCACACTGGATTTTGTCTATCTGTCTCGTTTTACTCATCGTTTCTTTAATAATATCACCATAGTCATTGTAATACTAGGGAAAACAAAAAAAAAGAAAAACAGGTTAACTTTCAATTTTTACGACTGCATTCTTCAGAAAACACCATCTAGGATTTGCTATTTTAAAAAAATCTGAACACTTTCAAAAGGAAAAAACCTAACACGTTCATGATTATGTCATCAAAATGATTCCCTAAAACCCCTCCAAAATCATAAAAAAACCTCCAATCAGAAAAGAGTATATCCACTTCTTCTCATTCTTGTCGTATTACTTTAGAGGCAGAATGACCTATTTATCTTCAAGGCCATGACACATTTGTTAGTAACACGTGTTCCCCCCTTCAGGGTAGAAGATTAGAATCTAATCTTTTTAGTAACTCCTATAACTCTAGTGGGGAGGCTTTCTATTTTCTCTGCTGAAAGGAAGCACTTATGGATAGCATCGTAGCCATAATTTTTCCAGTGAAGATAGCTGCCTGATCAGTTCTTTAACTATTTCAGGTACAATAAAGACCCAACTAGTTCTTTAGAGATTCAAAATACACGTACAGCACTCAGACAAAAGCAGGCTGCCCGAATTTAAAATTTTTTTAAGGTAACCACCAAGGAGCAAAGCTTTATCATGTTCACAAAAAGTGAACTCATATAAAGACACTTGGGGGGGCGACACAAAATTACAAACACACATGTGCAGGCAGTGGGTGGAACTCACAAAACTTTTTCTACAAAATTCAAGTTGAAATTATTTGATGAGGCTAGACATCATTGAGTTGATCTTTGTGGAAAGATTCTCAAGAAGCCTACTAAACTAATCGCTATATTAAAAATATACCATCAATCAGAGTAAGAAAACAAATCTTTTAAAAACAATGTAAAAATCATTATCAGGTTTCCTTCCTCCCTCCCCATTACCCACACACTGGAACTGTGAAACTGATCTCAGACATTTTTTCCCTTACTGTGGAAAAGAACTTTTAAGGGCCTACGAACTACCAACCACAGAGTTTTGAATTCTTCACATTTTGAATCAGTTATCTTGTAAGGTAAAAGATAATTACAAAATCCACAACTACTGTATTGTAATCATTTTATGAAATATCATTACACTGGGCTTCAGATTTACCTTCATGTATTGCTTGAAAATGTCTGCAGCTGTATTCATTTCCACCACAGTATATACAATGAGTTTACAGAAAGCTGCAAGCAGATTTCTTCTTTTGTGCAATGCTTCAATTTTGCTAGCTTCATCATCCTGCTGTCCATCTAGAAAGAGTTCAGAACATTAAAACCATTGCATTTAAATACTTCATATTTAATCAGTGTATATCAGTCCTGGGGGCTAGTGGTCAGGATTCAGAAAATCAAATCTCAGTTCTGACAGCAGTGCACTTCACTGCCCACTGACAAGTCTTTTTTCCTCGTACAGAGACATATATATTTGTGCCTATTAAACCAAACCTTTACCACAGTTTTCCTATGTGTCCCCAAAACATAAAATGCTTTCATCGACTGTTGACTTTTAAAAGACAAACCTTTCTCTGTGCCCATGAAATGTCAGAAAAAAAGAAAAAAGAATAAAAACCACAAAAAAGCATAAACAAACAGATTTATTAATAAGAAGGGCAAATAATGTAAAGGAAACATAAGTTTTGTACAAACCTGCGCTATTATTATCATCATCCTGATCAATGAAGACATGATCTAAAATAAAACTGAGTAGTTCAGATTGCAGTGAAGAATCAGGAGTGTAAACAAGTGGCTCCAACATGTCACGTCCTCCTGTCATAATCTGATGACTGAAGATCATCAACACATCGCACAGAATTGTAAAAGCCTATTAAAAAGAAACTTTAGTAAATACTTGCTTGGAAACTGGATTTTATTTAGAATAATGTACTTGAAGCCCAATGGTGTACATAGGCCATTTAAGTTCTAAACAATTACACAGGCCAACTGGAAGTGAAAACGTGCATAGTTTCTTACAGGAGGTTGCTGTATGAAGACTGGGGTCTCCAAATAAAAATACTGCACAGATGAAGCCAACTAAATATCAAAACATTGTTAGATTAAAACACAAGGAGACTGAAACTACTATATTCTGCCTGACAGATAATACATTAGGTCACTAGAGAACTTTGTGGACACCAACCATACTGTAGCCTCCTTTTTTCTTTTTTTAAATTGTTTCAATCACATTTGTAAAACATCTTACAGCTAAGGTCATTCAACCCCTCTAAGTCTTAAAGTATGCGTTGCTTCCAAAAAAGCAACCACCTCTTCATTTTGCTGTCTACCTTGTGCATCTGACATCAGATTTAGATGTCTGTTGTACTCCCCCTCCCTGGAAAGTTCAAACATATCAGTACTCAGACCGACATTCTTTCAAATAAGAGACCGAGGGAACACACTCTTAGTACTGCAACTCATCTCTTTGACTCTGCTCTCTTAAATATTCCCATTTTAACGAACAGATCTGTTCTCTAACTCCTCAAAGCAAATATTAAGAATTTCCTGGCCACAAAAATACAAATGCTCCTCTGATGTCCCTTGTGCCCTTTCTTGAGACTAGAGAAGGAAAGCAGAACCGTGTCTATTGTACCCTATGTGACTGAGACAGTTCTAGTTTCTAGAGCATTCACCTGAGTCTGAGTTACGCAGTCCTTTAAAGAGACCTATTCAGAGCTGGAATAACTTTAGTTACTCACACTTTCACACCCTACACCTTGTGATTTTGAGAGTAGATAGCTCTCTGACATAGAACGTGCTTATTCAGTTTCAGGGGCTTTCTTGTTACAGCAAGAATTTCAAAAGCTGCAGTTGTGTGACTCAGTGGACCAGATTTTCCAAGGTCCACTTGGAAAACCTTCCAAGTTATTGTTACCAGGTTATTATTACCTTTAGCAGCATAAAGGCTCCTGGCTTTCTATTTGTTTAATTAAAAAGTATGCCCAGAAGATAAGTTTGGTCCTTCCCCCATAGAGAGGTACTTTATGGGTGTTTTTTTCATTTTAACATTCTAAAGGTTGTTAAAGGCATTTACTTAGAATTAATCCTGCTATCAGTAATTCTGCTCTTCACTGGAACCTGAAACTCCTCCGAGTGTCCTGGCCAGAAAACTATTTGACCACAGACAGGAAAAGACTCAGCCCCTACAGTTTAATCTTTTCCTCTGACCCTGTTACCATCAGAATTCAAGTCAAGTATTTCCCAAGATGATGCCTCAATTCTTTTTTAAACAGAAGAAAAATAAAAAACCAAGCCTCAAAACCTTCACGCCTGCATTTTTCTTCAAGAATGCAAGGACTTCTGTCTCCTGCCTGAAATACCAGGCCCTACTCGCATGGACCAAATACCTATTTATTTTATATCTGAAATATTCAAGAATTTAGTTCCAGCTAAAACTCTCCCCCACAAAGGACAACTCTGTGAGGGACAAACTACAGAACTGGCAAAATGAAAACTGCTCCCATCTTTTCCAAGCAGTACATCACTGTTGAGGCTTCCAAATGTTTGCTAGAATGGTCTCCAAGTATCACTAAACAATACTTTTAAACAATTAACCAGTGTGTGAGTGTACCAAAGGACGACCACAAAAAAGAAATACCGCTTCCCAACGACAAAATCCCCTAGGTTACAATGCATATGTGTGCATGTGTAAACACACCCACTCAATGTTAAGTACCCATTCTTTTTCTCCTGTTTCAGATATCCTCAAAATCCTGGGACTCTGAAGAATTGAGAAATATATTCTGTATGCAGCATCATGGTGAAGGGGAACAGACAGAGAAGTTGCCTCTGTATGTCCTCACAGGTTTACAGCAAGAGGAGGAAAGTTGTTTTCACAATTCTTGAGTGGATGGCAGATATATATAATAGTACAAATCTGGGAATGTAAAAGCATTCAAAGACAGAACTCAAAAAATAACTTCTTTCTTTTAAATAGCTGTCCCCAGCTTTCAGCTCTGAGTGTGTGAATGCACAATCAGCTCCACCGGAGGCGTGTGTCATGACCACATAGTAAGCAAGAGCTTTGCAATGGAACTCTCCCGCCTAACTTACAAACCAGAAGGTTTCTACAGTGCACCCGCCCAATCATTTTTAAAGAAAAAAAAAAAAAAAAAACCCCTTTGAATAGAAGTTTATGCTGCCTAAAATTACTAGAAAGAATCAAGTTCAAATTGATTCTGAAACCCTACCTAAATTACCCTCCTAAGGGAGAGCAAGCACACGAGTACAGTGCGTATTCACGCTCAAAGGGCTTCAGCCTGAACATCAAGACACACCACATTCCCATGTAAGTGCTAAAAATATTAGCAAGATGAACTTTTCATCTGCTTTAAAAGTGTAATATTAGAAGACTACAAATATGAACAAGTCACTAACCTGTTCCTTGACAGCAGTGTTTACATTGGTCAGGTAGTGTTGACAGATTTGACAGAACACTCTCATCTGCTTCTTTAGGCGTAGAAGATCCTCCTTTAAAGAGAAGGATTTCATGTAAGTTTTGCTTTTTCAATTTCCTAGTCACTTTTAGAGTATGCATTTTCAGAGCTATCCAGGACAGACCTCGTACGTAGTTGCAACATTCAAGTCCACAGCCTTATTTAAAAATCACAAATAAAAATATCAAGTAGCAACTTCCTCAATTTTGTCATCCTGTGTACCACAAAAGTTGGGATTAAAATAGTGAAGTTACCTATTAAAAGAATAGCGATAAAAAAAAACCCAAAACCAAACCTAGAAAACCCCCACCAACACTACCACTCCCCCATGAAACCCAACCCAGAGCATAAATCATTTTCTCCTCAAAGTATCTGCATTTTCAACCTAGAGGATAGATTTTAGGTAGCTGTTTATAACTAAAACAGACAGGCTACATGGTATTATTTTATTTCATTTTTTTAACTCACTGCTTGAGGATAAAAAGTAAAATGTCAGATGAGAGTTGGGGTTTTGTTCCTCTCTTTCATTGAAAAAAAAAAATAATTAAAAAATGTAGCTTCCTAAGTGTTGCAGTAACTTCCAGAAAAGTAGGTTATTGAGCAAATAAAGTATCTGATTGGTAGAAATACCATCCACATGTGCAGCATAGTTGGTGTTACTCAATGATGTGAAAATTTTAGCCATAGAACTGGGAAGTTACAAAAGGCCAACTGTATAACCAGTATCAGTCCAAAGAAGAAATATCCCTGAGATAAATTTAAAAACTATCCATATAATCTAAACCAAAACAAGTCTCTCCCCTTCAAGAAAGCAGGTAACACACTAGTGCAACGCACCATTTAATCTCAACCAGAATTACAAAAGCAACAGCTGCTTCTGACTGTAAGTTTCATATGATTTTAGAAAACCTTCACTACATAAATCCTTTTCTCTCAACATTTACCTTTCAGATTACTATTCTAACATTTAAGAGAAATACCCATAGGATTATTTTCTTTCCTTTACAGATAATTATTTGTTTCAATTTTAATAAAAATTTAACGATTTATATAGTCTTTTATTTTAGCAACCTCTATTATGAAGCTAATTCACATACTTAGTCAACCTGTTCACAAACAGCACACAGCTAGCAGTTAATTTTGTCACGGAACAAAACCAAAACCAAACAACAAAAAAAACCCAAAACCAAAGAAAAAGCCCCAAAATTGATCTTTAGGCACCGTACACTGCTGACACTGCTGGTTCTGTGCTTCATCTTCTTTGCTGTTATGTTCCATTGGCATTGAACAGAAACCAATGGAACTTCTGTACGCACCTGGTATATTTGGCAGCAGTCAAGCAGTTAAACATAATAAAAGAGTTGTGGTTGGGAAGTTAAACCCATGAAAGCTTTAATTTACCAAACTTTATTATACAGGAGCAGAAACAGTCTCAATAAAGGACCACTTTTCAAATAAGTTCTTTTCATTCCTGCTGAAAGTATTACAAATTACTTTTTACTGCAAAATAGCGAAATTAATATTCATTTCTGACCTAACTTTTCAGTATTTAGCTCAGCTTCTGCCATCAGGCTTGTGATAAAGCTTTAATCACTCTTACAAAAAAAACTCAAACTGCTGTTCACCCTTTAAAGAATAAGCTAACAGAGCCTCTAAATCCTTCACTCGCATAAATGGTTCTCAACAATCGATTGTATCCACTTCGTATATGGTAGTTTTGGGTTCGGAAATAGTAAAAACCATTAAAACCTGCATGGTAAAATAGCTAGCCAGCCAGTGTACCTTCAGACTGTGACTACTGCATCAGTAAGGCTGCAATTATTCATTTGACTAATGAAGTCTTAACATTATAGGGAAAAAAAATATAACACCATGATCTCACAAACCTGTTATAAAAAACATTAGTAAAAGTTACGTAACATGTTCCTCTGCTCCTGTATCTACCAGAAACTCATACTATCACAGCCAAAAATAGAGGAAAAAATAAGAAACTTGTACATCCTCACCAATAAAATAAGCACATTGGAATAATGATTACAAATTACAATTTATTGATTATAAATTATTAATGTGAATTCCCTTTGTTTTCTCCCCAGTAAATGATGAGATACCTACAACTTCTTTTTCTTAAATTAATTATAAATATGGCAACAAAAATGTTTAAAAAACCTGAAGAATTTACTTATTTCATCTCTGCCATAAATAAAGGATCTGTTATCAGCAACTACAATAAAAAAGTGCAGGAAAATTTTCCAGTGAAAGAGCACAAGATGTACCCTTCTTACAGGACTGTAGAAGGCTTCCAGAAAAGGTATGTTCAATAACAACTTTTTTTAGTTAAAGAAATCATCAAAATGTTTCAGCACTTACAAACTCCATACTAAACTGTCTAACCTTTCAAAAACCATTTTTTGTTAGACCAAGCAAGCCACTAATCACCCTCTTTAAGCAATGCCATCCAGTGGATACAAGAAACCTTAATCCTTCCCTCCAAGATTTTTCAAGAAGTGAAATTAGAAAGATGACATTTGCCAGAGCTTTGCCCTTCACGGTTACTATACATAGAACCGGAACAGGTCGTCTTATTCCCCGAGAAAGTTTGAAATTTAACTTTACCTTTACATGTCTTTATTTAACAACACATTTAAAAGACTGATGAAGATCAAAATATGACTGCAACATACAACAAGCAATAAGAACACTGCGATAATGTGCAAGTTCTTATATCTTGCATATCACTGACACTTCACGGTTTGCAAACAAATTCAAACCCACTACTTGAGTAGTAAGACTGACTACACTGTTTTTTGTAATTGGTATTTTGCCCCTTCTTAGCACTGCTGCTGTGTCAGACTAACAGACATCGCATTTGTTTACTACAATTGCTTTAAAATTCTGTCAAATTAAACATATGGGTATTTAAATAATAAAAATGTAACAATTTAGAGAAATACTAGGTTTAAAAGTCAAGCATTCCACTACTAAAATTATGAATTCTAAAGAAATTATTACAAGTGTAGATTTAGGCAGGCATCGGTATGCAAAAAAAAAAACAAAAAACCAAAACCACAACAATCCACCAAAAAACTCTTAATCTAAATTAATTCCATGACAGTTTCCACTTGATGACACTACAGGTATGTACAAATGTTTATTTACTAATACAACCGGAACAAGGCATACCTTTGTGGAACTGCTTTCAGTAATTTTTGCTAGCTGCCAAAGGATTACATAATGAGTACACTGCAGTGCATGAATAACAATCTGAAATCAAAAGGAAAAAAACACATTAGATGGCAAAGGCCAAAAGAAGACAGCAAGAGAAACTATTTACTGTTGTGCCTAAAGAACACATTTAAACTACAGACCTGTTCTGGCATGTCACCATTTTCAATGCCAGTTTTCAATAACTTGTAGTTGCAGCCAAACAAGTCCCATCTTGATAGGTCATGAGCACTGGAAGCATTAGAAATGAAGCAAAGATGTAATTTAACTAACACCATTTCTGCAATCTCATGTTAACAATTAATAAAAGCTTAACTAGTCTAAAAAACAAGACTCCCAAGTGCCCCCCAAAACTTAACAAAAAAAAAAACCAGAGCAAAATACCCCAGAAGATTTCAGTTTTGTATATTTTTTCTTCATATATTCAAAATGCGTCCTATTCTGCACAACTCAATCATTCACAATGAACACTAAAAACCTCCAAATTCCATTAAAAAGTTAAAAGGTACTGAAATAAAAACAAACAAAAACAACTCCCACAGACACCACAAACCCTGACAGATGTTTGCAGAAGCCTACTTACTTGTGAAAAGCAGTGATTCTCTTCAGTGTTGACAAGACTTGATATGCATCATCTTCATCAGGTTCCTCCCCCTATTTAATAATCATACAGTAAGATATCCCAAGTAATATACGCTAAGCAAACTAGGGAACTTAAGATGATTTTTAAAGGGGGGGGGAACCCAACCCAAACTCCAAAACCCCCAACCCAATCCACCACAACCAAATAAATAAAAAAGCACCAAAATCATAACAACAACTGCATCTTAATTATTTATCAACAATACGTTTGTTTTTAGAAGAGTTAGAGAGTTTGAAAGAGAAGGTAGTAGATCATATTTAGAAATAGTCAACAGCACAAGAAGAAACAGGGAACAAGAGCGGGGAGGAGGGAGAAGGGGCGGGAAGGAAGAGAGAGAAATGTCTAGGATAGCGTAATACATTGTATTATGTAGGTGCTTCAAATTTTCTCTGAAGAATCCAGCAGAGGCCACTGTCAGACAATAGATACTGGACTAGATGGGCCACAGGTCAGTACCTCATTCTTAATCACAGAAAAACATCTTTGAGTGAAGTGTTTTGTTCTAATTGTCCTACAAGTTCTGACAAACTTTCATTTGGAGAAATAAAAGGAGTAAAAAGAAAAGGGTCCAAAACGCACCTATTTAAGTACATAGGAAAAACTATCAAAGGTCACAGAAACTTCTCCAGTGTCTCAGAGATGCTGCAACTCCAATGCATTTTACTGTTCCATAGTTGCACAACCTTATCAAGGCACTGAGGATTTCAACACTTCTACCACAGTATTTGCCATTTTCCTTCAAGCCAACTATCTCACATTTCATTTCCTTGCTTTAGTTCTCATTCTTTCTTTTTCTCACAAAGCGGGAAATAAACGGATTACTAGGCACATTTCTTACATAGTCCGATATGTCTATGGTTTCTAGAGTGGAATCCTAGTTCAGGCCAAAGAGCCACAGGAATAGGAGCCAACCTTGATAAAGAAAGTCTGTATCTAAGAAGTGGGGAGAATGAAGTTGTCAAAATGACACTTCCCAAGCTCCTTATCACAGATGAGGAGAAACAAGTTTTGTCTGAACATCAGAGACCCCACAAAGTGAAGTTAAATACTGTATCAGAAAATTCTCACTCTTCAGATTAGCACAGTGTGGAAACAAAGTGATTTTTTAAGTGATTAACTGCATCTGTTTGCAGTCAAGGAAAGAAGGGGAAGGGATTTCTTCAGATTTAACTGCAGCAACATGCAATCACAGGCAAGACTAGCAACAGTGTATCTGAGGAGAATCCTAGAGGAATTACACCACCACATCTCTCAAAAACATGAGATTCAAAACCTAAAGGTGAAAAGTTTACATAATTTCATAGTTTATCTGAAACTTACCTCAAACTCCCAAGAGACACTTGTTAAGAGGAGATTAAAATTAAAGACTCACTTTCCTAATACAGAAGAACAGCCTAAATCCACATAATCACAATAATACTGTTGTGTTATTGTGCTTGACTTAACAGTTTTGAAAGCCAGAGGGAAGTTCCCATCTCCGACTTACTGACTTGCATAGGAAGGCAGAGAAACATACTGGAAATATTTACAGGGGCAGAAAAAGTTGATCTTGCACATTAAATTACCTCTTGCAGGAAGTCTTCAAGAAGTCGATTAAACTTGTCTGCTAATTCATCTATTAACTGACTTCTTGCAATGTCAACCCTGTTAAAGATTGTGAATTCTTCATTACAGAGAGCGTGGTATGTTTTTGAGCAGGCTTCCAAAACATCTATGTCTGTGTGCTTCTCCACAATATCCCGGATTTGTCGCAGTAAGGCATCCAAATGCTACAAGAAAGATGAGGTGTGGAAAAAAAATACGTATTAATATATACACACACATGCACACGCACACACTTTTAATAAACCTTAAGGAACTTAAAAAGATACATTCTATTTATTACCTTTGTAAGTACGATACGAAATACATAACACAAAACACTTCTATAAAGCCAGTGAAGCTTCTGAGTAAATTAAAAGCCTATTTAGCAAAAATTAAGTAGGACCTTGACAAAGGCTAGAGATTCCATGCATTTGAAATGTCATTAAAAATTTGCAATTGTCTGTGAATTTGCAATGACAACTGAACAACACAGAAGCATTTATCTCACACAAACATTTACACATGGTCTTAAAAGCTGTAAAATTGAAGATTTAGTTTCCTAACACTCAATTGTCAGCACAGAAACCAAGTTCAGTTGTTCTTATATGCCTCCCCTCAACCCGAGCTGCTCACTGCTGCTCTACGCTATGCTGCTATGCTACGCTGTCAACTAAACATTTTATTACTTTTTTGACCCTAATGATTTTCAGCTACTTGCTTGACAATACAGCAAAACAGTGCATCTGAGAAGGAGTAAACAGAGATGAGAACAGCTTATACCAACTTCATCACCATAGCAGATAAAATGAGACCATTAACTACATAATTTGTGATCTGGTAGTTTTCTTCTTTTCATGCAATGAAGATGGCAGTTTATTAGTTTCCGTGAAAGAAGAAGAAAACTTATCAAGCTGTTTCTATAAGCTTTTTATAATCTGCTAGGCTGCATACCTCAAATGCAGCCATAACACAACAATAAATGCTCTCACGTAAAGTTAATCTAACTGGCAAGATTTTCTGTTAAAACTCACCAGACAGGCCTTAGAAAACTCTAACTTTCTATATCTCTAAAACCAGCAGCCAGTCAGAGCTCTGAAGTCCAATTCTCAATAAATGTCACAATAAATAAAGTCTCACACAAAAAACCAGACCTACAGCGGTGACTGAAATTCCAGTGACTAAGTCTAAATTCTGGTTTTTCTCCTTTTGTGTTGTGTTACTGAATGTAACCTTACCTTTTCTAATCGCCCTGTTGTATAGATTTCCAAATCAAAGTACTGTGGCAACTGCAATAAGTTGGTGACTTTTTCTGCATCTACCGAATACTGTAAAATTGACAAGGAAAAAAGTTTAAATGAAAAAGTCTTGGAAAACATCACAATTCGTTACAGAACAATCAAATATTAGCAAAGACTAATAAGAAAAAATGAACACTTCTGCAAGCTATTCAGACAATCACAAGAAACCGTACTTGCTAACATTTCAACAACAGTCCATCAGCATGAAATGGAATTAAACCTACCTTTGCTAGCAACTGAGGAAGTGCCACTGCAAATAGTTCAGTAATTTTTGTCCTGTCATCCAACTGTGTTTTCTTTTCCTTTGCTGTCAGCACCTAAAATATTGATATTGTGAGGATTTTACAACTAAAAGTTCTGGTGCAAGGTTTCATTAAGTCCAGAAAAAGTAAAATAGCCAGGGTAGGCTGTGGAGACCAGAGCTGAAATTCTGAATTCAGTCCCAGCAACAGCCTAGAACCTTTTCTTTCTTCCCACACTATCCCCACAAAGCCATTCCCACATCTCTAAACAAGTAGCTTTTTGCTTCTTACCCTTTTCCCTGTTCCTCTTCCCACAGGAGGATGACATTCAGCTGCTTGCCGAATTGTACAAAGCATTATTTCAATCAGTGCGCTTTCCTGTCTATCCGTTAAAGCTGAAATTTAAGAAACAGATGTTAATACACAGCTTGATTTTTCATTTTTCACAAGTATTACTATCTAAGGATCAAAATATGTTTATTTGCTGAAAGAAAAAAAGAAAGGCATCTAGGCCACAGGTGGGAGTGGCACAGGGAATAGAAAAGATAAGAACCTTACAAAACACCACAAGACAGTATTTAAAATTGAGGGAATATCACTGGATGACTCACAAGATAGGATGAAACAAATACCAAGTTTCATAATCATGTTAGTTCCTTTTCATTTTTCAGAGGTCGAGTTAATAGGACCTATGAATTACAGAATTATGCCAGAGGGTTGTTTGGTTTTTGCTGTCATTAAGGAAATGACAGTACTTTTACATAAGGTAGTCTTAACACTCAATAAATGAACAAGTTTCACAAGTAACTTAGTTTCTCTAGTGTCAGAAGTGCAGTCTGAACCTGTGGAACAACAGGGCACTAGACACTGCATGCTTATTCCCGCTCTTTTCTCCCCCTTTTCTTCCCATCATTGTTCTTCTTTGCCTCACTTCCATACCTGAAGTGATCTTTTTCTACTCTTCCTCACATTTATCCTTAGTATTAGTGATTTATTATAGCGATGCAAAAATAGAGAATATACGGGCACTCATAAATGTAAACATCTTATTTCCTTACACACCAAGACTAACAGAAACTACATAGCAATATAAAGAATGATCTACGAAGTCTCTTACGTTCTTCTCCATTGAGAGGCTCCTCCAACAGAAGACTGTTCATACATTCCCAGTCCTTCAAGAGGTCTGTTGCACAGTCCCACATGCTGTCCACAAGATAAGCAGCATGTTCATGCAACTAAAATGAGAACAGATTAAGTATTTTTCTTTATCAGCAATGAAGTTCATTACCGAACTTGCTATAATACAGGGTATTTTTCTCTCTTGGGTCTTGTCTGTGGCAAAAAAAGGACAAGAGAAAATTTTGCAAGCTCAACAGAAGCCTATCTACCCCAATTACCTTAAAAAGACTAAACAAGACCAACCGCTCCAAAGAGTATGCTGCAAGATCTGTCAGAACTTGAGGGACAGGGGGCTGGGGGTGGTGGTTATGGGGAGGTTTTTTCCCTTTCCCCTTAAAAATCTCTCAAATCACAAATTATGTCCACCTATGTATTAGTATGAAGAATGATGGAAGAATATTTGCCAGAGCAGAGCTCAGAGCCTGTCTCAATACTCTGTACCGGACAGATCCTTCAAATAAACAAAACCACACAGAACAGTCTTTTGACCCCCAAGTTGCTCAAGTAGCAGAAAAACCAGGACAGAATCATTGTCGTCAACCAATGAGCGGGGGAAAAGAAAAACAACAACAAACTAAATTAAAAAATAGTCATTAAAAAACCCACAACACCCAAAAGCAACAAAACAAAGCACACACTATAAAAACAATGATATTCACGAAACTCAACTTACTTCACTTTCCAAAAAGAAAAACACTAATGTCTTCACAAGATTAGCATTCGGACTTTGTCTTCCCCTCCTTTTAAGTATTCCATCATCTTCAGGATCTCTGCGGCTGAAAAGC
>KZ505691.1:1526781-1543105 GCA_002844005.1 Limosa lapponica baueri
GATTAGCATTCGGACTTTGTCTTCCCCTCCTTTTAAGTATTCCATCATCTTCAGGATCTCTGCGGCTGAAAAGCCTAAAAAAAAAAAAAAAAAAATTATTTCAGGACAGGTTTCTTTTTCATTGCCTTTGCCAGTCAATTCGTATCAAGATACTGTTTTTTTACAGACACACACTTAATACCTTGGCTCCACAATTTATTTTGAAAGGAAGTAATTTGGGACAAGTATCATTTGATAAATTTCATATATGCTGAGTTGGTATTTCACTGACTGTCTCCAGTGGAATGTATAATCTTAACAAAGTACTTCACAGCCATAAATGATAATTGCAGGTGCTTGAGGTCCCATGCTCCTCTTTAGCATGCTGCTCTTTAGCAAACTCCCCCCTTACCCCACCAAAAAGAAAAATACTTTATGAACTCGCCACATGAGCCAACTTTGGTGGGGGGCAGAACTACAAATGGGAAAATACTCATTATTCTGCAAGCACAAGTTTCAGATACTAAGCTACATGAGCATTTCAAGTTGTTTCACATAACACTGGGATGGGAAAGGATAAGCCAAAGAAATGTTTTTATTATACTACCTGTAGGTACAGGCTTTTAAAGCACAGCCTTCAAAATTACACTCTATTTCCCATTCAGAAAAACTACAACCAGTTCAAAAAACTATGGTAGTGCTACATTTTCTGTAAGTTCTCTCTTAAGGTCACTTCATTATTCAGTTTTTCCTTTTCTTAATTAAAACTAATGAGAAGCCCAATATTAATGGACACAGTAAAATCTAAAGGAACAAGAAGTTAAATGTAATTTCTCCATCTTACTTTTTATAAAGAAATTCCCCTGCGGCAACTGCCACTGGCCGATGAGCTGAATAAACCAGATGGTAGACATTTTCACAGTCTTCTGCAGTCAGAACTTCTTCACTACTCCTAGGCGTGGGGATGAGAAGAAAAAAATAAAACAAAAACAAAAAAATAAGCTGAGTCAATAGAGTATGAACTCTAATGAAGCAGATGGAAATGAAGGAGAATCTAAACCTTTTGCTTCAATTTATCATTCTAAAACCCAAAATGAAATAGTTTAGTTCCAAAGTTTTCCTAAACAAAAATTGCTGATAAAGCACAAGTATTTGGTAGAAGGTTATGCTCAAAAGTTAAACTACTGTGTAATGTTCAGTACATCCTAGATTTCTTCAGTTCAAATATTGCACAATAGGTTCAAATTATGGAGGCTGAATTCTAAGTTTCTAGCCTTTACGCTTACTTAACTGTGGTAGGTAAGTAACAGCACTGTTCTAGGCAGATTACTTTTGAAATTCCACTTTATTCGAGTGTAGGATGCGTAGACATTTCTCTAGAC
The DNA here is from genome assembly GCA_002844005.1 of Limosa lapponica baueri. NCBI lineage: Eukaryota > Metazoa > Chordata > Aves > Charadriiformes > Scolopacidae > Limosa > Limosa lapponica. The sequence continues at coordinate 1,528,143 of KZ505691.1, forward strand.
TTTGGATTACCTCAATTCTGTCAAGCTGCTGTCCTCACCCACAGGTATGAGAAATACTTTCAAGTTTTAATATTTGTTTTAGGTCAGATAAGGAGATATACATGTACTTACTGTAAAACAAGAGTGAGTAATTTTATTGCTTGAACTGCAACATCATATTCTTTGTCAAGAGTCATAGACACAATTCTATCCTAAGAACACAAAAGAAAGTATTGTCAAAGAGGAGAGAAGTCTAATGCAACTTTAAAAAAATTTACACATACTTTAAAATATGAAGTTACACTAACCTTGAACCGACTGGTGAAGAGTTCCAATTTGGAATTAAGCTCCTTATTATAGTAAAGCCCTTGCAAAGCAGTTAGGCATTTGAGCCTTACTTCCCCTTGCTAAAATAAAATTAAGAATTGGATTAAAAGTCAAGTATAGGATACAGATGTGATCTTCAAATCATACAAGACAAGTTTCTTCTGCAGTCTGAATTAACTCAGAGACAAAGAATAAATATTGTCAAGATATCGTATCAATAATCATGTTAATGACATAAGAATATGTCCTTGTTTGTAACAACCCAATAAAGGGGAAAAAACCCCCAAAGTACAACCCCTCCCCACAATGTCTTACTGCAGTTAGTATCTCTGTAAGTCAAAAAACACTTGTTTCATTCTTTAAAGATGTACTCTAAATGCTTACGATATTTCCCAAGTAGATTTCTATTTGTTTCCTTTCACTTAAATAAGAATTGGCACCATCTGTATCGTTAACAACCACCTCTTGTTAGATCAGAACTACCAAGCAGATACAGAAATATTCCTCCTGAAGTACAAGATCTACTGTAGCAGAGAATATGTTTCAAGGTATAGATACAGAAATACTTTTAAAAAGTCCAGGACAACTGACTTCACACAGTTTCTTATCACCTCACTGCCAGAGGTTGTTGAGTTTTGATACCAAATCCATGAACAGTATAACACGAGTGAGCATCCCTCATTTGTTTCACTTCAAATTCAATAGCTTGAAGTCTCCAATGCCAGAACTGAGACGATGTGCTGACTCAACAATGAATCAAGGAGTATTTCTAAACTCAATCTCTTGACCACTCCAAGCAGAGAACAATCTCCAGCTGGTAGCTGCTAAGTAACAGCTTGAGGCACTTATCAGCACAAAAGGGGACCCTTCCCAAGCTTTTTACAGCCAGCTGAGAACACTAAAAGGCTTCTTAACTTGGCAAAACACAGAAACTGTTAGGCTCTATGACTGGATTATTTCATGTGAAGTGCATTAATTTTAAATAGTTAAGTATTATAAAGCAGAAGCCTGTATCAATAATACATAAATAGAAAAAAAAAAATCCTTACAAATAACGGTTCCTTAAAAATCTATATATACTCTCTAAAACCACTCCAAAGATTCAAGTCTATTTTATGTATATGCTGAAATACCAGTGCTTCAGAGTTATAGGAAAAGCAGGGACTGATTAAAGCTGTTAAGAGATTAGAACCTAGTCTGGCACGATCAACAACTGAAAACGTGGAGTTATGCTTCATGATTCTGCTCCTTCTCCTCAATGCAGCTTACCTTATCATGCATAGTCCACCCTACGTATTTTAAGTAGCTGTCATTGAGAAAGGCGTCACTGTACATCTTCATCCATATTCCAATCTCTTCAATACAGATAGCTCTTATTTCAGCAATTGCATCTCTGTGGAAAGAAGTGGGAAAATAGGATCAACCAGAAGAATAATTAGAAGTAACCTGACACCAGCTTCCAAAATAAATTTAAAAAGCTACAAATTACTTACTAAAAGAAACTTACCGGTATCTATGCACAAAAACACCTTTAAATATTGCATTCATCATGTTTTCTATTTCATCCTGATTTTCCTGAAGCTGAAAGAATGAACAGAATACACCAACAGTGAGCAGCACTTTTACAGTCAGATCAGATGGTGCTGATGCTAGATAAACTAAATTAAGTTAACATTTGCAAGTGTGGTCATGAAATCCTTTCCTGAAACATTCACAAATCTGTTTCACAGTAAAATACGCTATTATTTAAGGAATTGTATCTACCACAGCATACAAATTTTAGTGATTCTGACCACTGGAAAACTTCTCTTCAACTGTAACGAAGACATCTTGGGTTTCTGCAAGGTCCTTCTTAGGTTATTTATAAAAAAACTTGACTCAATTTTCTAATAACTTTTAAGCCTAATGTTCAGCCCAATTTTTAATACACTTGCTCTATTTTTATGGACAAGTATTATTAGAGCAAAACCCAAATCATGTGAACTGCATTATAAGGAGTTTTTTCTGTATGCTACAGAATTTGTAATCTAAAAAGACAAGATACAGATGAAGAACTTTGCAAATGGCTACATGAGCAGCATATACTCTGTACTGAACGCCTCCTTCCTCTTCATCCATTACTTACGACAAAAAATTGCAGAAACTGAGTAAGGTATTGCAGAAAAAAATGAATTTAAGAATATGGAGCTGAAAAATCATGGAGGAGACCAACCCAGCCTCAGAGTAACAACATAAAAGCAAGACATGCAAACGAGTGGAAAAACAGTACATTCATTGTTTTACAACACAGAAAACTGAATTTGCTTTGAAAGTGCAAGAAAAATTTGGTTAAAAGATTTGAAAATAACTAAATATTGTCAGGAGACAAGCATATTCTTTTTGCAGTTTGAACTATAAAGGTACGACAAATTAAGACAATGTTAATGACTATAGCCAAGGACCACACCATTTTCCCCCAACCCATCCAAAAAATCCCACAAAGAAACCACGAGAGATATTAGCCAGACGGGGGGGGGTGTACGCGCAGGGGAATGGATACAAAAGGTAAAGGACCTCTCCTACAGAAGTTTAGAAAAACAGCAAAAATGAACAATTTCCATAACATCACAAGATTTAGGAATTATGGAAGAAAGAAAAAAAACTTTGATGAAATACCTAAGAAGAAAAAGACTAAGCAGCAGGAAAAAAGGACTAACAGAGCAAAATACTTAAAATATTCTGGGCCTAAATCTAACACTCGCCCACAGCAGCCTCTGAGGTGGGAAGAGGGCAGAAAAAAATACAAAATATTAAAACAAAAGACAAAAAGAAGCAAAAATTAAAACAAAAAAAAAAAAGAAGCAAATATTAAAAGCAAAAAGAATCTATGATTAAAGTGAATTTTAGTCCTGGATAAGGCTGAGTTATAAATGAAACAAAACCAGAAATCAATCAAACAACTGAATGTTACTTTGAAGTTTACTTTCATTGAGTACAAGAAAAACAGAAAATCAAAACCAAAACTAGAAAAGCTGGTAAGAAATCCCAAAAGCTAATTATACCTAAGAGCAATTGAGATTGGGAAGTCTTGATTCTCACATCACTGCCTTTTCTGTGTATCTATGTATTACCTATAATAGGACTGGTGCTGCACATGCATCTAGCACAACTACATTTAATGGATCAGTCTCAAGCCACAAGACCTTTGTGAGATGAACAGAAAACAAAGTCGTTATTTTATCTTAATTGTCAAGAAAGCAGAAACATTAAGAGGTAAAAGCACAAAAGCTGAAAAGCAAAGGTGAGATGTTTCTTTTGATCCTAAAAATGTTATTTCTAATGTCTAAAATAAACAAAAAAAAACCCAAAACACCAGGTCTCCTACCAAAAAAAAACTTAAACCTGAATAAACTAGGGCTTTCAACACGACAGCACTGTCAGCAATGAATCAGCAAGTCCCTTTTACACAAAAAGAAAGAAAAGAGTAGATTGCATTTTCAATTTTGAAAGTGTTTTCTGTAGAAGAAAAGAACCCCTAACTAAAGCCGTTAAACACGCTTTCTGCTGAGATCAGTATTGACATCATAAAAGCCATATTTTGCCCCACAATCATGGGGTTCTTCTCCAGATGCCAAAAAACAGTCATTGCATGGTAATTTTTGTTACATATTTGAGCTCTGTTTAAGGAAACTAGTCAAGAAATACAGCAAATAATTAACTATTACTGATTGCAGACTCTGTTCCTAACTTTACTAAGATGGCACTATCTGAAAATTTTAAGTCTACATTTACCTCTTTTTACAGAAAACCAGTAATTAAGTTTTTCAAACATTAAACATGACCAATTTAAAGAATGAAACAGAGGGACTAGAGTAACTACCTTTTCAAAAAAACAAATTACAGAACAAGATTATTAATTGTCATTTATCAACACTCGTCGTACACAAACCAGCTACAGACAGTTGCACTAACCTCCTTTCTTTTCTGTAGTAAGAGTTCCAGCCTATCATTAGCTCGTTTCCCAATTATTTTATTTCGTTCTGCTTCATACTGCCGTTGTGTGTTGTCCATGTTAATACTAAGATTTAATGCCACATTCACTAAAGCAGTCATCAGCTTCATGGCTACAAAGAAGTGAAAAGAATAAGGATTAATTAAAAGGTTACCTGATCCAAGAAAAGTTATAAACAAAAATCTTGCCACCTCCTTCTGTCAACCCTTTCTGTACTTAGGAAACTATATTCCCTGTAAATTTCTTCATACACAAACTTTAGCAGTGTTTTACTAAGCACTGCATCATTACTTATCAACACAAGAGAAAGAGATAGAACACTTAACATTTTTTTCTTTTCTTTCTGTCAAGTTTTTAGTACAGTAAGCATTCTTGTTGAATTGAGATATAGGATATGCTTCCCCCAAAAAATGAAGGTGGAATGTAAGATTTACAAATGAACTCCAGGAAATTCTAAAAAGATTCCATTATTAGAATCAGTTAGTAGACTGCTATTACCAAATCATTCAACCTCAAACACACAAGAAGTTTCTTTCTTCAAAAGGAAATGTCTTAGACAATCAACGACACCATATTGCACTATCCTTTTCCCCTCACTTTAATTTTAATGAGGGGTAGCTTCCTTTAAATATTCCTTTATTTGAGAAGCAGAAAAAGGACATTAGCCAAATAGAAGCCAGAGACCAGACCTAAATGTAACATGCACTTGGGTGGGATTTTTTGCATGCTTTAATTTCTGAATCAACGCTTTTAAAATAGGTGCAGACAAGTATGCCTATTCCAGAAACCAGAAGGTGGTCAATAGTATCCTTGCTTTTCTTCTGAACTTTTGTAACAACAAGGCATGAAAGGGCTTGCACTGGCAGAACACACACACAGAACATTATTAAGCGTGTATCACTAGCATAAAGTTGATGAGTAACGCATAAAGACATGCAGATAAACTGAAATATCATCACACACTGTGATCTCCAAGGATATCAAAATGAAAAGAACAAGTCTGAGCTAATCATATAAGTCAAAATTACTGCAAATAATAGTAAATATGGATACAACGGTTCTGTTGGCTGTCTCTATCCCATATAAAACACAATCTGCAAGAATACAAACTGTAATCTCGTAGGAAAAGCACAAGTAATTACACAAAATCAAGAGGATCCACTACCGATATGAGCAAATACAAACAGACTACTGAAAAACATTATTTTGAGTGACAGAAATGAACATGCAACAGGGCAACTTCTACAACTTTTATTCAAGTGCAACTCAAAATAAAGTAAACTTTAGGAACTAAAATTTGTATTAGTCATATGGTACAACAGTCAATTTGATGATACAGCAGAATCAGTATATTCTCCTGAAATAATGCTGCAGGAGTCCCACAGCAGCAGCCCAACGCACAGCATGCTGATGTATATTCAAGAGAGATGATCAATGAAATCAAACAACTGATCAGCTAGTCAGAATTGAAGCTAGCTCGAAATCAGCCACTTAGAAAACTATTTCCAGTGTGGCAAAAACTCCGTTTCACGTACAGCCTACATTCATCTTGTTCAGACTAAAACTGCAATAATAAGCCTTACATAAGTGGACTGCTGCGCAATGCCATCTGAGACCCTTCTTCATTAATCAACACAAATTTAGGACTTCCTTATCCAAGAAGCTTATCCTTTATCCATATAATGATGTACTTATTTAAAACACTCCATAATTAAATCACAACAGATTTCTTCGCAATTTAAGGGGGGGGGGGGGAACTCCCATAAAAAAGACAGTTACTAAATTTCTCTATGGTTTTAAGTAACTGTATCATTGATGAATCATTTTTTAAAATTATTTCTAATGCAAAGAATGGAAATGCTTCTTTCAATTACATTGTGCCATGGCCTCAATATCCAGCACAATTTAAATTTGTAGTATAAATGACATCTAATCTAAAATACTACTCCTGTTTGACTTAATACAGAGCATAAACAGGTTCAACTGCATTTGAAGTTAAAAAGATACCTACAGCCTTATTATGACCAAGGACAAACTTGTAGAATCAACTGAAAAGTTTCCTTCTATTTACTTTTTCTACTAGACTTAAAGCTAACCAAAAATTAAGTACTAGGCAGCTAGTAAAGAATGCTTTAAAATAATGCGGTTTTCAGTAATGAAAAACCAAAGACGACAAGATAAGAAAGCTGTACCAAAACAAGTTGCATTAGACAAAAACCGTATCACACAATGAAACACAACTTGAATGTCAAATATCAAGAAGTTCAACCAGAACAATTCTTTCCTGCGCAACACAATGCATAAAATGGAAGCAATACACAGATAAATATAATTCACTGACCTGCCAGTGTGCTAGTGTGCCGAAATGCTCTGACTTGTGAGTCTGACAGCCCCGTAAGCAGTGAAATGACAGTATCCATCATATATTCATCATATATGATGCTATATTGACATTGCCGGACGAGGACTCCAATGAACTCACAAAAACTGGATTTGAACTTCTTCCACTGTGGACCAGCCATAGTTAGTGGATAATCTCCACTATCCTATTAAGAAACAAAAAGGGAAATAGGAAACTCTTTCAAGTGTCTTAAAAGTTATTTTATAAAATTAAGGTTAAAAAGAGATGGGTAGAACTTTAAGCCAAAATATCCAATGCTATAAAAAGAATACATCAGGCAAACGTGATTCAACAAATATGCATCTACTTTGCAACTCAGGCTTGTTATATGCAGAGACAACATTCTACAAGTCCTACCATAAAAGCTGCACATAACCAGATACACTAAAATAACTACAAAATTTCTTCTTTCTGTCCTACTCCCCCCCAAAAAAATAAAATAAAATATAAATCATATCCCTTGCAAATCTCCTTCAGGTTACACTAGAACAAGAGAATCTTCACAGGAAGAGTTAGCTGACATGTTTAGGAACACTCAGTTCAGGACCATAATAAAGTTTACAGGGAGATGCTTAAATATCAGACTGAAAACTCCTGAAGTCATAAAATGACCTACTATAACACCTTGAAAATAACAAATGTATGTTCCTCTCCTAATCTGAGGCTGTTTACAATCAATGGTAAAATGACAGGGGGGAAAAAAACAAACATAAAAATCAATTGACAATCATTTGTATCAGTGCTTCTGTGACAGCTTCTTTAAGAGGCTAGACATTACCAGCCAAAAATGAAGGAAGTAACCATGAAAAGGGATTAGAAATCTCAAAGTTGTTCATCAGAATTCTGTTACAAAAAAGTGTGTATAACAGTGATAAAAACCACCCATAACAAACAGTCCCAGCTGAAGCTTTACAAATTCCATACAATACTGCCTTATAGTAAGCAAATCTATTTATACATTGAGATGGTTCTAAGGAATGCTAAAAATCCTCTTAAGCAAAAACATATTACATTTTCCTCTCTGTTAAAGTTACCGATGTTTTTTGGATTTTAATTGGGAGAGAGGAGGGGAGGCAAGGCAGGGAACTTATTTCTGAATTAGACAAATTTTGGGAAGAGGTTTTAAAACTACCTTTATGTTCCTTGGAACACAGGGTAAAAGGAGTATCACTCAAAAATAAACCTCCCAAAAAAACCAAAACCAACCACTGAAAAACCCAACGCATCTCATTTACCCCAACACTCAGTGGAACAGAAAGTGACAGTTTAAAGGGAAAAAAAGTTATAATCCCCATGAAAGGCAAAGCATTTGTCTTCAACTGGAGAATAATCAAATTAAAATCCCCATAATTTGTAGATTAATGAATGCATAGAAATTAATTTAGCAACCATTTTAAAAGTTAAAGACGACATAAAGGCCTTACATACACAGCAGGAATGGGGAGGCATCCCACACAGCCCCACAATAGTAGGAGTTCCCACTATTCAAAAACTGAAAGTCGACACCGATTTCTTAAATCATTAATAAAACAAGTTATATACATGCAGAGCTGTACTTCCTAATCTTACAAGTTCAGTGAAATAGAGAGTTCAAGATTTTCATTCATATAAGTCCTGTCATTTTTGCATCTGACCTTATCCTTGAAAGAAACCTGCAGCAACATGATGCAGTAAGGTTAGAACAGGTAAAAAAAAATTAATATAAATACATTATCAGCACTTTGTGAACTTACCTCATCGAATTCTTCAGTCATTTTTCGGATTATTTCAGAATTCTGCATATGTCGGAACATCTCTGCTGTTACAACTCCTACAATTTAGATATTAGATTATTGGCACTTTTACCAAGAGGTAGATTGCAGATGACATGCCTCCTGCTACAATGTAAAAATGATCAATTTTCAGCTAACCTACATATTATACATGTATTTTTCAAGAAATTACACGTTTTCATTTTAGCATCCATGTATAACAAGCACTTGGCACCAATACTCTTGTATGTATAATATATGGGTTTCATTATTATTCTTTTTTAAAAGTGTGTCTGTGTGCATGCACACAACACATCTAGAATTTACTCATTCACCCATATTCAGAAGTCAAAGATACTTGTGCCAGACCTCTTCATCAGGCAAGAGACTACACTAATCTGAAGTGACCTTTCAGGACTCAAGATTCTAAATGGTATAATACAATTTTGAACAGTTCTATTGCTACTTATTATCTTCTGCACTGTAATAAACACAGTGGTTTCACACAATTTTTATTTGTCTTACACTCAAATTGTTTGAGTGTAAATGGTGATATAAAAAACAAATAGATCTCCTCAAGTTTACTGCAACTGTACTGCAAAATTCGTGACAAGGATCATCTCAGAAAGCATTAAAAGATTCTGTAGTTTGATCTGGTAGCAATAATCAAAAGGTCACTGGTCTTGAAAGCATGGATAACCTCTGAGGAATGCTGTTGGCTTTCGGGAGATTTATGCACTTTAAAAGTTTAACCGGACAGAGAGAAACACTTGAGCAGAACAAATTGCATCCAGTCCTACTCTATCACGCACAGTGACACTGCAACGTAAGTTACCTTCTCCTCTTCAAAAGGAGGTGAGGGGGGAAAGAATGGAGGATGTGGAAATGAGGAAAGAAAACCAGAAAATAAAGAAGAAAATAAAATACGGAAACACAATCTTACTGTAGACAGACTACCATAAGCTGTCCACAATATCCTTTAAATCAAGCATTTTTGCAAGGCTATGAAACAATCCTAAAACACTCAAGAAGTAGATAATTCCAAACCAGAATTCCAAGACTGAACAAGCTAAACTATCAATGTTAGAAGAGAGATAAGGTTTTCTGAAATAACAGCAGGAGCTGAGGAAGATTTAGTAAGTGTTAAGTACCAGTACTCCATTCTCTCTGGTATGAATATAAAAGGTTAAATCTACATTTTCAAATATAGTATAATATTTCTAAACCTAATTTCTAAACAGAAATACTAGCCCTAATAATGTAACCTAACTGCAGGGATAGAGCAGTCCTACAGCATATGTAGTATAAAATCAAATAATGGCAATTATACTATAATATTATTAAACGGATGAGTAAACATTCAGTATCTTACCTTTGCAGCCTGAACACTGAATAAAGAAGTTAATGAGATCAAGAAGTGCTATATCTCTGTCATGTTTGTATGACTCTATCCAGTCATCCACTACAGACTGAAAAGAAACAAATATAAAGGCATTTTTTAGTTTTCATGAATTGAAGAGTGTTATTTAACTGCTTTCCAGTAAGTGATTCTTGTTCCTTCCATAAATAACCCAGACTCTGTGGTTTCTTTGATTAATACAGAAAGAAATGTTTGAAATGATCCTTCACTGCCATCATTATCACTTTTCAAGGAAAGAAATAATTTTATTCTATGAACATATAGGAGTATGGAACTGACATCTAAACATAAAGCACAGGAACAGCATACAGTCCTACAGTAACTTTTTTTGAGGGAGAATGCAAAAATAATCGATATATTTTACAGAAAGAGATATTCCCTTTTTTTTTTCCCCTGTTGTTTCCTGAACTAGTGATGCTTCTCTAAAGATATTTATTTAGGTGTTCAGTTCCAACAGCTAAAACTCACTATACTCTTCAAAAATGTTGCCACTTTCATGAACTGCGCTCCACGCACATCAGCTGTAACAGCATGAACAGCACTGCCCTAAGCTGCAGGGACATTAATTGCTCTGTATTCACTACACGGAATAGGAACCAGAGCATTTTACTAAAAAACCTTAAAGGGAAGTAAATCAATAGGAAACCTGTGATAATGGTTTTGAGAAAACAGAATTTACATGCAATGACTTTTAAACCATCCACGTGTATAGTATAAACTGCCTCCCGCAGAAGTTAAAAACATTCTTCATACAACTAATTTATTAACACAGGCAAAAGAGACTTACTTTAGTATCAAGCTCTCAGTTTTGAGTTTTTTAATATGTTGACACCCTGCCAAAAATCTAGAGTAATTCTAAATAAAGAGAGATTACGAAATAGTTCAGAACTTCTGAAAGACAACTGGACTGCTCAGCATCTCTGATGCTTCCTGTCTGTACTCTTCTCAGTGCTTACTCTACAGGCAATAATGCTCTGAGGACAAATACAACATATTGCCATGCAGAAAGATTTCTAAACAGAGATACATGTAAATCCCTCTTCTCTAAATTTGAGGTTGTTTATAGTACGATGCACAACTTTCATCAGCAAGACACAAAGAACGAAAATCTCACCAGTGAAACTGTCCTATCTTCCCAGTAGGAGCAGAACCTACAAACTAGTACTGATTTGACTGACCTGTAGGGAGGGACTAAATAATCTAGGAAACATCTTAAATTAGGCTTATAGAGAAGGCCAGTGTGCAATAACAGGATCATGCTAGGAACAAGACAAATATTTCAGTTAAGCAGCCTTGTTCTCAGAATTTATTTTAAAGAACCTCCAGTAAAACAGTAGTTTCTCAAAACGTTTTCTCTGAGTGGATGAGCCACCTGTTTTTTGCCAGAGAAGAGAGAATAAACTCTCTCTTCTCTGACATAATTTAAAATTAAATTTAAACACAGTTTCAAATAAAATAAATAGAACATAATTTAAAATAAAGTAAAATGAAAATTATCATAGTCTTTTCAGGTAAGCAAGTGCTGAGGGCCACCAAGAAAACTCTTTACACTGAGTGTTGAAGTGGACTTGACTTTAGAAATACTTGAGAATTTTTTTTCATAATTTTCACACAAAAATATTGACAAAGATTCCATTTGTTAGGCAGGCATTAATTCCCCAATTCAACAGAGTAATCAGGCCTGGCAAAGGCCCATTTTGCCCTTGGAAAGCAGAAGTTTTTGACTTTTAAACAGTTAAAATGTCATGAAGTAATGTTTTTCCACCTGCTTTGAAATACAACAGAACAGAACAAATGACGAAGCATCAGAATTTCTCGGTGCAAATAAATCAAAGTAGTCTACTCTTTTCTAGAAGTCTGGACTACTTTTCTGCCAAGGAATTTAGGCTTTAAGGTTCCCAGCTCTAACGCAGGAGCCTGCAAATCTTGAGAGGACAGCACACAGACCCAGCTTCCCGTGTGCGGATCACAGAGGCTGTAAACTCTAGATTTTCAATCCCAAAGATAGTCCTTCCTCCAGGCTGCTGAGGAGTCACATGAGTGAGTCAGCAGGAAGGCTTCATGGCTGACAGCCTTCCACGTTAACTCTCTCGCCACTGCGAGATTCACAGAGTTAAGCTAATGCTTTACTGATTTTATCTGAATTTAATTCAGATAATCTAAACTCTGGGAGCATCTACAAACCACAGATTTCTTGTTAACTTCTATGACAACTCTAGGCATAAACCACAGTTGTATTTAGTTGCAGCCACACAAAAAGGACTTAAAAGTCATGTGATAAAAAATAACCTTTCTTCATTCAGGATACTGAAAATTCACTTTTAATCATAGTTTGAATTTCTTCATTATGTATGTGATTATTTATACCCAACATATAGAAATGAGAAGTCAGCTTGTTAAAATTCAAACCTTAACAATGCAAGAACACTTCTTTAAAAAAAATAATCTTAATCTACAATTTACTACGAACTATTATTACAAAAAAACCTGCAAATTCAAGAAAAAGTTTTACTTTAGGCTTCATTTTATTACAATGTATATACATGAAAATATAACTATATTTAAATGGTATATTCATCCAAGTCACAGAGATATCCTAAGTCTTACCTGCATAGCACTCTTGCCCATTTTAACTACCTCAAACAGCATCATGTTTTCCACACCATTCTGTTGGTGATGTCCATTCATCCGATTTGGACCACCAGGTTTCCCTCCTCCGTTTCCACTTTTCCCCTTCTCTGCTGGTCCTTTTTTTCCTTTTTTACAGGTCTGCAATTACACACACACACAAGAACTTTTAATTGTGTGTTATGCAGTAATTTAAAAATCCAAATTATTATTCATACCATGACAAGAAAACAAAAGGCCTTCTGTTTTCAGGAACCAGATTTAAAATCCAGTTGACAGTAAGAGCTGATCCTAACTGATGCAAAGACCAACAAGAATTCTACAGGTTCCATTTCTTCCTTCCCTCATTTAAAATCTTCTAGCAACTAAAAATGTGATTAGTGACAGCATATGACACAAAGGTGTTTCTTGTATTTAAAATGTAAAACAGATGATACAGATTTTATTTAAAACACCTATGGCAATTCCCTTCACACACGTCACAAAGTCTCCTCTGCAATTCATTAACCTTTTGTTTTTTAATTTGAGTACATGTTGGCAAGTGGGGGTGAGGAAGAGTAGACAGGTGTCTTTGTATTTGATTCCCAAAATCATGTATGACTTACAGAAAGAAGAAAGAAAAAAATTTTAAAGATAATTTAAATGACTGTTGTATAAAACTATTTATGACCATCTCTTACTAGCTGGGCACTCTGTACTGCTACAGAGCTGTGGCTGCATGTGGACGGCACCACGCCAGTGAGAGGGCAGGAGCCACCTGGGGAGGGGGTGGCAGGGACATTTGTCCGATGAGGGGACAGAAGGGCTATTAACTGGGTTCAGACCTCTCCACTCAGGTAGTGTAACCTCTTGTCTGTGACCTATAAAAAACCCTTTTAATTGAATTATTGGTTTCTGTTTACTCTTCAAATTAAAAGAGACATAATTAATGACACCAACCAAAAGAGACTGTATTAGCACCAAATTTAAGTCTAGGATGGAACACATGCAGAGAGGCTAATCAAATCAAAGCTAATCTTTTTCTCCACCTCCCTTATGCCTTTATAGTGCTAAGGAAATACCATGCAAATACACAAGATGAAGCATTCCAATGCAAATACAAACATGAACTCTCTTCACACAATACTCGCATTTCAGAAAATATTTCTAGCTCATTCAGCTCCAAAGCAAAAGCTGAACTCTTCAATTCGTAACCGTAAAGTATCCCTATAAACCGAACATACTTTTCCTTTGCCTTGTTTTTGGTTTTTTCCTTCAATATCCTCAAAGTCTGTATCGGAAGAGAAGTGTGTTTCAGACTCCCTGCAAGGATAAAAAGACAAACCATTTACACATTTCATCAGAAACATTCTTAAATATACTACATAAAGTCACATTATGCTCTCAGTCCCCAGTAACTCAACTCTAACAGTGAAACTGCTACCTTCTTCTGTTCCAGTCTACTGTGGAGGAACACACCAGAGCACATCCTCACACTCACACCCTACCCTGACTCCTCCAAACAATTCACCTGTGAAGAAAGCCATACAGTAAGGCTAAAAGATGTGAAGGTGGGTAGAAAATAGCAACAGGTTGGGAACCTTGCTTTTGGCACATGATAAACATGACATCATCTCAAAAAGCAAAGAGCACTATACATATCTGCCACAAATACTTAAACGAAAACAAGAGAGAGAGGAAAAAACCCAACAGCAAAAAAAGAAACCAACACCTTCCCTCAGAACCAAAGTGTCTCAGCAGATATCTTCATGCTATTAGAAACTAAGTAGTTTAGAGGTATGTACTTATGTTGAAAGGTATAGAAAAAAAGTTTTGGTAAGATTTCTCCATCAAAGTGATAACCTGTAGTTCTGTTTAGTCTTACTGATGGGGGTGGGAGGTGTGTGTGAAATCACATGGATTATTAATAAAGAATGCTTAACTTATATATTCTCTATTTCTACATGTCCTGCAGAATACAACTTAAAACTAGATCTAGTAGCATCATTTAACACATACATGCAGCATGCATGTGATCACAAACTTCTGATACATACTTGCTGAGTCAACTAATTACACAATCAGAAAGATGAGCAGGGGGCACAGGAGACCCGTTCCTATGTATTTATTTATAACATTCTAAAACAACGCAGAAACTTAAGGTCTCTAACTATTTCAAGTGTCCGAAAGGAGCTTTCTGCCTTTTAATGTGTGTTTTGTGGTTTCTGTTTCTGCTGATTATGTACTCCGATATGGACTGGAAAAGTGTCCAACCTTGGGGGAGGGAAGGAAAGAAAGAAGAAGGAAAGGAGGAGGAAAGGAGGGAATTATTTATTCTTTGTAACTTCCTAGGTGTTCTTATTTTCACAGGAAAGAACAGAACACAAATTCCAAACATTTCACTAAACAATGAACTGTACCAACAGAGTAAAAAAAAAATATAAGAATAGTTTTTCATATTAAATCATCTTCCAATTTACATTTATT
>KZ505691.1:1543115-1554682 GCA_002844005.1 Limosa lapponica baueri
AAAAAAAAAAAAAAAAAAAATTACAGACAGCTGTAAAAATAGTATTTCATATTAAATCATCTTCCAATTTACATTTATTTCTCATTAAAAGGAAAAAACCCCACACAAACAACCTCAATGATACAAAACCAGATATTTGTATCTTTTTAGATTTTATACCAATTTAATCCATTTCAACACTCTGTTGAAATGCATTCATGCCAATTTCTTAACAATTAAAGGGTGAGGAACTGGATTCTTTTGGTCTGCTTAAAACAACCACTTTAGGCTGGTGAGGCTGGTGATCTATACCCAAAATTCAAATGTCTGTTTCTTAAAAATTGTAGGAATACCAGCAAGCTAATAAAATGAGTCAAAAACATCAAGGAACTGATGCCTGAGGGAAGCTAAGACTTTGGCTTTAACCAAAGCATTTGTCATTAGGTGTTTTACATATTAGGCAACCTACCCCAGCTATTAAGGGCAAATACCTCAACTACTTCCTCTCTCTCTAAATAAAGAGGCTTTAATGAAGGAAACTTTTTTTGGTATTCCTAATCAAAGACATTCTTAATCAAACATTTCATTTTGAAATGTTTTGTTTGAAAAACAAAAACCCAAGAAGTACACCATGAACAAAAAGGTGTCTGTTACCATGGCTTCCTGTTCGCAAAGTTTAAAAATTGATTTAAAATAATTAAGCAGTTTTAAAATACTTATTTCAATTACTGCTGAATACTCAAGAAAGAATTGAGAAAACGCTACAGCACCTCAATAGGAAAAAATCTGGAACCCTATTCCCTCATTTTGTTTCCTTCTTTCCAAGAGAAAACCAACCAGATGTGTTAGCGCTAAAAAGAGCCAGTACATTTAAAAATGAAACTACAAATTCTTAAAACACTTACTGAAGGAGAGTAAAATCAGTTGGTATTTCTGGAGCTGCTATCATTTCTTTATCATCTTCTGGAACACCACTGTATTAGAAAGATATCCAAAAACCAGTCTGAAGTACAAGCTTACTTTTCTTTCTTCCTTTGTAGTGGACAACTTCTATAATAAAATAAATAAATATAAATACAATGAAAATTTTTCCACATCTGAAAGGGTAAAAAAAAAAAATTGGAAACACAGAAAATTTAGATCACACCACCCTCTGTTTCCAACCAAGCTTTTTCCTGTTTAGGGATTTCATATTTTTGACTCCTCCCATGATCTTACTACAAAATACCTCTTGCAAATCTTAAAAGCATCACAGTAAGACATAATACAAAAAACATTTCGCAAAAATTTTCTGCATAGGATAACCAAAACAGAATTGTTTTCTTTAACACCTTGCAAATAATAGCTTTTATTTCTAAATCTATACTAGATTTAAGTTTGAACTGTAACAGCATGCACTGCAGAGCCCAGACTTACCAACACTAGGATATTTCTAGTTAACCAAACTAAAGCCAGATTTGATGTTAAATATAAAAGCACAGCATGCGTACATTTAAGGACATTATGCATACCAACTTTGTATCTCCAATTTGTAAAATTCCATGATATTTTCCACACAGATAAGCTCTTATAACAAGTTCTTATAACCTAGCCAGCAGTTTCACAACTCCCTGCCTTCCAGAGTTGATAAACCAGGCTTACAACAGTTTTAACATTTAAAGCATTTGACAAGACTCTAAGAATATCAAGGAAGATAATACTATCCACGTTATAAAGAAAAACATCAGAAACAGCATAGAATTTTATCAAGAAAATATAAGATTGTGAAATACTTGCTTTTCAACTTAATTATAACATTACCACCTATTAATAAATGTTGATATTTATCTAATTTTGGGGGGGGGGGGGCAAAACACAACACGACATGAACCTCCATACTTCAAATGTGAGATTTAACCATGTAGGCTGAAGTTTTCTATGCCAATTGTCTGCCCCGGTTAAATTAAGAAAGCATTATGGTCAGGTATCTTAAAGATACAACAGCAAAGAGAAAAACCTCCAGAGTCTATGTCTGCTGACTCTTCAGTTTGCTGGAATGATTAGGATTTAATTTTGGCATGCTAAGCACATGTTGCTTAACGTCTGGTAGCTATGCTTCAGAGACTGCCTTTCAGTCGAGCATGTAGATAGAGGCCGTACCTATTTTTTTTTTCCCTGCAAGTGCTTATTCTGAATGCTAGGGGCCACTGTAGCTTCCAGAATTTAAAGAGCTGAGAGAAACCATAAACCCTGAACTTATTATGTTCTCTTTCTTCACATTTCACAGTTACGTAAAAGAAGAGAACCAGAGTGGAAAGAAATAGTGGCACAATGAGAGGAGGTTCGAGATAGGCTGGTGAATCTCAAGATAGTCTAAAACTACTAAAGCATGTTCCATCCAGAACACAGTAGAAGATAAAAGGCTTCAAAAACATTGCTGCTGCAGAATAGCAGCAACCTTTGTCGCCCCATTCCTCCCTTCTCCAAAACCACACGGGCACACGAGCGCTGCGCTTCATCCTTCCTGCTCCATTTATACGCTCTCTTTAGCAAACAACCAGTCCCAGATAGGGTGACATCCCCTCCCCGGCCATTTCTCTTTGTAGGCTCTGCCATTCACTATCACCTGATTTAATTCCCCAACAAAATGGGCAAAATATACCTCAAGAATTTTTTATCCCTGGATTATCAAGTTAAACTGGTTCAACGGCAGGTACCCACAGCCAACGCATGGGAAACACACGACTGCGTAGCCATGAGCAAGGGAGGGAAGAGTAAAACTCCCTCATTTGGTGGCAAGGGGCTATTATACCATCCGGGCCAGCTGTAAAACTATATGCTTAGTTGGTGATGTATCAAAATGCTCTGTACTTTGGACTGGATTTTTTTTTTTTTTTTTTTTAAGATTTGTTCTGGTTCCTGTCAGCAATTTGAACTTGGAAAAATACCACAGCACACTTTAGTGCCTTGGTCATCAGGCTAGCACCCGCTCAGAGGTGCGCCGGAGTAAAAACGGGGGGAAGTGTAGAAACAGAAAGAAAAAAAAAAAAGACCAAAAAAAGACAAAAAGAAAGAGATCCAGCCACACAAATCCTTTTTGGGGCATGCTTGTGATTTAGTCCCAGTGATGCAAACTTCAAAAAACACACTGCTCAGTTTCAAGTTCAACCTGTCTATCAACATGTCGCTATTTGACTTTTCCTAGTTTACATTTTTCAATGTTGAGAAGCAACACATCTACCAAAGTGACAATCAGGATGCTTACATGCTAATTTTGTATTATGGCTCATTAATATTCCCTATTTACGATACTAAAATTTCCTATTCCATAAAATTTGAAAGTACTGAGAAACAAAGCAAGTTAACCACTTGTTCACATAATTAACAAAGTTCTTCCTCCCTTTATGAACAGTAAATCTGTTGTCCTATCAAATTTTGCAAAAAGCCTCCATAAAGGTTCTTAAAAATCACAGAAATATTTCAAAGAAGAAAAAAAAAAGTAAAAAACCTATAAAAAATGATGGGTTAACAATTAAAGTATATACTCTCTACATCAAACAAGTCAAACAAATCACTTGCCAGAACTAGCTGGCTGCAGTTTATATCAACTTGAACTTCTTGTAAGAACCGTTCCTCTTAGTACAAAGAAAACATGGCATTGTTTGGTCAGAGTCACCTCATCAAATGGGAAAGAAATATCACGTTCTTGCTAGATACTGAAGCATTAAGCTACTAAGATTTACGTTTCAAGAACTGTTTATCTTGAAGGAAAAAGAAATTTGGCCCTTATGAGTGCAACTATACACTGGCATTATGGAAAACAGTAGCGACACCTTGCAAGTATCTATGAAGCAAGACTGCAAGGGATCTCCAGCATCAAGCTCAAACTCCAGCAATGATCAAAAACTCCCTTGCACTTGTCCCAGTAAATGATACTTTTAAAAGGTTTACACACATCCAGAATATGACACAGATTTTTGACTCTCAAGCAGCAGGGTCAACCTAGCCCAGCATGCCCACTCCGGCAGCGGCCAACAGAAGCTGCCCAAGGAAGAACACATCTGCTTTATTCTTACTAGCGATGTTTTCCCTGATTACCTTCCCGGCATCCAGAAATAACTCGAGGTTTTTTCAGCCAGAGAGGCTGTCCCTGTATTCTATAAACCCTCATCAATATTTTTTACATTAATATTTTCAATTACTTTTTGAACTCAATATTCAATGATGCAGCAATGGCATTCCACACAAAAACTCGCAGAGCCGAACTCCACACTACAAAGAGGCATGTTCTTTGCTTTGACTTTATCCCTTTCCAATTTTATTTGCTGTTCTCTTGTTTTGGTATGGGGAAAAAACTGGCATTGGTCATTCCCCATTCCCCTTTATCTCAGTAGAAGCATGTTGGAAATCTGAAACTACTGCCAGCCATATCTTCTTCACCCACAGACTTGATGATTCATTCAAAGCACCCGGTTTGGGAAGTCAATGGCAAAGGAAAACAGTCCACATAAGCATCCTATCACAACTTTTAAAATATACCAAGTTCATCACAGTACAGTCTGGAAAGAGGAAAGTGAGAATCTTGCACATGCCATTCCAAATAGTGAAAGTCTATGTTATCTATTAAATGTGCTCCAATAAGCAGATTTTTTTAATAAGTTAAATCTAAACTGAGGCGCAGCATAAAAAGTAGCTCTTCAGTTTCTTTTTTGCATGCTCACAGAATTTCAACTTTAATTTTCCCAACCAGATACTGAAATCTCTGAAGTCTGAGAAAACTTTCCGGAGTCCCTCAACTTTGTGAAATCATAATTAAATTATTAACTATAAAAAGAAAATGTATCCTGCTGAAAGATCACAAGGTGGAGCTCTAGCCTAAAGCTAACCGAAGAAACTCCAAAAGACAGGTCATCCAGAGGTTGACCTAGTTATTTCTGTGCAATAAACTTTATAATAGATTGCTAAAGCTACAATAATATTGTAGCACATTTCCTTTAGATTTATATTTATATTACATAGACACCAGAAGATTCCTGCACCTTTTCTGAAATAAATGCATATGTTTGATTGAATGACCTTCCAAAGATAGAAATGCAGCTGCTGTAGTATGACTAGTCTCAGCATTTAGTTTTCAAAAGCAAGCAGAAGAATTTCAAAATGTATTTTAATAGCAGAAATAATGTATCCCTTTATTGTACCTTGCCATTTAAAATTCTGCGAACAAAACATTAATGAACTAAAACACCACTGGAACAACAGAAGTAGGTCCAGGAATGCTAATCATACATAATGTTGCCAACTCCAAATGTAAGAGGAGTTTCTATTTAAAATAATTGGACTGATAAAAGCAAGAGTTAAGCATGAAACACTATGAAGAAATTAAACGTGTCTTCACTGAAAAGCAGATTTAAATTTTTAAAAACATTATTTTTCCCTAATGCATGAATAATTAATTTAGGTATGGTTGTGATTAACTCAATATACTGTCCAAACACTAAGAACTGGCAAAAGCTGACAAAATTCACCAGCACAATTCACACAAGAACACATACGCAACTGGCAGCTGCTAAGTGCTACCTGTCTTCTCACAATTTCTATTACATGCAAAAATTGGCTAAACAGACATTAATATAATTCAGTGAGCAGCCTTTGTTAAAAGAATATGCGCACAGAAAATAGAAAGAATCACAAGATCTGTCCCAGAAGCTTGTGTTTCATACACTTGCATAAATGCAGTAATTAGAGTATTACTTAGCAAGCTCAGAGCAAGATGTTTCAGGTAGGTGGGGTTTGGGTTGGGGTGCGTTCCCTACACATGCCATTTGCTGTTGCTTGGCATCTATCATCTAGAAGTCTTGTAAGGCAAATCAGTAAAGTAGTTATCATTTTTCTGGGAAGGCAGAGATGCAAAGGTTAAAAACAGTTACGTTTTTAAGATTTTGGACATGATTTGGAAAGACAAAGATTTTAGAAATGTGGGATGGCTGTTCAGAGATGTATTGATTTTTCCCTGTCGTTCAGTTAATCACCTGTAAAATCAAGGGCCTTGCTTCCTTAATGCAGGAAAGTAGAACTTCTAAAATTGTGATGCTGAAGTGTGTGGCTAAAGTTCATCCCTGAATTATTTATTTATCCATGAATGAGAGATGCTGATGCTTCAGAACCAATTATGCAGCAGCAACAGTTAAAATGCTAGTCAGATAAAATTTAAATAAAGGACCAGATATATGCCAAATATTTTCGCCTAAGAGAAAGCTATAATCAGCTATTATTATGGCCCTCACTCCTTTTTCTGAGAGACTAGAATATGTCTAAACTTTTTGTTTTATAAAATAAGGTTTCGTTGTTTGGGGTTTCTTCCCCCCAAATAAGTATGCTTCTTCATATTGCTTTTGCATTCATCTTCATAAATGGATTTTTAAGTGAGATTTTGAGCAACTGCATGACATTCCCTATAGGCCTGAAAGAGCCTGTTACTTCTACCTGTGCTATTTCTACTAATACTACACAACCTAATTTCAGCTGCCAAGAACCTTTAAAGCAATTCTGTAACTTGAGTAAAATACAGAAAACATACTTCAAGTAGCCTTCTGTATTGTAACAACTGTACTTTAACATGATTTCCTTACAACTATATCAGCAGTTTTGATCGCATTACGATAGCATAATTAAGACTAAATTGAACAATAATGCAATTAATACCTTTAGATGTGTGGTTATTTTTGTGCTGTTTGCTTAACAAATGACTCTTGTAATTCCTTTACAAGAAGACCTGAACTAGACCTCATCAATCTACATTCTTCCACGCTTACCAACAGAGACATGGTCTCTATACACAGTAACAGTCCATGGTTCTAAAGCCACTGAACAGTTAACACTGGAACAACTAACCCAAACGACCTAATTTATACCAGTCTTATCTTTTCAGTCTCTTTCTTCACAATTTATTTTCTTCTATGCTTCCAGCTCTTACACCCCCCTCCACATCACTTCTGTCAAGACATCTCTCTTCCTATTCATCTTTCAGAAAATAAAAAAGCACCATTACAGTGGCTGTCGATATTATGCCATCACACTACCATTTTTATTCCCTGGCCTGCTCTTTATTCAATTTTCATAATTATTTGCTCTTTAGTTCATGCAACAAGTTTGCTGATTAAGTGGGAAAGAGCCATCTCAGAACATGCTTTTCTGACACTGTGGGCTGCTGCTGAAAGCAGTAGTCTTCCTTCCCACTCTCAAAACACACGGGGAAGTTTCTGCTCCCTTCTAGCACTCAAATGAACCAGCAGCAAGCAAATAAGAAAACAAAACCATTTCCTCCTCCCATGATTAGCTCCCCATTGGATCAGTCAACTGAATCAACTCCTCCTGCAGACACCCAAGTCAGTAGGTACAGCTGAACTCTACCCCTTTACAACAAAGCCAACCATGAGCTTTGCCAGCATCAGTGCATCACCAGCAGGACCAGATATATCCAAGAGAAGTGGCAAACTGGAGCCCTCGCATAGCTACTGGTAATATTCCTCCCCTTCCCTTGGAAGGGGCCACAGCCAACAGCCTGCTCTTCTTTGGCTTCGGTGGGACCAAGATCCGGCAGCACCCGGCCACCTGCCGAAGGGACAGGTGGCCCTGCAGGAACCTGTGACCCACAGCGCAAAGGGAGACAGCATCTTCTACCTGGAAATTCATCAGGCACCTGCCCAGTCTTAGCTGTGATCTTCTCAAAGCATTCTCCTTACTCCTTTTTCATACACATTTCCTACATTTTCATTACAGAGCAGACTGGGCATATACCTACATAACCTTTTGCTTCGTACCAGCCTTCAGACAATAAGCCCAGCGAACAGCTGATGGTCACCGCCAGAGTCCAAGAAGGAGACAGCCAGGAAACAGCCAAGCACATGGAAAAAACATAGGTTCCCAGAGGTAACACGTACATCAGTAAGCAGGAAGCAAAATTTGGTTTCACAGTTTAATGCTGTGAAAGCAAAAGCTTAAACGCTCTATTATCTGGGGAGGAGGGAGATTTAAAAAGTCAGGCTAAAATCTAAAATGAAGTTTAGACCTTACAGTAAGTTTACAGACTTGAAAAGTGAGTAACATAGGAGGACCTCTGTACCATCCTAATAACGCTGCCAACCGCAACTTCACTATCAAAGTCCCCCTCTCATTAAAAGTGTTTTTTGGACCTCTGCTATTTTTATTAAATAAATATGTAGAACAACTATTATGGAAGGAAAAGAGCTTGCTACAGTGCTTCACAGTCATAGGATTACTCATTAAAGTACCATTAATAACATCAGTATCTTTAGTGCAGTAAGTTAAATACTATTTTGAAATACAAATGCACTGTTATGGTTTGAATCGTATGAGGTTTTTATATTGGTATTTATTAACTTACACTGTCCAGTAAGTAAAAAGGTGTAAACCAATTCATATAAACATTACGAAATGCTGAAAAATTAATCAACTGTACAATAAATGCAACTATGACACTTATTAAAGAAAAAATATCTATATAACTCTTTAATGATTCTGCCCAACAGTATTCCTGAGCTTTGCTAAAACACACCTTAAATTCCCATATAACTTTAAAATGCTTTCATTTTAGGTGTCAGTTTAAGAAAGGTAAAGGTAAGATAACAAAAGTAGAAGTTACACCTCATTGTGTCTGTCACATCTTTCCCTGCCAAGAAAGAGATGGCTTCCAGATGTTGCAGTCTGACTGCGTGGAAAATGAGGCTCTTAGGAAGAATAAAAGCCAAGTCGGATGACAACCAAGATTTAAAAAAAAAAAAAAAAAACCACATATGCGTACTTAAACAAGCCAAAAGAGGAGTACTAGTTCATTTCTGATAGAAGGAAAGCACACCTCCCAGCTGCCTAAATGCCCTAGATTTCCAAACTAAAGTACAGAATAGATCAATGTGCCCCTTTGCACACTGACTTTTCAAAACTTTGCATATCCCCTCAATATTTTGGGTCTTGTAAAAGCAAGGGATGAAGGTGTACACACACTGCCCACAGCAAGCAGGTAACCAGCTACACAGTAAAAGCTTAGAACAGCATTAGTATTGGTCAAATGTGCAGCCAACAGCCATGAATTACTTCAATACACACGGCAGAGGCAGGGTTTTCTAACCAACAAGGTATCCCATCTGGAAAGTTCTATTTTTCGTTCTTCCACTGATCAATGTGAGCCTGCAAGTTGCCTCACTTTACAAGAGCCTCAGCTTTTCCTCCTACCATATAGATTTTCCCCTTTGAAAAGTCCAGGTCACTAGGGCTTTATGTCCAAAACTTTGCTTGGGCATTTCTAAGAACAACTGCATTTGATTATAAATTCTGGAGGGGGCACTACACAGTACATACTGCAATAGCATCAGCTGCTACTGTAAGATACGGTCAATATTAGGTCACTGAAATAAGGGAAAACCCCATAAAATAAAACTGCTGAAGAGTGCAAAGTCAAATCTCTCAATCACTTCTCCCAGGTTCAGCTCCTATCAGCCCAGGTCATGGTGCACTCAGGATAGTCCTTTGAAGAGCCACTGTACTCGCCTGCACTGTGATCCCAAGCATTCTAAGATAAGAAGGGAAAAGGAGAACCAGCTTGGTTCTCTGTTTTGTCAGCTGAGATCCACCAAAGTTTATTAGCTGAAGCTTCACACCACATAAAAATGGTTGAACTGCTTCCAGACAGTAACTAAAGAGACAAAGTCCAGCACAGAAACAAATAGAAAACAATATAAGCACAAGTCAAACTGCATTAATAGTAACTTGATCTTTAACATAAAAAATGGGGGCTGAGGGAGTGTTGGTGGGTAAGAATGCTTCATGCCCCATTCCATCTTGCTTTGTTCCCCTGCACCAGACCAGCTTTTTTTTTTTTTTGTAACAGGCCTGGACTACAGAAATGGCATCCCATTCCCGGATTCCCTATGGGCCACCTGCAGGAACGCGGCTGCTCTGCACCCCAACGCTGGGTGCTCTCCTGTCACCCTCGCCAGCGGCTGGCTGCTCTCATTACCTATCTTACAACAGCAGGATAAAACTATTTATAGTGAAGCTCCAAAAAATGCCATTACCTAGGTGTTTGAGTAAACAATCAAGAGCAGTCACCCATCCTTCCCTGGCTCAAATGAAAAACTATGCCATCAGAAAGGAAAAGGAATATTTAAGAAAAAAGGATTATATATTGTGCCACATCCCAACCAAGCAGTATGACAGCTAAAACCTAAGCCTTTCATAAGTGGATTATGGCTCTTTCAACAACCCATCTAAACAATCATCCTTACAAAATAAAATTCAAGTAACTACTCATGTATGCAAAAGTTGGCTTTACCTCTAGAACAGAAGAAATAAAGATAAAAACCTTGTTATCTTTCATTAAAAAGTTATCTCTGCACTTCTGCCAACCTCAGAACATCTGTGCTCCATACACGCTCAGTCATAACTTAAAGATTTTTTTTTAATACCCAACATTGTTCTTGTTCTCCCTCATAACATTTGGGCTAAAATCCCAATTGGTTTGTTCAGAGATTTGCAGCACTGAATACTAATTTTATATGAAACAGCAGTTGTGATGTGCATGGCTTTCCCCCACACAATTTAGAGAACTGAACATATCCACAATGCAGAATGCTAATAAACTATTAATGAATTAATTACCAGATGAAAAAAAAAAAAAAACATCACCACGAAGTCTCAAAAACATTCACTCTTTTTCTTAATTCACCCTGAAACAGAGCCCTCTTAAAAGAATTTTGTGGGAGAGATGCCTGGTGCTGAAGCCTCATAGATGGAGACCTAGAGTTAGCTATTGTCATCCATTAACCATCCACAGGAAACCAGCATGGCCACCTGTATAGGTCATAAGAACATAGCAAAAATATTGGCATTATTCAAATAGGTAAGTTCTTTCATCTCTGTAATTGCTTACTTGTGGCAGGTAACAAATGAGGCCAACTGGGAGAGCTGTAACATACTATGCCTGTTTTATTAACATTAAGGAAAAAAAAAATCAAAATCAGGTTTTTTAGAGATCAAACTCATTTTATCAAGTAAGCTGAAAGATACTGAGAAACTCTTGATGTGTATAAAATATTGTGAAGCAAAGGTTAGTGAGACTTGTCCTTTTGAAATTATATTCCTTTATAAGTCTCTCAATTACTGTGCACTAGGCACTGTAGAGATACAGGAGCATCCATTCTACACAGATCTAAAACACCAAATGTACAGCTTGTTACAGCAACCAAAATCAAACCTTAGGTTTCTTCACTTAATCTAAAAAGAAGAAAAAAAATCCAAAAGCTATACCCTTACTTATTTGTTCTTGAGTAAATTCATCATGTAAACAAAGCTAGTAGCTCCCCTCCTCCTCCAAAAGGAAGCTACAGCCTACAGCTAGATTTTTATTTTGTTGAAAATTTACTGGTCACATTATGCAAGTATCATAATTTGTAGTAAATATTTTACTTGAGCAATGTTCAACACGAAGTAAATCTTTTTAGAACTACAACTATAACACTTACTAGCTTAACAACACAGTAGAAGCTGTTGAGATAAGGTAGTTACTTTCATCCTCTTTTTCCTGTATTTTCTTT
>KZ505691.1:1555387-1578448 GCA_002844005.1 Limosa lapponica baueri
ATGACAGCTCACCTTCCTTAACAATTAAAGCTAATATTCTGAACTGCAAATGGGGAGGACTTAGGAGCTGACAAATCCCATTTTGCTGACTTTCCTTACATGAGTGGTAACCTCCAACAGAGGGATGGACAACAACTGCCACAGCCAAAGTCACCAGAGGACAACTATCATAACCTATAGTTTTCCAACAATCGTATGGAAAAATGCTTCAGTCACCCACTATCGTTTCAGCTTTTAAGTTACTATCTGAACTGCATCATCTTCTTGTGGTTTTCAGTTGATGATCATATTTGACTTATCAGTTTGAAGTTACCTCTAATTATTAAAACAAGAATTGCTAGATTGCAAGTGCTGGATCTGTCACCACATCTTCCCCAACAATTGCTGTGGTTCCATAATTAACAGCATTCCTACTCTGAGCACAGGTTTCTCTTCCACTGTATTGTACAAAATACATCTCCCCCTTCTCCCCGCACCCAAATCAGAAGTGGGCAACTCGGCAGCTGAGAACACAACATACTGCTAAATGTACAGAACTTTTTCACTCCTACTGTAGTTTCTTTTAATTTTCTCGTAAAAAATAGTTCCAACTATTTGAAATAGTAGACAGAAAGGGGATTATTTAAAATAGACAATACATCTTTCAGATGGCTTTGATCCTTCTACTCCATTTTACTTGTACAATGATGTAATGCTGAAGTGAATATACTTTCTCTAAACTACAAAGTTACATCTCTGAAATACAAAATTAAATTAAATCTAGTTGAATTCCCCATATGAAGTTATTCAGTTGTCCTAGCTCCTTATTCAAGAGCAGTGTTTCTTTGACTTAATTAGTTACCCACCAATTACATATTTATTACTCCTTTGTTGAACTCAGAATCCACTCTTACTTAAGTCTAACAGATTTTGTTCTCATTAAGTTATTTTTACCAATAGCTTGTGATCACCACTCAGGATTCTAACATCAAAACATAACATCTAACTGCCAGTAAAAAGTTTTTCACCTGGTAAGATTCCGCAAAATTATTTACAGTAAGTTCACAGCTCCTGAAACCAAAGTCCACTTAAAAAATACATAAAAAAATCAATTACCTATAGTAATATGGGCTGGCTATACATTATGGAAAAAGAGAAAAGACTAAAAATTAAGTAGCTGGATGAGGATTTGTGCATGTTTGTAATACCTTTGTACAAAAAATAACCAAGAATACATAAGTATACTTAGAATGAAATAGCAAATTTTTTCAAGTCATGATTTTGATGTCCCCATGATTTCATAAGAACACTGGATCAGCAATAAGCTAAGTTATATTAATCTTTTTACATTACTAAAACTGCCCACTCAAAAAGCCACCTAATGTTTAGAACTGCTCTTACAATAAATGAGCAGTATACAATGCTCGTGCTGTTGTACCACTGATCAGGAGTACCAGTATAATATCTTGTTTCAAATAGGTTGGTACTCAAAATTTTCCTGAAATTTAAATGAAATTCCTACACAGGCAGGACACTGGAAGTTAACATCACCTGAAAAAATAGCTACACATAACATTTAGTTACAAAAACACAGTGCTTTGGCTGAAATATGACCATCTTTTTTCTTTAATTTTGTTTCCCATATACAACTAAGTGTAATCAGTTTTAATGTTTCAGAGTAAGGTTTAGTTCCTCACTTAACCTAGAAGAAAAACTTCTCAGTATTTCAGTCATGATCTATTACATAGGTGGCAAAACATACGTTATGAATGAATCAGTTGATCTGAAGTAGTAATTATCATAATCCTACTGAAACACACTTATAAGAGCTATCTTGGAAGACTCAAAGGTAAATAATTAAAAGGGATACATCTTTCCAATACTTTTTTCTTTCCCCTGTTCCAGCTTCATTGACTGCTGCTTTCTTGTTTGCTTCACATTAAGAAAAGTTAATACATAAAGAAAACATACTGTTTGGAGTAAGTCTCCTATCCCCTCCAAAACAAGCACGCTAGGGGTCATTAATATGTATAACTGATCCTGCACCATTTCATAAACTTGAAAGGTGAGACTACTATTCTGTTCAGAGGATGCTTTCTTGGCATTAGACTGCCTTGGTCTTGAAACAATATAAAACAAATTTTAGGAAAAGTTAAGGAAAGAGGTAATAACATTCAATCTAATTGTGAGACAAGAACATTTTTATCTGAGTGTAAATTAGGTCTGGTGGTTGTTCAGCTTGACCTCCACTTACTATAATCTTGCCCTAGGGTATGAAAATCCTAGATCATTAAATGCTATGAATTTAGTCTTGCAAGCAACCTAAAATGAACCTACAATCAGAGCCACGGTTTTCAACTGCTGTTACAAGTTGAAGAGACAATAGCAATAATAGATAACACCATGTCAAGTTGGGCTTTTTTTTTGGTTGGTTGGAGTTTTTTTTAAGAAATGCAACTACTATCTCTACACTTAGCATATTGTTTTTAATTTCAGGGTGTTTCTGGAATTAAGGGGAAGTAATTGCCCTTAAAATTCAGAGCTACACTGCTATGTTTTTTTAAATATATATATAGTTTAGTTCGAAGTTTGGAAAGTTTTTCTGAGAAAAGACGGGTTAATACAAAGCTGCCCACTTCTTTCAGTTATGAGAAACATTTTAAAATGCCAGCTTTCCTGCAATTCTCTAGACAGTCAACAGACATTTTCGGAACTGTTACCAATTCATTACTGCAAAACAGATGCCTGCCAAAAAAAATTAATTACAGAACATAAATTTTATTACTATGTGAATTAACTTAAGACTTTATACGCTACGCATAAAAACTACTCTAGAACCACAGAATCTGGTATAATACACAGCCCACTAAGAAAACAAGGCAGAAGAAAAACAACCCAGGAATGTATGTAAGGACTTCTTGCAGCTGACCATAGCCGTATACTCTTGCTAGGCCACCACTATGCAAGTCTTAGCTGCAGAGAAGGAACAAAGGTAAGAACAGCAGAGAAGGACCCAGACAGCAACACAGAGCCTCTAAAATGGTCAGAGAAGACTGATGTTGGACCACAGAACAAGCAGTAGTTAGCTACTTGTGCACTGAACTTGCATGGTAAGGGAAGGTCTAAGAACATGGAACGTTTGAAGGACTAAAGCACAAGAATGGCAAAGTCACAGCTGTTTCAACAGCAAAATAAAAACACCATCTGCGAAAGAACCAGAGATACCACTCCATTTACAGAACTCCGCACAGGTCTCCCAGGGAATTAGCTCCAATTAAGTTCCATGTATATTAATAAAAATAAGAAAGCATATTAAGTGTTAAGAATTCTATATCAAGTCTTAGCACTAAATTTACACAAAGTAAACACATACTACCAGTAACAAGCTCTAAAGAAGCCTTTTCACCCTCGCAGTACTGATACAGAGAAAGTACTCCATCAAAATAGTTGTTCACACAGTTTTCTCATAAATAAATGCATAAAACACCTAGGAAATAGGGAAATAATTCTGGCATTTTATGCTGACAACAAAAAAATCCAATCCGCAAAGGACAGCTTACTAGTTTAGGCCTAACAGAAAGCTGTCACGTTTCTCTGTAGCACATAAAAATATTAATCTCTTCTTCCCAAGCAAAATAATTGTGTATTGTTCTCATCACACCAAATAACGATGTTATTAACTGTATGATGATTACGGACTACAAGTAACATTCTACAGCAACAAAGGTTTACTCATTCTTTACATTACAGTATTTCTATATTTAATTCTGTGTTACAGCCCAATGGAGTGCACACATTTTAGAATTGAAATCACAGTTAGTCCCCTCGAACCCCCCAGAAAAACACATTAGGGAGAAAACCAAAGTTTTTTTGACTCTGATAGGTAAAGATCTGTACTGTATAAATTGAGAATTGTAATGATATCAACATATCTTCACCTGACTTCGCCAAGAATCAATTTCCTTAACTTTAAGTAGAAGGGAAAAGATCATTTTGCAGAGAAAAATACAATTGTCCAGCATTATTTCCAGAAGCAGATAACAAAAATATTTTCACTTCCTCCAATAACCCCGAAGAAAGTGAAGTACCATCAAGCAATTCACATTACATATGAGGTGACTCCTTGGAGCAACACAAGCAGCAATTTCCAGCTCAAAAAATCTCCAAGTATTTGCTGGATTGCGATATTTACAACCTTCAAGCACTAGCATAAAATAATGCCTTTAAATGGTTCCCCTTTACCAAAACAATATTCTTGTTCAAAATGGAAGCTAGTATTTGTCAGGGGAGAGAAGAAAAGGAGTGCCCTGGCTGCCTATTTAAACCAAATCTCTCACCAATTAACACATCAAGGCTCATGCACTATGATTTCCTATCCTGAAATGAAGAGAACAAATTTAAGTTTTGATACCTACTATTCCCCAAATTTACATTAAAGTAACAGACTAAATAAATATTATTTATTACTATTTATAAATAAATCAGTCTCATTTTACATAAGCAGCAACAATGGTTTAAAACATCTCCATCTCCAGCACAGCAGCAGAATGTAATCAAAGTACAACAACATGGATGTAAGCTGTAAGTAACAAACAAAAACAAGCAAATAAAAAAAGATTTAAACCACTGGAGTTGAAATACCATTTGACTTTCTCACGTATCACACAGCCTCTAATGTGCAACATGACATGTTACTTGTTAACAGTTCTCATCTAGGCAATATGAAGGCAAAACCCAAAAATTCTGGATGTGATTTTTCAGTTTTCTGGAGCACACAAGAGTAAAGGGGGGAGACACAATATAAAGCACCTATCTTACATATCTTTTTCAAGAGACTGACTGATCACTAAAAAAGAAGAAGGAACTTTTATCTTCCCTAGGAAGATGAAGAAAAATAATTTTGTAGAAAAATTTATTTTGTAAAAATCTAGCAACATTTCTGGCTTATAATGGAATGACGAGTACAGGAAAAAACCCACAGCACATTAAAGAAGTCAACAAAAACTTCACACACTAAAGAAAGATCCTTAATAATGAGCAGGATAGAAATCATAAATGAGAAGGGAAACACTATGTAGTGACCACGGTAAAATATTCAGTACTAATGGCTGATAATCATATTCTGTAAGCAGCAGGAGCAGAGGTGTGATGTTGCAAATGCAATAAATCCCCAAGGAAACAATGTGTCTTCAAGATGTTCTCTAGAAACTGCTTATGGTTGATTAAAGCAGCATCAATAACACGTATCTAGCTATGCACAGGCAGGTAACAGTCAACCCACACTGCTAGTGAGAGAGGGGGGAAAAAAAAAAAAAGAGAAGATTGCATGACTTATGTTAACCTTAGCTGTTAAAAGGCAACAAATCAAACCAGCAATGCTGCAGTATTCTAGTCCCCTCAATCACGAGAGAAGGGTGCACATGCATTTTGTCATGAGTAAAGAGAACTTACTATTAAAAACATTTGTTCAGCCAATTAGCAAAGCTACCCTCTTTCCCAGGCTATATTGGTATTTGAGCATTTTTAATACAGACATAAAATCACTCATGAAGAGCAATATTTTAAGAAAAGATTGAAAATACTACAATGTAATATATTAATTTCCAGTCATTTCAAGCAAATTTTTCACCAACTTTTATACATGAGAAAATTTTTGACACTGGATACAGGTTACCTGTTTTCCAATAAAACAGCTTGAAACTAGAAAGAATAATGAACACCCACAACCCAAGGCCCAAAGAAAACGGCAGAGCTGGAATAAAAAGTATTCATCTTCCCAGCCATTTTATAGCAAACATCTTTTCTGCTATGTCTGCTCTAGTGCTGCCCGTACTTTCTTATGTGAGGAGGAAGAAAAAGAACAATACATCGTAACAGATGATATCTAGTTCTCAGAACTTTCTTGAGTATTACCATACAGACAGCACTCTAACAATCTCTAAAAATCCTACAAGCACATGGAACACGGGCAGTCAAAGTACAGATCTAGGTAGTAATTCATCAGCTGGTTTATCAATGGTTAGTAAGAAACGCTCTGTCAAGGTTCTAAAGCTACAAGCAAAATAATGTCCAGTGGAATCCATTTGCAGAATGTATATACATTAAAAAATGTTGCCCACCACAAATATTTGCAAGTATGTAACCATTATTTATTTTTAAAAGACAGCCTTTTAGCTATACCCAACTTACTCCTTTAAAACACACTATTAACCTAAGAGTTACCCTTCAGATAAGGCAAGCTTTGTATTGTTCCATAAAAAAGCCATGTTCTCAACCAATGGTGTAAGACAAGGGAAATTATTTTTTTTTTTTTACAATTTAAGCTGCCAAGTTGCTAAGAATACTGTGGAATCCAAAGCATTTTTCTAGAGGCTACCTACTTGAATGTCACATGCTTTAATCATGTGAAGAAAAACATTAGGAACACAAATACATACTATTTCCCCCTTACAGGCGTGATTGGGCACTAGTGTAGTTTCCAGAGAAATGCCAGGACAAATGCCACTTACAAGAAATTAAGAGGATTTATTAGAGGGATACAAGTTATAAAATAGACCTTTAAGCTAGGTATATTGTACACAGAAATGCAAACATTTAAATATGGTTGGCCAAAGCATAAGGAACTGGATGATCATCCACTACAGTCAGCCTACCAAGGTGGTTTGAGCTACTCTAAAGAAACAACAGAAACATTATAGCACATCCCACTTTTAAGCTTCCCTCACTAAACACACATAAACACAATAGCAACATCACTGATACTCACATTCTTTTAAAATTCCTCTGCTAGCTTTGCCCGAGTACAGGAGCTCCAACGCTCACCTAATCCAAACCTAGCAAGAAACTGCACATCTAACCAAACAGTGAGTGACAGAAAATACAGGGAAAACATTTTGTTCCTCCCTTTCCAGCCTTTTGCCATAACTAAGTGATCAAGTCTACTTCCACAGATATGAATGGGTCCCTAAAAAGCAGGGTGTTCCCTAGGCTTTCTCCAGCTTAGCAGGTTTGTTTGTTTGTTTGTTTGTTTGTTTTAAAAGATCCTGCTGGAGTTTCCTACACCTTGTCAGTGGTATTTGTTAATGTCGGGCCATTAGCCTACATCTCCCTTATTGACAACTCCCCTGTTCCTCCTTGCTACACTGAAGACCATTTACCTCGCAAAAAGAACTCGCAAACATCAATGCAAGATTATTTTTTTTTTAATGCAGTTAATAGGGCAGCACTACCATGTCTCAGAGAATTCCGAAAGACAGAGGAGTTAACAGCGTTAAAAGACACATGCTACTCATAAATCTAAATATGTGGGGGCAGGAACGAGGGAGGAGGAAACAAATGAAAAAGAATTACTTCAGGAAGGTAACTGCTACCAAATTAGAATAAGAAGATTAATAATCAGCCATTATGAAATGGACAGCATTATTTACCTATCATATAATTTAGTCTTTACTACGCAAAATTAGAAGTACTGACTTTTCTGCAATATCTTGTGCCTTTAATTAGGCTCTCAATGAAGAGAAGTTTGGTATTCTAGCAATAATTCACAGTTATTAGAAACATTAACAATAATATAAATTATGAATTTCATTTTGTACCCTGTAAAGCTATACAGGTAGGTAACGCACACCAAGAGGTACACTCACCGATACTGTCATTGTACACAGTCCACAAGGAACAACGCTCAGGGAAAGAATAAACCATCTAGTCTAAGTAACTGTATGGTATTTGCAGAATAAGTAATAATTGCAGAATAAGTCAGCAATACCACAACTGTTAGGACTTGGACAAAGTGGTACCAGATCACCCAGTCACGAAAACTGTCACTCAACTGAGGCACACAACTACATTTCTGATAGTCGTGCACTAACACATAATGCCAGATCTGTCCTGGACAGAAGATAGGGTATCATAATTAAACCTGTTTGAGAATTATAGGTTGATTTTACTAACAGGCAGAGTAAGTTAGCACCTTCCTAACATGTAGCTGTGGCATTTTTTATTCATTGACAACTTAGGAGTGCTGCCAGGCCTTTCCCACAAAGGATGGGCACCAAAATATGATTGTTTTGTAAATTCTAAAAACATTAGCTAACTGAAGTATTAACTAATACTAAAACCAGTATTGCAGACAATGAAAGCCCTTACTTTATCAAACACAGGTTGATTTTAGTACTTTATTTAAAAGAATGAATATGGGGTGGGTGGGTGTGCATTTCCTTCAATGCTGATTTATCATTATACTATAACATTAAAATATTCTAAACAAGTATTTTCTTACCATTTTTGAAAATTCTATTTTTTGGCAGTTTATATTTGTCTCACACTAAACAATTTATTGTTTTCTCAAGATTTGAGGATCTAGTAACAACTCTGATGAATTCTGTTTTTCTCAAGTAACTTTTTTTGCAGGGCAATAAATTTTTATTGCATATCATAAAACTATATTAATTGTTTTGATTTGCTGTATCACTTCTGAACGTGACCATTGCCATACTTAAGCTTTTGTATTATGCCCCAAATAGCCGTATTTTTACGGAAATATGCAACTTACACAGTTTAACATGTCTACCTGCTTAATTCCGTCATCTACATGTTCCCTGAATAAACTGCAGAATCTTCCTCCATTTTATTTGGCATATAATCTATTCCCAGATTAGTGGTTTTGGAGAACCTCTTAAATAGAAGTAAAAATATGGTAAAATTTTAGCAGCCTGAGAACACAAATACCCCAGATTTCTAACACACTAGACTATGTTCTACTATATTGTGATACACAAGACCCAATGTACAACCTGCAATACAATGCCATGTGGAGTTGAAGGGTGTAAGTCTTCTGTGAAGATACTGCCAAATCCTAAAAATTCAGTATATATTTAAAATCATCATGCTCTCCAGCAGTTAAAGGTTTTACACTGTTATTATTGCATACTTATAAGATTTTACACATACATTATAAAGATCCATTTTTAAAACTAAGCACTTCCAGTAGTTGCACTTACCTCCCCATTTCCCAATCTTTTGCCTTTTATACGCCTTCTCAAATTGTCATTCACCTTTAGAAAATGAAGCTGTTCAATGGCAACTACATGGCCAAGTACTAGTAATTTCAAATTTTTTTCCAGTATTCGATTATCAACTGAAAGCACATTTTATACCAATTTGAACAGACTGCATTAACTGCATCTATCCTCTTTTTTGCTAAATAATGAATGAAACTACAAACAATAACCCTAGTAGTTTGATAATATAATAAAATAGATGGGTTGCTACTGGCAAAAGAAACAGTCCCGCTGCCCCCTTCTCCCTGCATTTACTTCTGCCCATATCTCACACTCAAGGGCACTTGTCAGACCTTTTGTTGAGCAACAATCTATTAATTTCTTTTTGAATGAATTAGCTTACCAGAGTTTAGTAAGTTGAGCTGGCTCGACAAAGGAGTCCTGTGGCTGGTGCAAGAAAACGGCTCTTTTCAAAATCAGTGAGACACTACAGCAGAATTGATCGACTGACAAATTATGTCAAAGGAAAAAAAGAGATGTCCATACTGTTTTTGGTAGGCTACAACTGCTTTAAAAGTTGCCATACACTGCTCCAAATCTAGCTTATCCTCTCTGCCTATAGCACTATGATGCATACTTAATACAGCACCCGAACGCCAGTACCAAGTGTTACCTAGCCAGCTATGAAACACAGAAGCCTGGCCCCAACGTGCTGCTTTTCCAATAATAAGAAAAATTCGTAACTCTGTTTCGTGGTGTCTGAATCAAGCCAAGAGTTGATCACCTTTGCCTAAACCCCATATAAAATGGCAATGAAAGCAGCAGTGATGTGACAGAAATAGAAAAATGTTACATCCCTGCTGAACAAAGAACGACTAGCTCATTTTACCAAGTACAGCCAAGAGTGGTCTCATTTAGGTTCTATAATCCATTACTATTACAACGATTCTTCAGCATATCAGACACGATTAGCATCTGCCATTACTCTATATAAAGCCAGGACTAGCTTTATTCAATCACAGACAGCACTCTCCACCGAGTAGTTTAATACTGTAACAGGATGTAATGAAAACTAGTTCTATTTCTAATGATTTTCTTCATTGATCTGTGTAGCTTCTAAAAATCATGCTATTACCAGAAAACAAACAAAAAGAATTTTTTGCTGTGTTCATACCCAAGTTATTTTGACTAACATTTTGTCAGATGCTAATCAAATAGAAATAGTTTTATTCATTTTCAACTAGGATCAGAAGAATTCTTAGAACAGTACTAGGCATGCATATGGGATAATTTTTGTACAATACTACTTTTCTTAAAAAGCTAGTTCCATTTTAGACACTTAGTGAAGGTTGGAAGTCAGAGAGCCATTAAATTTCTAAAGCTACTAAATTTTACAACAAACAAACAAAAAAAACCTCATTAAAACTCAACAGCAAATTAATACATAACAACTACTTTAAAATTGGTTAACTGGTCAAAGACAAAACATAACAGAAGTAAATATCATTCTCTTCTGTAGGCTTTTTCTCCCTGAAATTTACAATCAGCTTTTAATGTGTTACAAACTTGCTTACAGACTAATAAAATTTTGTTCTCAAAATTCTGCAAACCATATACTCCTAGAGACTACACATTATTGTCAGACTGATTTTTTTACGTTGATTCCCCCCCCCCCCGTTTCAACTCTCTGCTAAAGGTTTAAGACCAATATGCCCTATCCACTACTTCTACTTCATTTTCTCTTGTGTTCTGTCAGTGTCTCCAAGATGCAACGCAACACCACGAAGTAGCCCGGCCAGTCCTGGTGCGGAAAACAAGAGAGCTGGTTTTAGCACAGTATTCCACCTGTACTAAGATGACCCTGATCTCAACACTTCTTCCTATTAGCCCATACCGCTTCCCACATGCAATTTATTATGTAGACTTGTTCTTGCAAATTTTCATGTTTAACTCCCTTAGGAAACGTTGGAATGACAAAATCTTGAAGCTTAAGTCGGAACTGTTGAAGCCTCTCTTTAAAAGGATCCCTAACGTGAAAACATATCCAATCCAATTTGCAAAAGACACACATTTATAAACTCATGCATATTACAGACGTAAAGTACCTGAAGAAAAGAATATTTTACAATCTCTTCAAAAGAAAAACAAGCAGTAGAAAAAAACAAGCCGAAGCGTATAGCTACATAACTTTCTGTAAAAGCTGCCACTCAAAAGGGGCATTTTTATGAATTATAAATCTGTTTTAAATCCATATGCTGATTTTTCAGACACTGCTGCAGCAGAACACTTCCATACAACACACTAGTCATTTACAGTTGATCAACAGCATAGACAAAACCCAACATAATAGTAATTTTCAAAGCAGAGTACTGGATCCTTGTAAAAATGTACATAGCTACTTTGGGTTTGGTGTTGTGAGAACCTTACTGTAACCAAAACACTACCGGCTTAATGAATTTGTCATACCAGTTGTATTTAATAAATATCAGTTAACTGAAAATTACCATTTATAATGCCAGAACACAGATAGAAAAAACCTCAGTAACTTTTTAGTACAGGTATACAGTAATTAAATAATTTTTAACTTTAGATTATGTTCTTAGATGAATGGAAAATAGCTCTTAAGAAGCAAGCTCAGAACGAACATTATTCCCACAGCATTACTTGTTATGAATATGCTACGGCTCCCCAGACTGGAAAAAGCAGAAACAAAAACTAGCACAGAAAACCTTGAAATATCACACAAGAAATGAACGAAATGCCATTCTTCCAGGCAGTCAGCATCCTACAAGACACGGACCTCCTGAAGAGCAGTACTATGCTCTATTCATAACTTTTTTCTACGCCACACTAAGCCAGAAGGGTAGAGTAACAAAAATGGTATGTTAATAAGATGATAAAGATTATTCTTAACTACACTAGTTACAGCATTTCCTTCTTCTAACATCAAAAAAAGTAAGGGTCATAACTGGCTGTTACTGATTTATACTGACAGAAATTGGTCTCAAATGTTAAATACAGATTAGTTAATATTTGCAGAAGACTTTGAACATACAAAATGCTATGTAAGTAGCAAGTATTAAGTCTTCCCACACACTCATTTTGGCATGCCTCCAAGCAGGGAAGTCCCACAGAAACATTTCAACAGCGGTAAGGAGAAACTGAGAGCGCTCAGGCAATCACAGCAATATTCACAACAGCCTTCTTAAGGAGCACCTGCGAAAGCAGGGAGAACCAGTGCCCACCAGGCACACTCGCTGCCTTCTACAAATTTCAACACCCAAAAAGTAACTCCTGTTCCAACATGGCTGGTATCAATGGATACTGAACAACCCCAATCTCTATAATCCTCTGTACAACCTAAAATAATCTACAGAACTCCAAAAATTTTGTACATGTGGCTTTCCTGTTGTCTAGCATTTCTGACCAGGCTACAACTTCACAAAACAAAAATCACAGCCTACAGTGTAGTTGTCAGTTTGATTATTCACATCGAAGCTTATTTTCAACAAATCATAGCTTCTGCCTAGAGCAGACCAGTTTCCCCAGATCTAAATTCTAAAATGGTAGAGAATAAAACCATTAATCACTATGCAATAGTTTCTGATCAATCAACAGTAAAGCTCTCCCCGAACACCTAAAGAAAAAAGCTGGCATCTTCTTAGCTAGTTAAAAAAAATATATAAAAAAATTAGAGGATTCCACATTGTAAAAAAACACTTCCAAGAGCAAAAGAAAACAAAAATGCTCTGAACTGAGCTTAAAGTGAGGTAGAGAGGAGAAGCAGGCAACATCTTCAGGCATTATTTGGTCTATTTCTCAGTAGCTCTGAAGGACAAAAATTAATATTTTATGAGATTGAAAAAGGGTAAGTCTGGTTTAATTATCAGGTACTCTCAGAGATGAGACCTGTAGCTTCAGCATGCCCAAAAAAACTCAGAAGCTAGGAAGGAGATGAGATAGGACTTAAGATCATTGCACAGGATGGTCCACAGTCCGTAAAAAGGCCAAAGACAGACCTCACGTACAGAGCTGGCACTGCAGCTTCCATAAACCACGGAAAACTCGAGAGTGCAAAGGCTCATAATAAGATCTAACCACAACGGGCTGGTACGCATCCAACTGAAGAACTGAAGGAGGAGGTCTAGCATGGTTTTGACAACAGCATCTGATTAACCATGCTAAGGCTGGAAGAAAATCTTCAGGGGTGGAAACTCTTCTATACCCATTCCTAAATCTCTTACCCCTTCTGTCTCATTCCAAGTAACACCTGCACAACTTCTAACCAGTACATAGACTGAAATCAAAGAAAGATGTACATGATCTTCCTGTCTGCATAAATTAATGCAAATCAACAGCAGTCCTGAATTTCCTTGAAGAGCTCTAACTGATCTGACAACCTACGTAACATTTCAGAAAAGTTAAAAAACAAAACAAAAAAACCAGAGATCACTAAAAGATTAGAGGACCACTTTTGGAGCTGGCATATGGCCCAAATGGTCTTTAAGAGTAAGATCAGGTAGAGAAGTAGCAGACAAAAGCAGAAATAAAATTTTAATTTTCCTGGTCCTACAGTTAGGGAAAACACTGCCACTACTGACCAGGCAACCAATATCACACTTCAGCTCCTGCAAGGGGCAGTTCCTCTCAATTCTACAGTCTCGCTGGCCAAAAGCTCCTGTAGCTTTTTCCAGGACAGGTGCAGGAGCAGCACAGCACCCATTGGACTCCACAGAGATTTAATCCACAGAAAACTACTCTTCCTCACAGTTTAGCTCCTTAAACCAGTTCACTTGTGGGGTTCAAATGGGCAGAAAACACCAGGCACAAAGCAAACAACAGAAGCATGTGGTGAGGACACAGACACAGGACTACCCTACTAGTGGCAGCCAGCCACTGAACTGGCATTGTTACATAGGGAGGGCACATCTTCAGTAGCTCCAAGGGAACATGTACGGAAGGAAGACAAGTTATGAAAGAGGGAGGAAACTGCACAAGTGGCGAGGCACTGGAACAGGCTGCAGAGAGGTTGCAGATGCCCCACCCTGGAGTGTACAAGGCCAGGCTTAATGGAGCTTTGAGCAACCTGGTCTAGTGGAAGGTGTCTCTACCCATGGCAGGGGGGCTGGAACTAGATGATCTTTAAGGTCCCTTCCAACCCAAACCATTCCAGGATTCTATGTGAAGTTCAAAAATTACTTTCAGTTACATAACTGCCCAATTTAGTTCACATCAGTTAAGTAACTAGTCTCTCCACCAACCACCCTCATAGTAAAAAACCAACGTTCCATTTTCAGAGGATTGCCATCTTGGTTTCTCTCCTCCAGATCCCCTCACAAAAGGCTTTAATGATTAATTTTTCAATTCCTAACTTTATCAAACATTTAGACAAACATATGCACCTTCCACATCTGACAGGACAACGTATTCCAAGATGAAGACTTTACATAAAAGCAGTTATTTATGCTTTATGTAGCCAATAACTCAATGCCAACATGCTCTACACAGAAGATACTTTTGAAATGGTTCTAGTAAGCATCAACATATTCTTACACTATGCCTTCTTTCCCACTTTCCTTGATATACTTTCCTTCATCCTAGTAATCCTATTTCATCTTCTAGGATGCTTAATTCCTTATCTACTGTCAAATATTCCTTACTGTAAAGGAACTGAAAAACTTCAGTAAGTTTCTTCAGTAAGAACTGTTAAGATTTTTTTCCATGCGTCTCTTCACTGAAGATAGGGGAAGACCAAGCCCATTTGTAGGATTACACAAGAATGCATAAATCCTCCCTGTAAACAAAACTTCCCTAACCAGTTTTGAATGCAAGGTATGCTTCACATAGTTTATACCCCCTTGGCACAAAAAGGAAAAAAACTTGAGAATTCAGTTTTACTGAGACTGTCACTGCATTGGGGGGTGAATATGAAGAATCTTAATGCCTGATTTACTGTATATGAAGAGGGTGACTTACTGTATTTTCTTCTATCCAGTGTTACTGAACTGAAAGTTTCTAAATTTTTTTTCAACATTTTTCCATCATACTCACATAATACAACTGTGTCTTGCCACCTTCAGAAATTTTTGCTCAGCAGCAACTGCTCTGAGGCACAAATACACTAAGTACACAACTTTATTAACTTTCATAAAACCGCTGCATTGCTGAATAGAAATTGAGCAGTATAACCAAAAAGACAATGCAATGCAGCAGGAGAAATAAAATGCCTAAAGGCTGATTTTTCTGATTATTTTTATACTGTCAAGCCACAGGTCTTCTGGTTTACAAAGTCTGTTCTGCTTCACAGTCGAGTAGCAATATAGCATACACACATTACCACATCAGCAACACTTTTTAATTCGTAAACATTTTAAAAATTAAAAAAATACCAATAGAAATGCATCAGTCTTGAAAATACAGCTTGACAAAGTCAAATGGAAGCCCACTTAATAAAACAAGAGCAGCTTAAACAAGACAAAAATGTAATCCAGAAGCACATCTGAAAAAAACCCAAACATTTTTCCATTATCATTGAAGTATTTGACTTAATAAACCATTTCTACGTTTGGTAAATCAATATGCAAAAAGCCAGTTTCACCTTTTTCTGGCCAGTTGTTTATTAGACAAACCTATACCACAGGTGCAAGAGAGATACTTGTGCAGCTTTCCTTCTGGTTACCATAGTTTCAAATTAACTGTAGATTTCTAGAAATAATACTTATGAGAATGAATAAAAATATCACCACTTGAATATGAAAACTGCAAGAAGAATCAGTGTACAAATGACACTAAAATGAACAGGTAAATGCTTCGGAAAAGAAGTTTTATTTGCAAGACCTTGTCATAGACACAGTAGTCAAGCTTGAGCATGGACAGCATGAGAAGAATAAAGATAGCAAATGTGACCAGAAAGAAGAGGAAAGTAGGCACCAAAAAAAAAAGTCATTCTGCAGCCATTTATTCCCCCTCTCTCTTTTTCAATAATTCCCAATAAAAACCACAATCAGCTTTAAACCAGATCATTAGCTTCCCAAGCCTCTATCATCAAGGAATACTTTCCAAACATATACCAGGGGGTGGTGGGGCATGAATGGTCATAGGAATTTAAGATGACTTTAAGACCTGAAATAAAAATAGATCTTCCAGTAAGAACAGGTCCAATAGGTAGTAGCATAATCTCCAGAGAGACTGTGGAAACTCCATCCTCTGAGAGATTCAAAACTTGACTGGACAAATTCCTGAGCAACCTAGTCTAACTGGACAAGCTTTAAGCAGGAGGTTGGACTAGACCTTCAGATGGCCTTTCCCTCCTGCACAGTTCTGACCTAGAACACAAATAATTTTTCCATTGCAGCATTATTCCTAATAAGCATCTGCCCATCCACAATGCAAAGCTTTATTTTATTTGGAGTTAAAAGAAAGTATTTTGGATATAGTTTTCAAACAGGTACATAGAGCAACAATAAAAATAAAACAGTATATGGCTACACGCAAACTGGAACCTTCCTGCAAGAATATAGCTCCCATCCCAAAATAGTACAAAACCCCCAAAATTTATAAAATACTTATGTTATTAATCTTAAATTATGCATATCACAGTCTTTCCTTTTCAACTCTATTTAAATTGTATTCTTTACCCTAAATCAAGATGCAATAGTCCGTATCAATTCTATTTCAGATTTGTCTTCCACAAGCGTAACACTGCCATATGTAGACTGCTGCCACTGGTCATCTCGTTTTAAAAAAGTCTTTATCAAGTTTCCCGTTTTCTCACTTGGAAAAAACATCATAATTAATCAGTTCTCTGTTTCTAAGAAAATCAGAAGTGAAATGGAAATGGTCAGGATGTACCGTCTTATTACTCAAATTAAATCAGTTGGCCACTAAATCCATAACTATAAAATATATCCTATTCCAAGACTGATGTCATATAAAATCATCTTCAAATTAAAAATTAGATACTTCAGATGCATGCTACATTAACTACAAAATTGTTTTCCTAATATTTACTGCTTACATATTTATTTATTTTTAGAAACTTTGGTTATCTGTATATTCAATATATTATCTTACCCATAGTTAGACAATAAGTAATGTATAAAAAAATACAGATCTTCAATATTCACACCCCTACTCCACACAAACTCTTCTCATACTGAACACTCCCTGCTCGAAGATTACACTCTGACAAATAAAGCCAGCCAGTTATATTACTTGCATATTAACTGCTTATTAAGACTTGATATGGTCCAAATTTCGAGAGTTTATCCTTCTTAAGGGATGAACCGGGACTTCTACCTAAAGGAATAACAGGTAATTGCATGAATGACAGAAAAGCTTTATCTTGAACAGCTTATTTCTCTTTACAAACAAAGTAAAAGTCAATCTTTTTTCCCCAGATGAGATGCTGCAGGAATGATATTATTTCACAAAACTTAGGTTGAAATACTACATTAAATAAAAAAAATGCAATTCAGCCATAACCAAGAACAGCAACATTACCTCCAAATCAAAAATATTCATCTCTTTCTAGGCAGATCACATGTATTAAACAACAGAAACACAACTGCATTAAGTCCTCTTTGCTATGTGACTACATGTATTACATCTCCACATCCTCCCAGGAAGCATCAAATTGACAAGCGTATACACTAAGTGATGCCTGTCACTCGTGGGAGTGGGGTACGACTGGGGAAGGGAGAAACTCGAGGGAAGCCTGCAGGTAAGGTTAGTTGTCCTGCAGATCACCCACAGCTCATTCACTGGCCAGAAGTTGAGCAGCATTTCACCAAACCTTGGCACCAACTCGAAGCCAATTTTGGAATGCAATCCCAACTAAACAAAACATGCATTCCTAAGGCTTGCTGTTTCTTTTTTAAGTGGCCAGTAGTTTTGGAAATGTTTTGTGCTTTCTGAGATGTCAGTATATTTTATTTCTTTTCATTATTTTGCTAATAGAGCACCCTGAAATTTGGACTCCAGCTGTAATTCTTCTTATCAATCTAGACCACTGCAGACATATGTATTACATGGCAATATGCACCATTTGAGACCTTTTTCAAAATAAAGGCAGAAGTCATTGGCTTGCCCTCTCAACCCTAGAACAATGGGAACAGATGTAAAACTACTTTCCTCTTTAAGACCCACACAGATGCTCTA
Source organism: Limosa lapponica baueri (assembly GCA_002844005.1). NCBI lineage: Eukaryota > Metazoa > Chordata > Aves > Charadriiformes > Scolopacidae > Limosa > Limosa lapponica. The sequence goes on from KZ505691.1 coordinate 1,573,525, forward strand.
AGAAAAAAATTGCTGTAGAAAACAAATATTCTTCCACTGATTTCCAGTGCCATACATATTCCCTTGCTCTAATTCAATGACTAACCTTTACTGAAATAAAAACATAGAAAAGTAAAAGGCATAAAAGGTTGTCTAAGGGCAGGACTAATAAGCCATTAGATTCAGAACCATGAGAAAATAAGACATTCATCTACCTAAGAAAAAAAAAACAAAACCCAAACAACCAACCACCAACACATGCTCTCATCTCTAGATACTTGGGTTTGGGTGGGTCTTGCGATTAACTTATCAATCACAGATCACAATCTATCCTCCCAAAACATACCAATCTTCTTACATCTACTGACTCTTCTGATTATATTCTTTTACAAAAATAAGCCCTCCAGAGGGGGAAGTTATAGCTAGTTACACAATGAAAAAAAAAGTGTACAGAAGAGACAACAATAAAGTACACAACTGGACATAAAGCATGTACTTAGATAAAGCAGTTACATGACAGCTAACTTAATTTCTCTCTGAAATCACAATAAGAGAAGAGGCAACTGCATACAAATGCAGTTCTATACGTCCTTCATTTCTGACTCAAATGGGAATAAAGAAGTTTAAAAACAGACTGTGCCTATGCTCCTCCATGCAACTCTGCAGCCAGTAAAGGCTAGGAAAAGCTAATCGTCACATGAAAGCCAAGGGAAGTACCTTGGGTGATCAAATTTTCCCACATCCCTATCTCTAAAATTGAGTGCCAGATCTCTGCTCAGATCTGACTGGTTGAGGGAAAATGTTTGTGAGACTAAAGATATGTCTCGCTCTCCCTTCTTCTCTACCCAAGATCTCACAGTTCTGAGATTTTCTTAATAATGCAACGCTTGGAGAAACAGAAATTCTAAAATAGGTATGTATAGTATACAGTGAAATATTGCAATGACATAACCCATCAAATTTAGGACTCTGACCTCGTCTTAGTGATCCCAGCCATCAAACTGAGAGGATTAAGAAAAGGGAACACGGTTTTGGTGTTGATACCTGAACTGCGAAACACCTTCCTCAAGACAGAAGCCAGTCAGACAACAGTCCCTCAAGCTTCCCAATTTGAACAAGTCAGCATTAGCCCTACATTTGTCTGTGGTGATCTACAGAAGTTTCCCTTACTTTGTATTTACTCTTAAAAAAAAAAAAATAAAAAAATAAAAGTCCAACTTCACCAGACTCTTGTCTGGTGAATTGCAACATGAGAAAATTGTCTGGAATTGCAACATGAGAAAACTTAAATAAATTCTAATTAAAACAACATATGATTAAAAGTACATCTTTAATCTCCAACTCTCAAGAGACGTTTTCAATGTATCACTCATAAGTAAATAACTGACCTTGGTTAAAAGTCACACCAGATTTCAAGGCTTACCCTTACTTAAACCACAAAGATACGCAACTTTTTAAAAGCAATTTTTTTCCCAATAATTTTAGCCAACTGAAGTCACTGGACTAATCTTCAAACATGAAATCTGTTCACAGAATGGTGGAAGAGCTTAATTGGTTTACTCCAGAAAGCAGTCTTTCAGAAAAAACAAATGCTAGACCTTCAGTCATGCTGATGTAATATTGCAAAGGGTCTCCCTCCCAAATTTCCTTTACCAAAACAAAACTCCAGGTCTCCCTCCTCTGACTGACCTCCAAGCCTGCCTTCCCCAGAAAGACCCTCCGCCACCTCCCCAGCGCCCTCTGGGGTGCAGGGGCGGCCGCTGCAACCGAGTGACCCCAGGCCATGTTGAACCGCCACCAAATCAGCGGATCCAGATCTTCCTCCAGAAGGAGCTCAAACCTGAACAGACTGTAGCAAGTAACTCGGCACACCATGAACTCCTTCCTGGCAGAAGGACTCACATATCTTAAGCAGGACGTCTCATCTGCCTGTAGCCCCATTTAGTTCCATGTCTGTCCATAGCCAACAGGACAGAAGGGTCAGAAGGCAGGCAGAGGAGCAGAGCAGATCAAACCACAGGACTGCCAGGGCCAGCGTTAGAAGAGCCATGGGACCATGAAGAATTCCCATTTTTACTTACCCTTTAAAAGTGGATGTTATCTGAAACACTGGATGGCGCTTACTCTAAACCAATGCAATAAGCCTAAACGTCACCATTGAAGTTTTTGTGATGCATGTGGAAAAGAGCTCTTGCTTCCTATTTTCCAACCTAAAACTCTAATTCCCTGCTCACTCCAGTTTCCCAAGGACTAAGTTATCACTTCATTCTCTCTTCTTTGCAAATGATCCTCATATAAGGAAGCTGAAGTTTTCCAAATGCGAATGTTTTAAGTGATACTGAGAAAGTGAGCAGAGCTTATTTAAGGATATTAAACTGATATGTTGATGGCTGCTATCAATCACTTCTCTCCATTACAAGACAATTACTGAAGCAGATGAAGCTCTTGGAAATTCCAGCATCTAGCTGACAGAGACACACACAATCTACAACACATTTCTCTTCTAGTATGTTTTCTTAACTCCTCACACACGCACAAAAAAACCCACAAAACAAAAACCAACAAAAAACCCCAAACCCACCATCAAAACCCAACAGTACAATTTTAGAAATTCACACCTACAATATTCTCCTAAGTTTTCAAATTAATCAGAGAAGAAATGGTCACACTGTAGGCAGAGATCACACTGAGTTCAAAACCTCATCTGACAAAACACAGCATTCCAGTAAGACAACCAAGAAGCATAAATAACCACCAGAAACATTTGCTTACTTTTGGAGATTCATTTGGTGAAAATAAGCTACCAAAGCGTTTAAGGTTTCTGTAAAAGATACAACCTGTTTATGCTGGCACACAAGCTCCAGAAAACCTAATCTCTCCTATAGTATTTGCCTGCAGCGAAACAACCGAGACAGTAACACCACAAATGAAAATGACAAATGAGGACTCTCAAATCATTCTAAATTTGAACCATGAGTGACAAAGAGCAATCTAATTAAAAAAAGTTCATAATGCTCTGATGTGCTAACATTATTTCATTATTTTACTAAGTCTAATGTAGTTGCTCCCACCAACAAGAGCACGAACACTTTCAAGTGGTTTGTTGCCTGCAGCTATTTTCTACAGGAGACTGTAGTAGCATGTAATATTCAAGAGAAGCTGTCTGCATTACTTTTTTTAAAAATAATTCAGTTGCTGTTCATAAGTTATACTGAAACAAAATGAAACATAAGAGATCATTTAACTGACAATTCTATTTACACTCCTTCCAAGTGGAAATTATTTCATTCTGCACATTTATGCCTTTAAAGACTTTTAACATGTAAAGCTGGAATGTGATACATTTAAGGAATTTGAGTTAGATTAATGGCCAGCTAATTCAATACTCCTATTTTAAAAATGGAATGCCCTTCACGTAACACAATGCATTTTTAAACCAAATATTTTAATAAGCCATGGGCCAACTAATTTTTTGTAAATTCACAGAACCCATTTTTTTAAAATATATTAAAGTATCACAGCACCATTAATTTGAACCAACTTAGTCAAAGCAATAATTTCAGCTTTTGGTTTGACATCCAGACATTATGTCAAAAGAAAAGATCTGTACATAAATTTTAACCAGTCTTCTGAAATACAAGTTTAACAAACCCTTATATTGGTTATTGACTTTACTCAGTATGATCTTCCTGAAACTGTGCATGGATATAAAAGCTCCTAAAACATAACTCTGGCCTAAATATATAACTTGGGAGATAGGCAAGCGCTAGGAAAATTAAAGAGTCTCTCCCATCCCCCAGGTTCATGGCTGTTTTTTTCCGTTTGTTTGAATTTAAGCTTATACAACATCCAAGGTTACATTTACCAATGTTAACACAAAAAAATAGCAACACATTCATGGATTTTTTTCACAGGTTGCATAAAACATCAGTGGTTTAGGTAAGAAGGACCCCCATGAGCACCATTGGTTACAGAGCAAGATCTGTCAGAAATAGGAATTAATTCATATTTTTCTCCTTTGTATAACTTTGAAGATTTCTTTACTGTTGTCTTTGTTTAATTAATCAGAACGGTATGGGGATTCCACCCCATCCAGTCCCAGTGCCGAAAGCTGCAAAAAGAGGAAGGTTTATGCTAACAGCATGGCGGCTGCCTTCTCACACCTGGTTTCATTTTGTAATGAAACTGTTATCGTGGCGATAAGGGAAAAGAAACAGTCTCACCCAGCAAAGAGCCCCACACGAGATCTGTGGCACTGTGATTCTGCGACTGATGACTACCAAGATTTATCCGCAAAATTAAGAGTTGGGGATAATGAGGAAGTGATACCATGAAGACAGAGATTAATGCCTGTCAATTGCACAATCACTCGTGGTATTTATTTACCTGCACAGAACCAACCAGCCTGCACGTGGATATTTTGTGAGCCCTGGACAGTTCAATACCAAATGAACACTCCAGGAATACTAAGTATGCGAATAAGTACTGGCTTTAGGGAAGAGAGAAAATGAAAAGAGGAAGAAGTTGTTTCAAATGGCCAAGCATTATAAACGAGAAAAGTCGTCAGTCACAAATTGAGACTGAATTGCTAAGAGTTAACAGTGAGACCGACGCTTGGGGAACGTCTTACAGTAGGAAACGCTAGAAACTCGAGTTTCTGGTCATTAAAACCAAAACTGAACAGAACTCCCAGACAGCATAAAACCGGTCGTACAAGGGCTTCGAGGGAAGCGATCCAAAACGCGTTTCCCTCTCCTCCCTTCCATCAACCCCCCCCAGCGCGGAGCAGACGCGGAGCACACGGGGTGACCTCTGCGCTGCCGCCGCCTTTCTGAAACAGCCGCGCTCCCAACGCGCCCCGGGCAGCGCCCGCCCCGCGCCTCCGGCGGTACCGAACCCCCGGCCGGGCCGCGGAAGGAAGAACCCGCCGCCGCCTCCGCCTCCC
>KZ505691.1:1581625-1611347 GCA_002844005.1 Limosa lapponica baueri
CCGGGCCCCGCTGCTGTTTCAGAGCCAGCCACAGCTGATCTGCCCTGCCTTCGTTCAGTTTGCGTTCAGGAAGCGAAGTGGTGTGCAAAGGGAGGCTATGGTTTTGAAGATAAATTTACAGCTGCTTGCATGGGTGCAGGGTGCCTTATCTTGAGAACTGCAAGCTTGCGTGGCGATACAAACAATGTTTGCTGGCACTGGGGGTATTTCTTGTGGTTAGGAGCATTCTTCTGAAACGTTTTCTGCCCATCGCTAAGTGCATTCCCAGTTTAAATTGGCATTTGCTCCTTGGTTCTGAGTGCGATTCCTTTTTTCTCCCTGCATGAGGATTCATAGGAACTGAAACGATCACATATAAGCAGTATAGAACACTTAAAGTAACCGGGTATAAAATTTGTGATGCTTATTTTTCTAAACGCACGATTCAGTAGTTCCTTCTACATTTTTTTTCTGTGTATTGTGTAATGCTAAGCATATTACTCATGGTGAATAGTTGCACGTAAGCTTATAGTTAGATCAGTCAGCACAAGAATAGTTTTGTTCTGGTAATTAGTTTAATCATCCTATTGTGTTTATCTACTTGTAATTTTGGGGAGAGGGTTAGCATAACTAAGCAGGCATTAAGCTGAGATACTCTGCTCACCTGCTTAACAAAGGCAGGACACTTAAGAGAACAGTATCCATCAATTCCAGTCTTTTCAAAACTAAGATGAGGCATCGCAGAGCAAATGACACTTATAATGGAAACTGATCAGATAAGGAATGTTTAAAATAAAAACAGGTGTAATACGAGTTGATGTCACCTAGCAATTCCAGATATAATCTGTCAGTTGTACATGAGACAGACCTAGAAAAATAAATTATATTCTATAGCTTGAATTCACCTTTCAGAATGTTTTTTCACCTCCTGTCACAGTTGGGGAAAAAATAAGAAAATTGGAAGAAAGATTCCATTTTAGGGAAAACTTTAAAATAGTATCCTGAATGCCTAGTCATAAAGCTATGTTCCAGGTTTCAGTTACAGGTACAGGTGCTGATCTTTAATGTGAATCTGTTAATGTCTGTCTGGAAATTGTAGAAGAATCATGAATAAAGGATAACCTGTTAAAAAACAAAACAAACAAAAAAAAAACCCAACACACCAAACCTCAAGTAAGTTTTAAACTTGCCCATGATCTAAATGGTTGTTAAATTACACACAGAAATAGATGGAAAGGATCTGGATCCATTTGTGCCTTCTCCTTACAAAGTCAACTTCTGACAGCTGCCAGATAGACAACTTTTCCACGAAAATAAACTACACACTTCCAAAACTAACATTTTGCCTGCACACGGAATTCCAGTAATGTATCCTCTGCTTGAGATACAATAGGGCTACTCATATTACAACTCAAAACCAGAACTTTGCAAGATTACAGCAGTCCTCTGCGAGAGCTGGCAGAAGCACACCACCGAAGCAGCTTCAGAGTCAGCTGTGCATAAAATCCACATATTAGCGTATGCGTCAGATATTTGGTCTATTCCCAAAACACTGTAGTTCACACTTGGGCTCAGAGCTGAGATGTTTTAGGTAAATGCGTTTAACAGAAGAAAACGTGACATCATTTTTAGGGTGTGTTTTTGAAGGAATGAACATGCAAGTGCTGACAATACCGTGGCAGAGCGTTCAGCCCGTTTCTAAAGCTGACTCAGACCTTGGAAGCCCAGATTCGCAGCACTTTGAGGTGTCCTGACTCACAGGACAGGGTTTGCTTTTTTGAACTTGTGACAACGAAACATGGACACGCTCTGGAGACCAGAGTCCAGGTGCAGCGGTACTTTAGGAACCGTTGGTCTCGGAGCCCGCCTAAGAGGATTTTGCACTCTCCAGTTCATTTCCTCTCCGCCAGTTGTTCATTCAGCTGTTTGCCTGGCCGCTGCCGAAGCAAAACTGTTGCCTCATCAGAGAAGGGGGGAGGGACATTTGTTTTCTAAGGGACTGGTTTCATTTCTTTTTTTCCCCAAACCAGATCATTTCTCAGATGCTATTCAGAGAACAACTACGTAAGCGATTCAGTCAGCACAACTGAAGGTGCGATGCGCTCCTACAGAGGCCGGGAATATTTCTGCTCTGCTCCAGTGGCCAGAAGATGGGAGTTTCTTAAGCCAGCTGTGGCCTGGGAGGATCCCTAACGCAGCACCACACTCACATCATGCAAATAACCGCCATAAACCCGTTTATATAGCACCCAGCTAAGGAGCAAACACAACAATCTTTCAAATGGGGGATAGGAGTATAGGGGGCAGAAAAGTGGAACAAGTTTCTTAACCGTTGTATTTGTTGTCTTTATGGGAGACAAAACTGGCTCTCTGAAGAGCCTAACTTCTGCGTTTTCCATGCTTCTGGGACTGAGCCTCCCAGCTGGTGCAAGAGGGAAGGCGAGGTGAAAAGCAGTTCTTCTGCTAGCACACCACTTTTTGTAAGCTAACAATTCCAGACGGGGCTTCTACCATCTGTTCAGACTTTGTGAAGAAATAAAAGAACATCCTAAAGTTTCCGTATAGTTTTAGCACTCTGGCGTCCTTTCCAATACAATGAAAAAATGTAAAAGAAAAAAAAATAGAGATATTTTAAATTCTGACTTTTCTAGAATGGATTTGAATCTAATAGAAAAGAAGTTCTGAGGGAAACTGTAGGAGGAAGTATTCTACAGGACTATGTCACCTTTTTCATAACAGCTACACTTTAAGAGCTTCAAAGTCCACCATTTCTGATATTGAGCCCAATTCAGAGATGATTTAACAAAGACTTTGCAACAGGGACTTTTACTAATCTTGGTCCAAAGAGAGCTCTTGATCAGTCACCCAGTTAAGAAACTGAGCAAGCACAGGGTAGGTACCAATTCCATGTCTGAATTAATGGCCAAAGGTTCACCGCTAGAGAAGATCAGAATAGACTCAAGCTGCCAGATGGCTGATTCATTCTTCCAGGCAGGAGATTCATGCTCACGCTGCTTCCTTTTCTATGAGGGCAGCGGAATAGGAACCCCCTCTGCAATTCCATTTCCTTTTTTCTATTAAAAAAAAAAAAAAAGCTACAATCCTTTACCATTCCTTTTATTTTTTTTTAAAGGGATTTGCTTACAAAAATTAGAAAACAAACCAGAATTTCTATGCTGGATTCGTTCCACGGTGAGGTGGTAACCTTGATGGCCCATATTAAATAAGCCACAGTCATATTTTTATCTGTTTAGTTGGGTACAGAGGGTAAAAGCAGTTTTCCCAATCAGATTTTATTTCCCAGATTTTTAAAACTGGCTTAGTCACTCTAGGGAAATCTGCTCTAAATCCTTTTGGAGATGAGCTATTACATAAGAAACAAAAAAAAAGACCAAAAAATGGGTTACTTTAGCATAATTTGCAGGAGAGATATTGCACATCGGTAGCTCCTTAGGCCTTTCCTCTGAACAATTTCTTCCTTTTGCGATTTGCATAAGTCTCCCTCAGACGCCCCTGTTTCTCGCCCGGTCTTCCCAGAACACCTAACTCAAATCTCAGTTTTCTGTGATTCAGTAAGTTCCTGCCTGCCGTGCTCGGAGAGCTGCAAAGGAGCACAGAAGCACAGTTTGTCCCGTGGCACTAAAAAGGAAGGAAGTTTTAACTCCCCTTCATTACCAGCTCTAGAAACGAATAGAACCCCAGGAAGTCGCAAATGCCTTCCTGCTAATTGCATTATCAGCAGCTTTATTCAGTCATTTGTGCCACTTGTTACCCGAAGCCCCGCACTCATTCCCCCGTTTGGGGTGAGGTGCTCTTGCTATGTCTCCTTCTTTGAGGTGAAAGTCCTTTAGCCGTGTTTTGAAGTTTCCATTACCAAACCATGTAAAGGCCACACCAGTTATTGGTAGGAAATAATGAAAAGCACTTCTGCTCGCTTCGCTCAAAGAGGAGTCACTTTCACTTGAGGCATCACTTCAACTTATTATGTACAGAAGAGAGTAAATGGTGCCATTCAGGCCACCTCTCTTGGATGCGGGACATGATCTGCTCCACTTTCCAGATGTAGGGAGGTTTCGGGAGACGTGACCGAGACACACTTGTGTCTGTAGCTAAGTTCAGGCAGAGGGATCACGAATCAAGCACCATTTCGTGAGTCAGGCACCGTGACAGCATGACAGCATCACTGACAAAGTCTGTGGGAGAAGCACAGGAACCAGAGAAACATGTTTCAAATTGGGTAAGCTGGATAAGCGAAGGGCACGGTCAAAGGCAGGGAACAACAGACTGCACGACAGAAAAAGGGCTGGGGTGAGAAGCAGACAAGAACTGAAATAAGGTCAAGCGGGCCAAACAGCAGCAACGAGCACTGAGCGGGGGAAGCAGCTTTAGCTAAGCGACAGCTGAAAACCAGGGAAACTCCATGATACTCTTAGTGTGCAACTCACCCGGCAGGAACATAAAGCAGTTCTCAGCTGGTGGAATTTCCTAGGGCCTCCAGTGCCCTGCAGACTCTGACATGGAGCCAGGGGGCTGCCTGAAAAGGGGAGGAAGGAGGCTGGCTTGTGTTTAGGGTGGAACTGGGCCAGAAACATCGTCATTCAGCTCAACTTCTGCCCAAGATGGTTGAGCAAAGCAATTATAAAGTCAAATACGTTTGTGTTTAAGCTTTGAAGAAAATCCTCCATCAATCCTCCATCTCTTCTGTATTTGCAGGCAAACACCAGGTTTGGGTGACACCAGTGGATTAGCTTATCTTGGCCTTTTCCCCACAAACTACCAAGGCCAGAACTTCGAGGGTTCAAGTGGGAGTGTATGCAATGGGAGGTTGTTACTTACACGACATAAGGTCAAGGAACAGGTTGACTGTTTCAGATAATAAGCTTGCATGGTTTTCTGGGGCTGACACACCACATTCCCAAGATTCGTACATATATCCCTAGTATGGTTTCCTTTGGTTTAGATTCCATCATCAACTAACTTCGAGGGTTCTTTCGGACAGTGCTTCTTGGAAGTCCCCTCTCCTTCCCGTCAGGCTCAAGGCCATTCTTGCTGCCTTGACTCTGACAGAGTGGGAAGTGGAAGCAAAGCGAAGTGTGATCTTGTCATTAGCTGTGATTTAGAGTTTTTTGAAGTGGCACAATGCATAACAAGTAGCAAGGAGTACAACAGTTTATGACATCTTGGTGGCTTGCACAGATGTTCAAAACCGTTAAGATAAAAATACTTCTTTTAGACTGTAACTTCCTTCAGCATGATTGTAGAAGTCTGGCAAAGCCTCAGTGCCAGCAGCTGTGACCAAAGTGATTCCCCTCCAAGGCAAAGGGCACTCCTGGGACACTCACCATAAGCGCCAAGGACAGAGATTCCCAGCTCCGCTCCCGTGGGGCATCCCTGACCTCCATTCTCTGTACTGCTGGTTCCAGCTGGGAGCCCAGCAGAGGTGAAGATTCCAACCTGGAACATGGGTCTTCCTTACAGAAACCTGCAATGGCCAATTAAGCATTTACAAAGCGACTTTTAACGAAGTTAAAAAAGGGCTAAATTGTGATGCAGAGATAGGAGTCAAATTAATGTCACTTTTGGTACATTCTACTTTGCAAAACACCAAAAGACACATTTGAAGCAACATTGATTTTTCTGGTGGCTTGTACCCTCCCAGCAGAGCTCCCGTACTGACACCAGTAACATCACACGGGTTGGTTAACGCAGGAAAGGGAGGTAAAGTCAATCCTGGGCCCAAAAGCCTCTCTGTTATGCAAGAGTTAAGAGACTACTGAAGCTTGAACCCACTTTTGAAAAGCTTGTATTTAGATTAACTATTTGGCTTAAGCAATGACTCTCCTCATACGGTGCAAAACTAAGGAACATAAGAGAAATTGTGTCAAGAGTTTTACAGCAAGATCTAGCTTCCTAAGATCAAAAAAGACATAACAAAAATAAATTTAAATGCGGTCTTGGCAATTTCTGGAAGTTAGATTAATTCCTTCTCCCAAATTTGCAGGTGACCATATGCATTTCTACTAAAAATGGCTTTTCAGCAATTATTGTAATGATTCTCCCAGATGTTTTCACAGTGGGACTCTGCAAAAGCATTTTTCTTTTTTTTGACAGTAAACACCATTTTTCAATCTAAGAGCAAAAACCTAAAGCAAGTATCTCTCCAATACATTTCCAGCAATTCTAACTTACCAAGCATTTTATCTCAGCCATCATCAATAGCTGTCCAGGCTATAAATCTTTAAATTAATAATTATCCAAAGACAACCAAGTAGTTTTCACCCACCTTGAAATACTATATACTCACAATGTAATTAACACATTCCCCCCCCGGCCCCGATTTTCCTTGGGGTTTTGTTTATCCAAGGCATTTGTAACTGAATATATACCGTCTTCTTCCCTGTCCAAGGAAAAAGCAAGTTCTTTTGATAAGCCATATTCTCTGAGTTGATGCCCACACTTTTACTGTAATGTTGATGTCAGCACTGCTTAATAGGAATTCCTGGTTAAGGAAAAAAAAATTAAAATCTGTATTTCAGCACAGGTTCTTTATTATCACAGGTCATTTGCCTCCTCACAGAAAGCCTCATTATAATTATGGCACACTAACTGCTGTACAGCAGCGTCAGTCCATCTCTTGAAGCAACACGACACAGTGGCATTCACAAAGGTTGCAAGATACTTTCAACAACCTGGATCAGTGTGAGGCCATGGCAGGGTCATGGGGGAGGAAAGATTTTCTTGATCAAGTTTCCAATCTACTCAGTAAAACTTATGCATGTAAAACACACCAAAAAAAAAAAAAAAAGTTAAGAGGGAGAGTATTCACTCAATCACACTTCAGTTCCATGAGGAATGAAGGTGATCTCACTAGACTGGCTCATCACTTGACTATAAGGAGAAGACAACCATCACCGTTCACAAAGCAGGTTGAGGAGCTGCCGCCAGTCCAGCCCTTCTGCAGAAGACAGGGATGAAAAGCCCCTGGGCCAGCAGAGGAAATGCTTCTCTAGCCCACGCTTTGGCATCCAGCCTTCTTGCTGATAAAAGTCCATCGTGCACAAAGCGGAGGGTAAAGAAGAACACGGCATAACAACTCACCGCTGTGGAAAAACACTGCAAAAGCCAGAAAAATCTCAAACTCCTCCTTCACCCTACACAGAGCCGACCTTCCCGTCGGACAGGCCTCACACATCATACACGAGAACCTGCTCGCCTTGACGGGCACAACAGACTCTGAGCACTTCCTAAATACTGTGGCAGCAAACGCCACTGCCCCTGGTAACGCTGAATCCGGGTACACAACACACCAGCTTGAAGTTCCGCGTGAACACAGTAATCAGGTGTCTGCACTACCCTCCCACCCAGTTATAATTCAATTCTAACAGCCCATTGTATTGAAGTTTTTGTTAATTTCAATAAAAACAAACAGAAAAGCTAACTTTAAACCCCCTTGTTTTAGGTTAACAAAAATGCTTTGAAAACTTTGACAAACTATTTGTCCTGTAGCTTCAGGTTGCACATACAGCTAATAAAAATAAACATTGGAGCACTGCAGTCAAAACTAACCAGGCAGTATTAATAGAAGTGTTTAAATACTCTAATTTTTTAAAAAATATATAATAATAGAAAATATTTTTATTGTGCTATGAGCTTTGGATCAAGCCCCCAAAAATTTTAAAAAGTACAGACAACCAAATATCAGTAGAGATACAAGCTGCAGCAACCAGTAGAGTAAGTCAGTATTATGTTTTGAGGCAGTGAGAAAAAGCTAAATGCATAACAAAAAAATAGGAATTTATGGCTTTTTCTTCTTTTAGCCTTCTGTTCCTAAATTAGGCATGCAAACCAGTTCCGGAACACATTATTAAAAACCCTTGCACATCTCCCACGTATCTAGAGCAGCAAACAGTCCTGCTGTCGCAACTAAAATGGAAGTAAAAAAGATTTTACACAGAATTTACTAGAAGAAAGTTACTGAATACTGGTACTTGAATTTATTCCATAGCTCTTCATTCCAGGCAACTCTTGTATAAAAATCAACTCCCAAGGCATCTCTGTCCTGCAACTACGCTCCTCTTCAAAGCACCTGCGCTTCTACTCCATTTATTTGCATCCTTCTTTTCTATCTCTTTAAACACTCAGCCCAGTATCTGTGTCCACGGAACTTCTCTGTTTCTTTAAGATACTGAAAATCAAAGTAATTTGATGAAACATGTTCCTAATTCAAGCTGTCAAAATTTGATGACTATGCTAATTATTTTTTCACATTTAGTCTGAATAGAACCCTGATTATAGTTTTTTAAAAAGCTAAACCTTTTTATGCAGTTTTGTCATCTCGCTAACAGGCTTTTAACCCTTTCATGTTCCTAAGTGATTAAAATTTGAATTGCCATTACAGCTATAGCTTTTATGATGCTTACTAACAAGTTGCAGTAAGGTATACAGTATACCTTTTAAAAGTTAACAAGTTTTAACATGAAGCATTTATGCTATTTGCTCACATATTATTTGGACAATTGGGCTGTGTGTTTGCTTTCCAGTTCAGTTTCACTGTCTGTGACCTAGTTTACATATTACACTTCCATCCAAAATCATCTCCTTGCTAGGATTTAGTTTTGTACCAGTTCAAGTAAAATTTGGTCAACCTCTTTCCCAGAGAGGGATTTGTCAAGCTGCGTGACGAGTTCTGCAGCCTGTACATTGGATCCAGCGCATCCAGAGTCTCTCGCATGGCTTAGGTCAGGGTTAGGTAATGAACCATCTGCTGGAGCAAGTCGGCAGAACACGTTAACTAAACGAGCTATTTCAGGCTCATAGGCAAACACCCTCCTTGGATTTCCCTTGAAGAGTACAGAAAACCCTCCCCGTAAGTGAAAACGGGAGCTAGAGACAAGCCTGTCGGAATTGCCTGTCTGTTTCTGTCCTGAAAAATCCCCACATGCTTGAGTTATCCGAAACGCTAAACTCTTCACAAAAGCAAAAAAGGCAAAATAAAACCTTTCTGTGCTAAATTCTTTATGAATTTCTAGCCATCATGTATTCCTAAGAACCAAATTCAAACTTATGACAAAAATTAGCAAAATTAACATATTTTAATTTTATAATTAACAAATGTTGTTAATTTATACAAACAATAGATTTTATTTCCTCTCCAATTAAATATATTTGTTATCCTTAATAACATTCAGGTCAAATTAATAACAGTTGAGTCACAAAAAAACCCAACAGAAAGCAACCTTCTGTTATGATTTTTTTTTTTGCACATGTGAATCAAATGTGCTGATCAAGGAGCAACCGGGTTGCACTTTGTTTTAAATACTCATAACACTACAGCGGTGTATAATCACAGCAGTTATAAAAATAGAAAAAGTATACATTAAATGTCTGTGTATTGGATTTAAAACTTTCATCACATGAAAAACTATATTCTGTATATTCTAAATCTATTAGTATGTAGGACCGAAAGATAAAAATATATACACAGAACATATTAGCAGCTCCACAAAATAAAGAAGTCACATAATTCAGTAGAGTGATCATAAACCAGCTGTACTTAAATGCAATGCTATGATACAAACCCTATGATTGGAAAATTGAGGATCAATCCAGTAAGAAATAGGTTACTAAGGACTTTAAGATGACTCTCACTTGAAGAGATATTAACTTTTTAATTTAAATGCTGCAAACTGACAAGAACAAAAGTGAAAGATTTCTAACATTACTGGTGAATTAAAAAAAAAAAAGCATTTTCATGGAGATAGTTCAATTATCTCTTATGAAAAAACAGGAACAGAAACAGAAGCACTGCAAAGTATTGGCAGATAAATGAGTGAGGATAATGCTAAATGTTGAAAAAAACCACAAAAAAAAAATCAAACAATGAAAATCATTTTGCATGGGGGGGCAATTTCAAAATGAGATAGCTCCTGTTATGAAGAGGATAAGGTATGTAAAGTCTCCTTCATTTCTGTTAAATTCTCTTTTAAGGAACGAAATTAATGTATATTTTATATACAGAGGTATTTTTGTGAAAAATGGAAGGCTAAAACCAGTTTACTGAAGTCAGTTTATACAACTAAAGCAGAAAAAAAATAAATGGGGAGACAGGAATTATGTATCAAAACAGACAAACTTGTAAAATAGCAGTAGCAAACATAAGGTGAAATATGTCAGCAGCAGGTTTACGTGTATTCTCTGAATTATGTCACAACCAAAATTACAGAAATAAGGTAACATTTTCAATCTTACATAACATTTTTGAGAAGCTAAAATCTCAGATATATTATACATGTATACAGTAATTTTTTTAGTTCACTTAATTTGCAAATTTTGTATTGGGTCAGACTCTTTATACAACTGTATTTGCATAAACTTCAGTCATAGAGAGTCCTACCAAAGTGAAGCAAAGGAATGATCTATAAATACAGCTTTGCATTACTTAGACTTTCCCAAATCAGGTCTATGAATTGCAGTTACAGAATATATATATATTTGCCTTTCAATATTGGTTTTTACATATGAAAAGTTCACTTCAGGAAAATAATTTTTAAGATGTTAAAATGTATGTAGAGTTTGACAGCAGAAAAATCTAAATACTGCCACATGATTACATCTTGGAATTAACTGCATTTTTTACATTACATTACAAGTATTTAAAGCAATAAAGTAGGGAACGTTTGCATTTACAGTGCTGTGTATTTCACTAATACATGAAAACTTCCTGTCTTTTCATAATATTTGCACGACACAGAGGGCATTCATGAAGTGCTTCAGCACATCCCTTACAGGCAACGAGGTGACCACAGGGAATGAGGACGACCGATATGTCTTTAGCCATACAGATTTTACAAAGTTTTTCTTCCTGCAAGCGTCTTAACTTCTCTTCAGTACTGAGATCTAAGGAAAATAAACACATAAAAAGAAGTCAATACTTAGTACCACTGAATTAATCTTTTTTTTTTCTTTACATATAAGGACAAGGTTTTCTTCGTATGATTTAAAGGTCACACCTTTGAAAGGAAAAAAAAAAATTACAAGAGATGGATACCAAGCTGCAGCATGGAACCCTTTTTTCCTACCCGCCTCTCTCTCCTCATCTCATTACATCTCCCAGGCCAATGCAAGCAGGGAATTCAACTATCTGTATTTGCAATACCTTGAAATATCTATAGAATTTAGGGTATGCATATTTCAATCAGGACCCATTCTTTTCACAGGCAACTTTCCCAAAACTTGTACAGAAGGTGAAAGAAAGGCTCATTGATACCGGTTAAGTAATTTGGATTTTATTTTTCTTTTTTTCTCTACTAAAAGAGTTTCCCCAATGAAAAGAATGAGGATGTGATTTCCTTCCCTGCCCCTGTTTTTAAAATGCCCATACTTCAAAAGCTTAAAAATTTTGTAATACAGAAAGAACCATTTTTGCATGGTACATGAGCTCTTTATCATTCCAGTACGCCTCATTTGAAAATGTAAACTTCAAAAGCTGTCCCCTGGCACTTGGGGAAAGCTCTGCACAGCCAACCACAAAAATAACGTCCATCTTCATTGCAAATTCTTTTTTCCCTCATAACATCCATTAAAAATCTTATTAAAAAGAGTGGGCTGGCAAGATCTCCGCCTGTGAAGCCAATCAGATGGTCTTTTCCCTCTCTGTGAATTCACCCATACGCTTGTCTGTAACTACAAGTCTCCTGAGTTAGAAATCTTAGGTTTGGTCTATTTGCAGAGTGTATCACAATGGCTTTCTGAGCATAACTGGCACGTCCCAGCGTAGCTGGAACACAAATAATTGAAAAGAAACATCATCTAGAAGTACACTTTTTCTTATTGGGCAAGAGGCCCCACATTATAGTTCTTGCTTTTATTTTTAAATGTCCTTATCACAATTTTGGCTTTTTAGTTAGCGTGTAGAACCTTTCCCAGAAGCATGCTTAACTATTATTTCAATATTATACACTTTTGAGGTATTAATACTACTTATGTTATATATGATATTCAGAAATATTGCTAGACTTAAATATTTTAAAACCCTTGTTAGGCTTTTTTTTAATGTCCAAAACTAAATCTCTTGAATTGGAAGTTACAATACTGTAACTTGTATTTTAAGTAAGACTTGGATTAGAGGGTAGAATAAACAGACAACAATAAGATATGTTTCACAGACTAAAGAGCTGATATGAAAATACACACATAGGTTTTGTAATTGAATTAGCTCATCTTGCTCAACTGGGATTTCATTTGGTTCTTCTTCCCTTGTATTTTCTTTCTGAGCACTTAAATCTGCTACCAGATCCTCAACAGGTGTGTTACTTCCTCCAGACATCTGCAATCTCTTTTCCATGGTGTCCCTAATCTCAGACAAACTGAAACCCATGTCTATGGCACTTTGTACCAAAGGATTCTGTAAGAGATCATCTAAAACAAGAAATTAAAAAATAAAACAAAACAACAAACGACAATTTAACAAGGATGAATCTGATTATCGGACAGTATTCACTCTAGTACCTTAAGACACTTTTTCGAATATCTAGCCAAAGGAACTGTATTTCCAATTTGAGAATTTTGCTAGTTGTAAAAAACTGCATTATCAAAACACCCAAAATGGCAGATTTGAGAATTCTTCCATCCTAGCTTTCCCAGTCTCCCTTCATCTATTTATCACACACAAATCCTCCTAGATTTGCTATTCTAATCAACTACTTCAACTTCTTCAATTGTAACTTCAACTTCTTAAAATGTAATTTCCACTCTCATAAACAAGCAGTGTATGAGAGATTTCTCAAATAGCTTCTGTGTAACCATTCTTATTCGCAACAGCTATCATTTCATTCCTTGTGAGGAAGCTACTTGACTGTCTTCCTACTACCCCTTTAACTGCCCTGTCTTTTTAGTGCTTGGTATTTGTGAAAAACATTGCAGGAATGTGTAATACTGGAACACATAACAAGCTATTTAAGTTTTCTCAGCTTCCTAGTCCTTGCCATTTAACAGACCAACTCTTCCTGCCTCATGAAAAGCAACAATGATTGTTTCATTTCAATATTCTTTAACATCCATCCCGCAGCACTCCTAATTCAATACTTGATGCATACTTACTAGCTATAAAAATAAGACTGTATCCTAGACTTACTTCTTTCATGGTTTACAATCTTTACAATATTTATCCAACCATGCTGAGATTTCCCCTACGAGAAATAACATTTATTCTGCAGTTCTTTAGAAGCAATGAAGCAACGAAGAGTATCACCCAACAATGCCTGTCGTACTTTATTGAAAAATGTAATAGGGTTATTTTTAAAATTAACCATTTTCTTTACTATACATGCAAATATGGATATTGCAAAATAGGGAGGGGTTGTTTGGTTTGGCAGTTTTTTTCTGAACAGTTACCTTTAGGAAGTATTGTCCCTTCAGCAGCTTCCGTCTAAAAGTGAAATATAAAAAGACAAAATTACAATTCTGGAGAAGGTAAAAAGAAATCTCTGCAGTTACAAGGCAGAAAATAGCTATTTGATCTCAGTTATTTTATTGACTAAAACTATTAAATTTGCTCTAAACAGCTACAAAGGGATCAGTGTTTTGTTCTGTCTTTCATATTGTTCTAAATTTTCATTTAAACCCATCTTTGCTATAATCACATGTACACAATTCTTACCCTATTCAGGAATTCTAAAATAATATTTATAATAATATTTGTAAGTTTAACAATGCTCTACCAACAAGAAAAGAAAAAGGAACAAGGAAATTATTCATTGTAAACCTTAGGTACCCAGGCTATAAGAAAACAATAGTACTTGTTCAGTGCCAAATATCCAACATATACAAGGTAGCCTACCTGTGATCCATAACCCAACTAAGGAGAACTATGAGATCTATGAACCCTGAATAACCAAACCAAAATATAGTTCCATGTCTTTCATTTTCTGCCAATGAAAGAAGCAGCAGAACTAAATGATATGCAGATAATTAGAAGAGTAACTTCATATGAAAAATATGTTAAGATTGTTTTCTATTTTAACAAAATGATATTTGATTAATAAGCAAGACACTTACTGTTGAATCCCTACATCCATCTCTTAAGTGAACATTATTTATGAATTCTATCCCCTTTTCCTTTCTCACAAATCTGCACCTATAAATGAGAATATTTAGTTATAATAAAACTGCATAAGCAGCAAACAAAAATTGACTACATAACTTTGGAAAGTTTTGCTACATTTCTTACATCATACAGAATGCTTGCTTTTGAAATCTCTAAATGTTTAGTCAACATCAGTAACTTCATTTAAACATTTCTAAAAATATCTTAATCACTTCAGCAGTACTTAACTTTTTCACATTTTTGGTCAACCACAAAGCTAAATAGTTGTTGGCCATGAGAGCTCATACCACAGGTTTATACAAATAAAGACTCCAATGAAAAACAAACATTATGTCAAAATGTTGGTTCTTTTAGTGTTTTGCAATCAAAGAAAAGCAGTCACTGGTCAGACAGGTGCCTTACATGCTTGCTTTCCCTGCTTTCCAACCAGTCCTAGCCACTGGGCAGAGCTCTTCCCTACCAGAAGGTTTAGGGAATGCTGTAACTCCTCGACAACAGTTCTCTAGCTTCAGCAGTTACTTCACCTTCATGGTGTCCTGTTCGTGGCCATAGAGAGCACGCTGTGAGACTGATACACTGCCACTGAAGCTGATGTGCAAACAAAAACCCCATATAGGAGAGTTAATGATCTGAGAGGAAGTAATCAAATCTGACATAACTTAAGCAACTTAAAACCAAACCCAGGTAAGGAGGAGTGAAATGTAGCAAGGCAATGCATCTTAAACCATTCACTGCACCAAGCCAAAGACTTGGAATGGCATCTCTTTCAAGTGGCAGCAACTAATAATTAAAAGCTGCCTGTATCGCTACTGAAAAAAAGGATCAGCTACTGCATAAATACTTCCAACTTCCAGAGAGCCTTTCACCACCGAAGACCCATTTAGCAGCTAACACATAAAAGACAGTGATTTTATCAATGTTATACAAGTAACTAAGTCTTTGTACTTGGACAGCTTTTATCCACCTGTAAGAAACAATGAGTCATACAATATTCCTCCTTTCCTCAAGACAGATTTTTAGACAAAAAAAATTAGCAATCTTTCTAAAAACTACTTCTGGGTCTGGAATCCTCAATCCTTTAAAATTATGCAGAAGTACGTTTTGAATTCAATAGCATTACGGACTTCTTCAGGTTTGTTTGCACCATGACAGAAGTTTTGTCATTTTGTATCCTGACATAAGTTACAAACTTTGGCATGTATGAAGCTATTAAAGTAACACTAGGAATGTAGCACTTGGATAATGAGAGAGAAAAAAATTAGATACGTATTCACAAAGCTTCAGGATTCTGCTAGCTGAGACATCAGTTAAATCCAGACACAGAAATCCTCTCTTCCCTTTAATAATTCCTACAAACAAGCTGATGTACAAACAACACTGACTTAAAGTTATTCAGAAGGTACAATTTCAGAACAACCTTTCAGACAGATCACCTCTAATGAGTTAGTTGTGCCCTCAACCTCTTGAGATTTAATACTCTTTCCCACCCATTTTAGAGAACTCCCTCCTACCTCTCAAAGACGACATTAGGTTAATGTCCTCTTTTGAGGCCTGCAATACAACATTAAAGCATATGCTTGTGATTATACACATAATAGCAGGACTACAGATGGAAAAAAACCCCACAAAAATAAGGACCCCATGCAAAAAATTACTTAAAATCTTTTCTAATATTGAAAAAGAAAAACAAACCCTGGAAGACAACTGATATTCCTTTGGTGCCTACATGACAAAAATGAAGGAGAAGGAAGTGGAGGAGGGCACCTAAAAAATAAATTCCTTTCACTAATCTAAACAATGTTAAACCATAGCCAACCTTTGAAACTTTTATTACTATGCTCTGTCATTAAAAGATAATAAACTGTAAATAAGAATCAGACATCCAACAAGAAACCAGTAAAAAATACTTACCCAGGAAACCATTTGGCATGTTGATCCCATGGGTCTTCATTTTCCTTCCATTCTTGCAATCCTCCACCACAGTGGAAACACACAACACGATCACTATTATCTGAGGAGACACATGACAAGAAAGTTACATACTTCTAGTAGGCATAATAGTAAGTTTTCAACTAAAATGTTACATTATTAAGAAAAAATATTTATTTTATTGATTAGCAATTGTAACTAAAAAGAACTCAATTTTCAAGGAGGACATAACACATATGATTTGAAACAAATGTTTCTAAGAGACTTGAGCTTAAAAAATAAGTCACATGAAATATTCCTGAATTTTATTTTAATGAGTAATAATACAGATAAAAAGTGAAAGCTAAAAATAATCTATTGTCAAATAGCTCAACCCACTGGTAAACAAGCCATAAAGCAGTCTACCACAAAGAACTAAGGATGTTTACATGCCTTTTCAGTCCTCCATTTCACCACTAAGATTCATGGGCTCCATACAGCAGTAGCATAACCGGTTGAGGAGACATTAGGAGAAACTACATTCTCTCTGTCTTAGCACTATGCCTACTTTAATCAAAGACTGCGACAGAAACTACTTAGATACTGTGCTAACTGAAGTGAGAGGAGGTACGGATAGCTATTTCCTACAGAGCTAAATAATTCTCAGGCCATAGGAAACAGAGTATTTACAGAAGTCACTTGAACAGCCATCGGGACTGATAAACTGGTACCTATTTAGTGCAGCTCCACAACACAGATCTCACTTGGCTGTGAGAAGCTGGGTACATCTAGGAATCCAAGATGAAATCAATAAAAACAGTTCTACTGGGTACAAATATTGCCCATATAACACTCATACAAGAATATATCAAAGCCACAAGTAAAACAAGTGGAATCAGATTAAAAAGTTCTTCTGAGAGCTACTAAGAGAGAAACCAATTAAGATGAGAGCAAGAAATTATCCCAGATAATCCCCTTTTCTTTGTGACCTAATAATAGCAACACTTTGCGTTCAGCATCTCTCAGTGAAGAATTTCGAAGAGCTTTAACAGCACTGTGCAATTCAATCTAATTGGGAAACCAGTGCACAAAGACATTGGGAGTCTTATCCAAGTCAAATATTACATGCCTATGAGTAAAAGCTCTTCCACTGGAGTCACTGTCTTCATAAAGCTTTTACGTTAGGTAGTACCAGTATTTGCTAGTTTCGGGTGTCCAAATGATATGGTAACATGTGTTAACTAAATAAAATGGTACACAACCTGGATTGTCTTGTTCACAGGCTTCCGAACGGGCCACAAACCCACTCGTGACACCTAAGCTAGGTATCTGGAGGGCAGCGCTTCATTTTTCAAAACATATTAACTTCAATAATTGTCATTGTGAAAGATGTATTATGAGGGTTTTAGCAGGCAAAGAAAACACACTTTGATGTTTTACTGCTAAATATGAATTTATGACCAAGTTTATACTTTGCCATTAAAAATACTTGATATACTGTATGTAATTTTACACAAGAACTATGAAAAGTAATTTACAGACTTAAGAAATTCTGGCAAAACATTCCATATTAGAATAAAAACAATGCTTATTGTTTCATAACAAGACACTTATATAAAATTTCTTTGTAAAAGATATAAGCCATTTTAAGGTCTGGCTTACCTATGCTATAGAACCCAGCTTCAGCAAGCTGCTCCTTGTCAACAGGATATATCCAAGTTAAAAATGTTTGTAAACGTCTTCCATATTCTGCCATGGATGGATTCCTTGGATGCTGTGCATCGTTCAGACCACTTCTCCCAAGCTCAGAAGGAACAGATTCACTTGGAATATTTCCAACATCCCGGCACAGGACAAAAAAGCATTTGGGAAAATGCCTCTTGTGTTCTGACCAAGCTCTGTCACTGGGTTCCCACTGTTTCAATTTTCCACCACAACAAAAACATGCCACTTGATCACCAACACCTGTATAATAGAATCCAGCATTAGCTAATTCCTTTGGTGTCAACTGGCCATTGAGGGGCCAGTTGTGAAAAGACTTTAATCTTGTCTCTTCGCTGCACATAGCAGGGTTTTTAGGATACAAATTATCTGACATATCCACAACCTGCCTAGTTCTCAAAAGATAATCTGCCTCCAGATCAGATGGGTCATCCAGGGCACATGGGAGGGCTGAATTGCTGGAACCATTTTCAGTTCTATGCTGGTAGTTCTGGGACAGAGGATGTCTGTTATTTTCCAGAAAAGTAGATTCAGTAATAAATTTGCAATCTGGGGAAAGGTTTTTGTGTCTCTCAACTGCAGAATCCCCAAGCGTCCATCCTTCAATAGTTATATGGCAACTGAAGCACTTCACTTTGTCACTTTCTCCAGTATAAATAAAGCCAGCTCGTGCTAGTGCTGATGCTGAAACTGGACAGTCAAGTGGAAATCCAACAAAAGTTCCTAATCGGTAGTGTTCCTGTGCCCATTCCTGGTCGTGGTCAGTGTCTGGAGTGGCACAAGCTTCCGAGTTATCTGGGCCATTACACGTCATCTCTTCGTAAGTAGGGGTCTCCCTTCAGATTTCCTAAACAAAGAATACATGCTTTAATTTCATAGACAGAAGAACAGATTATACCCATATGTGAGTCTGGAAAACGGCTAAATTAAACTAGCTATCCTTTATGTACTGAAATAATGCCTTTTTCTCTTCCCTCCCATCTCACCCTTGCTGCTTCCTCTGCCATGCAGAGGCAAACACCAAAACATTAAAAATAAAATAAAATTTAAAAAGACATAAAGAAAGGCAGGAAGATCATGGAGTCTTATAGGCAAATAAAAATTTACCTGGAAAACACAGGTTTATATATTCAGAGCTTTAAAAGCATGCTCTACTTCTTAACAAGCATTAGAAGAATGAAATCAACAAAATATTTAACAAAAGCTCTGGGCAAAACACTGCCAAAAGGCTTCCGAACCCGAAATACAAAGTTATTGGCTTTAAAATGCTGATCTAAACCAGACCACAATTGCAAGATCTTACAGCCCAGTTCTGAAACACAACTATCTTCATTTTGCCCTGTAGTAAGGCCATGACCACCACACCCATTACAGATGGGCAACAACTGGTAAAACCATCATCAAAAAGAAAAAAAGCCTTTGGACTTGTGTTATATTGTAAAGACATACATCTCAGTTTTCCTTTTAGCCAAATATCCATGAAATGAACTATCAGATGTTTCACTGGGGCATTTTACCAAAATGCTGTGCTCTGCTTCTAAGATCAGTGTTTCAGACTACCCAGCACCAGCCTTCATGTCCTGCACATTGCTTCCACTTTCCCATGCCCTGCCTACACTCTGCCAAAAGTTCCTGTGCCTCTGCCATCACCTCAGCTTTTCCTCCCTTCAGGAATGTCACTCTCCTTACCACCTGTCCCACATTCCTATTCCTGCCTACACTTTTCCAGGGTGGGTACCAACTGCTAGTCCTGCCCCGCACCCTTTTGCGCCAGAAGGCTGCCAAGAGCACCCAGACAAGCCCCTGTTTCACAAGGATGAAAGCAAGCAACTTGGTTCCTGTAGCTCCTGTGCAAGAACCACAAAGTGACACAGTCATTGCCTTCATCCCAAGATGGATGAAGTCAGAGAACAGTAAAAATGTATCTATCATCCTCACAAGCGCAGTGATATTATTGACATAGAAAGTCTTGGGCAAAACACAGGTTACTGCTGATACACATCTCAAACTTCTCCTTTATTAAGTGGTAAATTAAATAATGAGACTGCCCAAATGGAATTCTTAGAACAAAGCAATAATAATTCAGCAATTAGCAAAAATAAATGCATATAAGGAAGAACAGAATATGTATTTATTTGAACAAGTGTCATCACCCATTTTCTACATGGATCCTGAAATGTATCAATTTCCAGTTCTCAAGTTTATAAGGTAGGCCAGACAAAAATTTAACTCCCTCAACATCTGCATTAATATTATATTTTCTGTGAGGTCAATGTAGATGTTACAGGTATAATAATTACTTATATAATACCAGATTTAGCTTCTACAGGAAGGACAAAACCTTTTTTAAAGTTCAGAAGAAGGAGGGAAAAATTAAAATGACTACACATTGCAGGATTGCTGCATCCTTTGCCAAGATGACAAAGATAATTAACCTATAAGCAGGGTGAGAAAACAAGACATTAGAGACCCAGCATGCTTGCTTCATGTAATCATGGACACAAGACTACTTCTAAGCACCCGCTTTAATTCTTTCTCCAAGTCAGTTCGTGACTAATGTAATGACACTAGAAATTATACTGTGGTTTTTAAAAATAGCTTTTCAAAAATAACTTCTGAATAAATTGCATGGACTGACCTACAAAGCTGACCTATATGCTTGTTTTGACTTTGAAGGTCAAAAAAAAAAAATAAAAATCAGTAATAGTAATAAGAATCGTGTAGTAGTATGTGTAGAATCAGTGTAGTAATATGAAAGCTGTCACAATACATTTATTTCTTAATATATATGTATATTACAAACAATCAATTTTTATAACAAAAGTTTGAAAGTTCACATTTATTCCCTTTTAAAATCTTATTTAAAACCCTCTAGGACTGTTTCTGGAAAGATCTCAAGTGAGCTTATGGATCTATCATCATTACTACGACACTGCATTCATAAAATAATTTGTGTTACTCAAATACTGTTAGCTGCATACTAATTTTCTTATCTGCATGCCTAAAAGACTTTCTACAAGAAAGCAAACAAAGCCTTCCACACATCCTTCAGAGACTCCTTTTCAAAATGTCTGTTGAAAAAACAAAACAAATGCATACACTTTCAATGTATGAATAGCAGTATACCTTCATTTCTATTTTACTTACACAGAAATTAGTTCAGAAACAGTGAAAAAACAACTCAACCTACTGAAATTTTTACATTTTTTTAATTGTTTTATATTTACTTTAAAATCAGAATGGAGCTTCTACATCCCCTTTTGATCTGTTGCACACAAAATAACTGCAGCAAATGAGAGATGATCTACTTGGCCATTCTCTGTAATTTGCCCTGTCCTTAGTGAAGTCAGGGCTAAAGACAGACCAAGGTTTAAGCCTAACAGATCTCAAGAATTTACTACAATGATGACTATGATATATGAAGTTAAACCATTAAGAGACAGAATTAATTATGTCCCCACTTCTCACAAACTACCTGCATGCTGTCTTTTAAGCACCACGTAACTGCTCCGTTATCAGAACTCATCCTAAAAAGAAATCTGATACAGCAGTATCCTATGCATAGAGAATTGAACATAGATTAATATATACCAGATGCATATGTATATAAAAAACTTCATTATAACATGAATGCACTGCCTACAGTAAGTAATTATTTTTCATAAGCTAAAGAAGAAATTTTTACCAAAGCAATCTGAACGAATATTGTATCTTAAGTAAGGCCCAGACTCTCCAGTGCCCTCTGCCAGGGATGATCTTCAAATCACACTTAAGCTACATGAGCAAGCCTGGGTCTTACAGTACTTTTCTGGACCCTTTTACTAAAGCTCTCCTCCTACAACATCAGAAAATTTTAAAAAACTCATGACATTTTTTTTAGTAAATAAGCTGTAAGTTCTGAAAAATTTTTATTTAATGCAATTGGTAAACATCTACTATTTAGATAACTTCATTCCAAAGACCCCACTTCTTTTGAAGCAGGCTTCATTTTTAGTGTCTATAAACATACAATATTTAATTGTGCATTTTCTCCTCCCAAAATAACTTCTCACCTTTAAAAATACAGGCTGCAGAACTCAAAATATCATGTAGGTGGTGCATCTCATTTATGACAGACTCTCCTAACTGGAATAACAGCATGAGTTTTAAACTATTACTTAAACCAGTTTGTACTAGTTTTACTCCACTTATTCTTGGTGTTTCCTGGAAAGATGTGTATTTCAATGACACTAAGGAACTGAGAAGGAAACACTGGAGCAAATACACAAAGAGGGAAGGAAGAGGATCAAAGACTAAACTAAAATATTAGAAATAAGGATGAAGATGATATTCAATTAACAGAGATGTTATTTTTCAGTTTTATTGACTACTTTTAATTAACTGTGAACGCTAGGCAAAAATAAACTAACAGAACAACCTGAAATTCAGTATCCCTACCAGTCTCAACTGCAATGGAAATCACAGGATAGTGCCTTTCAGCCTAATATAACAGTGGTATCTGAAGCAGAAAAAAAAATAAATCTCTATGCACTGTACTGGAAGTTCTAACAATTGAGGGAAAATATAATTGGAAATATAAATAATATAAAATAATTGGAAATAAAAATTGGAAATAAGCACTAGGATAAAGCTAGAAAAACCTATACATAATTCATTCATCACTCAGAACATTGAGATTAGCAGCTTTATTCTTTCAAACAGTTTTTTCTACAGTGCTATGAATATTTCAATACTCCTTCTGTTAACACAGTGAATAAAAAAAATAATTATGCCCTCAACATGGTGATAATCAAAGTATCTGCCACATTTGGATTCTCTGGAGGTAAGCAATCTACCTCAGTCCTCACAGTCAAACCAACATGAAAAGCAAATACCAAAAGAGCAGCAAGTACTGACAGAAGGTCCAATCACCACAGATCAATTCTTTAATATGAAGTAACTGTTTCAAATTATATCAACTGCTTTATTTAATCTTCATCTTTTGCAATCCCTTCCAGGTATCTGCTAGCTTTAACAACACGCCATCCACATCAGGAAGCCCTTTCCTTACGACAGCCCCTCTAAACACAGTTGGTTTACGTTTCAGTATAATTTTATCTATAAGAAAAAGACATTAACATATTCATTAAGCATTGAGGCAAACTCTTTGCCTGTGTGAGTACTGCTTTAAATACAACATTAGCACTACTTTAAATGCAACATCAAGTTCAATTATTTCTATTTCAAACAACTGTTAAAAACAACTGTTCAAATTGTAAAATTAAAACTAGCTTAGGAATGGTATTTCTACACAGGTATTTTAACAGTTGCCCTACTCCAACTAACTGGAGTAATGACTTAGGACTATATCCTGCACCATAACAGCACTCAAACATTAACTGCAGAAGAAAAATAACTGAAGGTAAATTTTTGAATCGTTTATGGCTAAGAAACATCAATTGATAAAAAGCAGCCAACTAAGATGTGTACACAGAGTTTACCATACATACCAGCAGCAAACCCGAGTTCAGAGAGTATACTTTATGCATATGGAAGTTAATTAAGCCTTTCTGCATAGATTTCATTAATCAATTAAAAGTAGAAGGTCCAGAAATGTTAAAGTGCATCTTCACTTATAAAGCTCAGGAGAATTTTAAACTATTATTGAAGCATTAAATATCTTCTTATATAT
Source organism: Limosa lapponica baueri (assembly GCA_002844005.1). NCBI lineage: Eukaryota > Metazoa > Chordata > Aves > Charadriiformes > Scolopacidae > Limosa > Limosa lapponica. The sequence goes on from KZ505691.1 coordinate 1,605,010, forward strand.
ACAGCAAGTAAACAAAGCCTATTTTAGCCTGAAAGACTTCCAGAAGCTGAGCCAAGATTAATCCTGCTTTTAAATATCTGAAAGTATTTGTCACAAGACACCTCCCACTTTCAAGCTAAAGTACCGGTGTATAGTCTATTGATTACGTTTCAGAAGAAAAAACAAAGACAAAAATTCAAAGCAAAAATGCTAACTTATTCAAAGTGCAAAATTGTACACTGTAGTTTTGCAAGCCAAACACGTTCAATTTGGGTTTAAAAATATTAAAAGATATGATTTTATGCAGAAATACATCATCATTGCACTACCTAGAGCTGAAACACTTCAAAGGGAAAGTACAGAACCTGCTTTTCTCTTTCAAGTATATTTTATTAGACATGATTATTTCCATCCTTAATCCTAAAACAGATTGGCATTCTAAGGAGTTATTTTTAATTCTTCCACATGACAGGCATGGCAGTAACCTTCAAGTCAGAAACCTTCTTGCACAGCCTCATGTTCCTGACCAAAGGGTACATGAACATGGAGCTTCTACTGCTTGACATGCTCACTATGAGAGCAATGTTACTGTATATTGTTGACTGAATTTTGAAATGTGAGAGTAGTGCACCAAGTAAATATCAAACAGAACATACTGTACCAGCTGACATACAGATTATGCATATGTCACTTCACTGAATTTCACTTTGTGCCTGCTCAGCTGCAATTAGATCAAGGAAGGTGCATGCTGCTAACTGAAAGCGTACTTACAAAGATTAAAACCACAAGAAGCATGGGATTTATTTAAACAGCATTTACAAATTTTAGCACACATATCTAAGTATCAGTAGCCATTTAAAAAAAAATTCTGCTTAAAGATATTTCTTTATTTTTAAAGAGAGTATGTATCTACACAATGCTTTTTGATTCAGTGCCAAAGCTTACATAAATCCTTCAGCTCAGCTTCATCTGTCTGTTTTTCAAACAGGTCCTACTTAGCTTCCCATCAGGATTTATCATCATCGGAAGTCAGTCAGCTGCTCAAGGTTATAGTAGGCTGTTAGATCCTCCTAATTCTTGACTCCAGTCACAAAGACTTTTACACTCTCTCCATCTGAGAAATAAAGAGGCCAATAGAAACATACCATTCTGAGAATGATTTTCCTATTGTATTTTTCTTCATGAAGTCATATGGGTACGGAAGAGAGCAAGAATGGATTCATGGTAGTGCTCTCAATAGGTAAGAGTAGGACAAATTTGCATCTGCCAAAGGCGGAGAAAAAAAATAAAATTGTTTTTGTGAACTTGCAAGATAAATGTCTTCAGAGAAAATTTAGCTGTATTTATGAGAAGGAAAGAGTAAGTACCAGCTGCTATAGAAAAAGCTGGCATGCTGTAGGCTCTTACAGAGCAAAAGTCAAACATAAGACATAATCGATTACAGCCATTAATGAATGTATAAATAAGTGTTATCCAAAATGACCAAGGAAGAGGAAGGACTAAAGGTCTGGAGAAAGCCATTTTAGCTCTACCACACATTGCTAAGTGTTTAGTAGAGAGCAAAGTGTGAAAGAGATGTTGGCATTTTTAATTTGGACACAGGAAAACCTATCTAAAGCAAAGGTTTAGTTCTGACAGCTGCTGCCACTGAAAATAATTGCCTACAGATGACAGACTAAACTTCCAGCGCTTTTCCCTCTAATAGAAAACATCTTGAAGGTTATTTTTAAATACAATTTGAAGCATACTTCCATCCCTGAAAGCCTACCAATACATTTTGGGGGCTATGCAAGCCATATAGTTCCTACCCTCCTAAAAGTAGAAATGACAAGCTACTTCTATCAACTATGAAGTTGATGAGCTAAATAAATTAAAAAAAAAAAAAGTTTAAATCTGCAATTATAAAGTATATCACTATAGAAATGTAGACCCTGAAAGTTGAGTTACTGCTCTTTTGGTTAAAAAAACAAAAAAATATCCACTCAATGGGGGTATATTAAGTAGAATAGGCAGTAGGAAAAAAATCACAGGATCACAGAATATTCATGGTTGGAAGGGACCTTTGAGATCATCAAGTCCAACCACAAGAAAAACAAACAAACAAACAAAAAAAAACCACACACAAACACACACACCCACAGAGAGACAAACCCCAACAATCTCGGGCATTAGAGCATGCCCTGAAGCACCACGTCTACACTTTTCTTAAATACCTCCAGGGATGGTGAGTCCACCACCTCCTTGGGCAGGCTGTTCCAGTGCCTGACCACTCTCTCAGTAAAGTAATTCTTCCTATTATCTAATCTAAACCTCCCCTGCTGCAACTTTAGACCATTTCCTCTGCTCTTGTCATTATTCACTTGAGAGAACAGGCCAAGACCCATCTCTCTATAACCTCCTTTCAGGTAGTTGTAGAGGGCAACGAGGTCCCCCCTCAGCCTCCTCTTCTCCAAACTAAACATACCCAGTTCCCTCAGCCTTTCCTCATATGACTTGCTCTCTAGACCCCTCACCAGCTTAGTGGCATGTGCTCCAGCAGCTCAATGTCCTTCCTGTAGTGAGGGGCCCAGAACTGAACACAGTACTCGAGGTGAGGCCTCACCAGTGCCGAGTACAGAGGGACGATCACTTCCCTACTCCCGCTGGCCACACTATTCCTGATACAGGCCAGGATGCCGTTGGCCTTCTTGGCCACGTGGGCACACTGCTGGCTCACGTTAAGCCAGCTGTCCACCAACACCCCCGGGTCCTTTTCTGCTGGGGAGCTCTCCAGCCACTCTTCCCCAAGCCTGTAGCGTTGCCTGGGGCTGTTGTGACCGAAATGCAGGACCCGGCACTTGGCCTTATTAAACCTCATCCCATTGGCCTTGGCCCATTGATCCAACCTGTCCAGATCCCTCTGTAGAGCCTTCCGACCCTCAAGCAGATCAACACTGCCGCTGCAAAACTTGTAGCATCCTGGGATGCATCTCCTTTCCTGAGTGTCAGCTGTGCTCCAGCTCTTAGTGCTACATGCTTTTACAAATTGTTCAAACTTATAGTTGAGGAAAAAGATGGAAAAAGAGGGCATCTTTCATCAAGGAGACATAATGATAGAAGACTTTAGCTACAGCAACATGATTGATGCTACAGCAAAACTGCTGAATCTTCTGGTTTCCGAAGAAAGAAGTTGTAAACCAGACAAGTAGAAAGAGCCCGTCTCCTCCTGCCTTGCCCACTGGTAAGGATGTTCACTTCACCCAGCTAATACTCCTGACCACGCCAGTGCCACTGAGTGTGTTATTCACATTCATTTAACTGCAGCCTGATGCAGAAGTCTGATACCGGTGATACTTTCTGGTGTCACTAGCATGAATGTTTTGCCATTAAAGAATGAGGTGAATTTGTATATATATTTTTACTGTTATATATATAAACACACAACTCATCATCTTGTAAACTCGGAAATCTCTCTTGAATTATCCTCTATATTTTAGTTTTATGTTTGTCAGGAAATTGGAATGATGTGGAGATTAGTTCTAATTATAGTATCATACCAAAAGTGAAATATGAAAGTTGCACCTGTTGAAAACACTCTGCTTGCCTTTCTATTTAATAAGAAACTCACTGAAATGTAGAAGGGGAAGGACAATGAATTGCAAACTATGTACAGGTTCATTTTGTGTTTTATAAGACAGGAATTACATTGTTCACAGCGGCTGGCTGTGATCCTTCAACAGGATCCTAATAAGCAAGTTTTAAAATAGAACCTGCTCTCTAGTAAAGATGATTTTGGATAGACATCAAGTCCAAAATTAACACAGAAGGCACACAGGTTCTCCTGTAACAATTTTCAGTTATACACATACAGTATTACCACTTCCATTTCTAAAAAAGGAAATGCTCCCAAAATTAGATGTGTAGAATCTCCTCTCATGAGATGAATTTCTGTCCCTTCCTTACCCACTCAAAAGTACAGCACCATATGGGAGGCTAAAAGTCTTACTTATGGTGTCAGCTTGATAACTAATCAAGGATAGAAAAGGCAAGAGCAAATATTCTGTGGCATAGTTAGAACTATTATGAATTATCACCAACTAGTATTCTAGCATTCCAGGTCCTGAAGGACAATCCAATTTAAGTTTTCCAGCATGCCTTCTTCAGTCTTAATATTTCAACCTTCACCTTTTCATGTTCAAAAATCTTGCTATTTCTGGAGCCTGACTTTCAATCAACGTGTTCAGAATATTTTGGATTACAACTCCACAAGACAGACGACATGCTATGAAAAATAAAAAGGAGCAAAAGACTGTATGCTGATAACTCCTGAAAAAAAATGCAGGGTACTTACAATAGTTTTTCCTTCAGAAATTAGGATCCAACCAGATCAAGTTTAGGAATAGATTAATCAAAGCAGATACTGGTTTCACCTCTATTTTCCACCAATCTTTAGAACAAATTCCAATGTTTACATTCCTGTTGGTAGAAAAAACAAAGGTTAAAAAAATTTCCTTTTCACATAACCTTCAGCACAGTTTACAAAGGCACAACTCCAAAACTATGATTAAAAAAATAAATTAATTAAATTCTATCCTTTGTCCAACAAATCCAAATAAAATATATTCTAAAGTTGAAAGAGTCTGAGATTGGGGAAAGTCTTAAATTCAGACATTTTACTGAAACTAGAAAGGGACATAACATTGGTGAGACTCCTGAAGATCCAAAGAGGGCAAAACAAAGTCCTGGAATTAAAAACTAGAGGGCAGCAAAAAGGAGAAAGACTGTAACAGTAGATGGAATAAGATCCAATGATCCAGCCTTCTCTCTCCTAGGAAATTCTGCATCTGATTATAAATTGGATTTTCTGAAACTCTTCAGCTCCCTGCAGCTGTCTTGCCCACCCTGGCAGGATACCAACAGACTCAGAAGCAATATCAAGGTACACTAAGGCCTGAAATGAAGTCCATCTTTATACTTCAAAAACCAAGATATGAACACACATTTGCTTACTGTTGTGATAACACATGCAAGTCTGATTCCTATCAGTGGGAGTAGTCAAAAAAGCCCCACAACCAATCAACAACCCTCATCAGAGTTCTTTCAACTTTTGCTGCTGGTTACAAAGGGCGAGGTCAGAGGAGTTACAGCACAATCATTAACTCGTTCGTTTGCCCTTCTTGGCCAATGCTGTAGGTGTAGCTTTCTACACAAAGTAGTTGGGTGTACTTTAAAGGGCCTCAAGGAAAATTGCAAAGCAGTCAAGTAGATAGCAAAATGAAGCACTTATGAAAATGAAAAATATCCAAATAAAAGCTTAATCAACAAATCCATCACATGAAAACTTGCTTTCTTAGAATACTTCACTGTTGTCTTCTCTGTTACGTGGTGATTTATTTCATGATAAACAAAGCATAGATTAAGTTAATGTATATCCTATTGCTCTTTGTTAAGGTACTAGATTAAAAAAAAGTATTTGACAAAAACGTAATTTTTTCCCCAAGTTGGTTGCTTTTCCTTCCAAATTAGTCTACTGTAAGATCTCGTAGTTTCTAATTGTTCATTTAAGAAACAAAATCTTCCCACTTAGCTATAAATTGCAATGTAAGATTGTAGCAATGAAGGGATAATGAAAGCAGTTCTGCAAAAATAGTTTCAAGATCAAATTTATACTTTTTTAGCAGATACAAATTAATAAACAATTTAAAGGGACAGAAATTACTAAAGACTAAAAGACTAAAAATAGTTATTACACCCATTTATAGGGCTTCTATCAGGAAGACAGGAGCATCAGAGAGACCCCAGTATATAAACAGAAATACACTAACTGTTAAAGAGATATGTATCAGCATACATACGTAACATTGTGCAAAAGAGAGCTGCTTGAGCTGATTGAATTACAGCTGAAAAAAACATGATCCGAGTAAACTTCCTGCAGAATTCTTAATAACTACTGAATTCTTACCGTAGAAAACCTGAACAAAACTGCCTTTTTATTAAGAAGCAGCAGAAAGGGCATTCTATAAAATGATACGTCTACTAAAAAAAAAAAACAAAACAAAAAAAAAACAAAAAACAAGAGAAAAGAAAGAGTGGGCAAGGGGAGACAAGACAATATTCAAGTATGTCAAAAAGAACCCAAGATGACCACAAAACTGCGCATTAGCATAGCAAATATTTCTTTTACTGCCGTAAAGAGAACACAACCTGAAACGTTCTATTCCAGGAAAGTCTCTTGCGGACCTTCAAGCCGGCAGGGATGGCTGACCCGCCCCGAGGGGCTGCGGCTCCGGGACGGGGCTCCGGCTGACCCGGGGGGCGGGCTCGGCCCGGCCGCACCGGCAGCTCACGGCCGAGGGGGCGCGCCCCGTTCCCATGGCAAC
>KZ505691.1:1611817-1638411 GCA_002844005.1 Limosa lapponica baueri
CGCCTGAGCGCCTCAGCTCCTTCTCCTTCTCCTTCTCCGTCCCCTCAGCGCCTCAGCTCCTTCTCCATCCCTTCAGCGCCTCAGCTCCTTCGCCTTCTCCGTCCCCTCAGCGCCTCAGCTCCCACCCCACCGCGGCACCGCGCCGCCCTTCCCGGGCCGGTGTTGAAGATGCTGATCCTCCCTCAGCATCTTCAACAGCCCCCTTCATCTCACACCGTCTTCTCCAGACGGTTTCTGGTCTGGACCACACTAATCCCCGAGCTCTCCTTGCTCTAACCTGTTGTCCCCACAATTACGGCTTGTTATGACTTAAATCTATTAAACACGGGGCAGTGTGGTGGGGAGGGGAGCTCCCCGGTGGGTCTGCAGCCCGCGGGGCCCTGTGACGTCTCATGGACGCTGTCACCAGCCAACTGACAAGATCGATACTAATAAAGTCACAAGTCCGACCTAAATCAGGTGTGGTTCTTAAGAACCAGCTTGGCTGCAAGACTGCATGACAGTGCAGTTATTTATTCTGAAATTTATAGACTTCTCTTAACTGGCTGCATAAGGGAATTGAGAAATGATCTACCAGACGCTGATCTCCTAAGTCCTCACAGAAGACGTGAGATGCCTACCGGCAGTGCCTCTCAGCACAGCTCCGGCTGTATTGTAATTGTGGCTTAATCTTTGCCCATAAATCATAGGGATATTAAAGCAAAGCACGTAGTGCTACATATTAATAAGTTTGCCAGGGACTGGCCTTTTTTTTCCCTTCCAATTGTGTTCTCACTAGCTATTATAAATTTCATGTGTTTGGACTAGAATTTACCAAATCAGGCAGAAACCTCAGGCCATGTTCTTTGGTAGTTGTAACCAAAAGCACTTAATCATTTTCAAGACTAAGATCATTGTTGTGCAACGCTTAAATATTCCATTAACCATTTTCTCTTTTTTTGAAACTCAGGTGCCCTCATGATTGATCCAAAAAATTTTAATGTATCTGAGATACTTGGCTTTACGTAGGTGACTTGCTTTCTGCTATCCTCAAGAAAAGTCAGCTACTCGGAGAAACATTCTCAAACTTTGTTGGTTTTCCCACTGTGTATATGATCAGTAGCAACTTACTTTTTCCAAATCTTACATCTCTGAAGACTTGTGGCAGATAGTTTGGGACATTTTCAGGAGAAGTAGTCTAATCATACAATGGGCCAGAATGTTTGCAGATTCCAGGGCTCAGACTGAAAGCCCTTTGGGATAAGGATTGTTTCCGACTTTATGCTGTCCAGGAGCTACTAAGACCCCAATTTGATTCAAAGCTTCTAGTTATTATAACTATAGTAGCTTCCATTACTATAAGTAATGATAGAGTAACAAACTCCCTTTGGTCAATTAGAAAAAAATCACAATGAATATTCAGTAGTCAACAACAATACGCAATAACTTAGGATGCAAGTCAAACATAAAAGGCTTGAGTATTGCACGCAATATTTGTGTGAGAATTGATTGCCTAAAATGCCAGGATGATAACTGTACATGTTTTACTATCTGAGAAATAGCTCTATTGCAGTAGTGAAAATCATATCAATCTAAACTCATTTCACATCAGTTCAAAGCAAGATAATTTATTTTATTTAATTATTAAATAATTATTATTTATTTATAATTTATTTATATTATGCCATATCATTGGCATAATATGACACAGTAAGAGGCTTGTACCTTAACACTGCAATGTGAATATGAATATTTAATCTTATAAATCCTTGTCATATCACATCCTTAATACATTCATTAGCAATGATTTTCACAAAGACCATTGCTCTGTTGATGTTTTGATACTTTTCCAAATGAAATGGATTGGTTTTAGAGATCACAAGGTGTTTTTATAGTGATCGCCTTACAGGGTTTGATGTCTAAATCGAAAACTTTGGTAAAACAAACCCAAAAAGCTCTAGTACCAATACCTAGAAGAAGTAGAAGAAAACATAACAGAAAAGAAAAGCATCAGCAATAAGGACAGTAATGCTCAGAAAATGTCTATTTTTTAAGCAAGCTGTTTTTTTGTTTTCTGTTGGGCTTAACCAACTTAAAGTTCAGTTTGAACAGAATTCTGAATCACTCAGTGGAACTGTAAGCCAACGAGTACAGTTGTACTGGAAAGCCCAAACAATGTCTTTGATGACCCAACAGCATTAAAGCTAATCATATTACTTCAAAGTACTTTTGATTGCAGATAGAATTGTACAATCGTGGTATTTGAGCTACAGAGAGCCATTAAACTTTGAAGAAAACTTCAAGCAATATCTTTGTCAAGACAAACTGGATGTAGACAAATGTTCGTATATGCTGCATTCCCTCTTCCATTTGAAATGGGATGAACAAAATTGTTTCTAAAATTTGTTGAGTAGTCTGTATTAAAACAAACAAAAAATTTAGTTTATTGACTTCATGTAGACGTAGCCTCACTGAACCTTCTTGTCGGCTTTATTATGGAAGGACTTCTAGTCACTACTTTATGGACCTTAACTGACCATAGAGCAATGCCATACTTCGAGTATCTTTGTCTTAGTCTTCTATTTTATTCTCAGATAAACTGAAGAAAAAAAAAAAGAACAGAAATTTTACAGAGATGAAAAGAACCTTTGGTGAGATAAAGAAATGCCTCTCTCAATCTGATTTATATGCTTCATTAAATTATAATCAATGAATATGGAAAATCATCTTGCTGTGTAGAAGTGTACATGTGCACGTGCACATTGTGGTTTCTGTAGTGCTGTGTTCCTGCATGATGGACCATATTGTAATTTCTCAGCTCATGTAATTTGTGCTATGAATAAGTAAAGAAACAAGCCCGTTAGCTTGAAAAGTAGATGCTCCTTAGCATACATGGTGATAGTTTACACACTGCAAGTTTACACACTTGGATGGCTAAGGGTGACCAAGGAAAGAGGGAGGACTGGTTCAGCCCGGAGAAGATATGACTTTGTGGGACCTAACAGCAACCTTCCTGTACTTTTAAGGGGGCTACCAAGAAGACAGAGGCAAGCTCTTCACAGTGGTGTGTGATGGAAGGGCGAGGGACAAGGTGCATAAATGGAAACAAGAGGTTTGGAGTGGGTATAAGCAAAAGCTTTTCAACCATGAGAACAGTCAAGCAGTCCCCATCCTTGGAGGGCTTCGTGGCCAGACTGAATAAACCTCCAGGAGACTTGATCTGACCTCATGGCAGGGGTTTGGATTAGATTGCTTCCTGAGATGCTTACCAACTTGAATTACTCTATGAGTCTATGATTAAAAAATATAAAAAATCATCTAAAACTGAAAAATCAGATCATACCAAAAGTATAATCTCTTTGAAACTTCCTGTAGACAGCCATGTTAAAAATTTCGACCAGTTCTAAGCTGTTTGAGTCAGAGAAATATAAACTGGACTGAGCAAACAGTTCTTTGACACAAACTGTTTAGTCAATAATGGGTCATGAGTCACAGAGGTTCATAAGGGAAATTGTGTTTGTTGATATATTCCCTAAGAAATTAATGTAAATTCTTATTTCCTACTAATCTCATTGACTCATTAATGGGTCCATTACTATCAGGTTAATGAACGGAGTGAAAGAAGCTATTCAATCCACAGCTGGAATTTCAGAGGTGCAGCAGAGAAAGAAAATCAAATGCAGAAAAATGACAAAACAGTGCCTTAACTAGGAACATTTTCTCACGAACATGACAATAGAAAATCAAGTAACTGATAAGTAACAGACATCTGAAAGCTGTGTTTTTCCCTTGAATTACATCCAATGTTCTTGCTACCATTGGAAGAAGAGATGCAGTTATTTGATGGAAATAGAAAAGCCTTGCTTTTGTTTGCTGGCCCACAGAAAATCAAATCTGATTCTCCCTCCCAAAAGAGTACGACACCTATTCCCCTTATCCACAGCACTTACTATTACGGCACATTCTTCATTTCCTTTCATTGCAAGCATGTGATAAACATCATTCTCATTATGTTTTAGTGAAGGTAGTGGAAAAGTCCAAAGGGAAGTTAGAGATAATTAGAGGTACCATCATAGTATAAAAATAGGAAAAGTTGAAAAAACATAATGGGCCTTTTTAATTTCAGCAACGAAATCTTAGGCAGGACAGATTTTCCTATAACTCCCAAATCCATTGCTGATCAGACAATGCAATAAAATACCTTCTCATTAAAATTAAAAGCATCAAATAATGGTGGAAGCACTGAACCCGAGAAAATATGCCCTGTGAAAAAGTTAGCATTTAAGCATGTAAATAAACAGTCTTCTTTTGATGTCTGGGTATACGGTTGGCTGAAACTACTTCTAAGTTCACTTGCACGTGGTGTCAAATCAGGGACAAACACAGAGCATTTACTTTCTTTCACAATTCACTGAGCAGGCGAGCAGAGATAAATGCCAGATGAAGATGAAAATGGTAAACATGCAGCTAGTGATTTAGTTTTGCTCTGTTTGAACTGATTAATGAAATAAATAATTATCTAGATCTGGGACTTTGGACTTAGCAAGCATGTGGCATATGGCCACACACATGGTTTTCTATTCATATTCCTTTGTGCTGGAATACTAGTGGTGGCACACAGGTGCTATATATTATAAGTCAGTGATATAATAAGTAGAAAAATGCCAAGTTCAAGGCAACACTTGCCTGTTCCCTGCATGCTTCCCCATGTTATCCTGATGGGACAAAAGAGGCAGAGAGGGGTGAAGAGGGATGCTATGATTAACAAACACGTCCCTTTTATCTGATCACTTTGGTCATTCATTTTTCCCACATCCTGTCAATGATGTCTGAGAATTATTATATGTGGGGGAAACTCAAGATGACCATCTGAATCTTAGCTGGGCAAACTTTTCTGTAGTTCTTAAATGCTTTATATTGCTGCTTAAATGAAGATATAAAAAGATATTCTTCACATGTCAAAGGCAGGTTTGTTTAATCAAGTATATTCTGACTTTGGACTAGCTCAGAATCAAAGTACCAGAAGGAGAAGCAGCAGGAGAAGAGAGAACAATGGACAAAGTGCCACCAGGCTGCTCTCCAGGTTGGGATCAAGAATGAGGAATCAGGACTGAATGTTTCAGAAATAGCTTCTTTGACTCCTAACAGTCTGCAACCCTCAAGTTTAGGTGGGGGTTCAGGTTTTCTCTTACATGATTATCATTAGCCACAGACACACTTTCATTTTAACATACCTGGTATCTGGGGTAAGCAACCCAAATGAGGGTGCGGACCATGTTGATAAGAGTTTGACTTACCAAATTTAGTTTTTACCTTCAAACCTTCATATTCTCTGAAGGCACTAATACCCTTACCTCTCACAATAAAACAGCACAAGGTACCTGTGGTGTTCAAACTGTTTTCCTCACATATGACATGGGGTAAGTGCCTGCAAACTTCAATAACAGCCGCGCTGATCAGCTCTGGCAAGCGGCAGCCACTGCCCACCCACTGATAAGCAGTGACTGTTGTTTGCAAACTTTGGCTCCCTACACTTCCTGCACCACCAGCACCCAGCCAACCCTCCGCAGACACTCCAGTCATCTGGAGCTTCTCTGGACACATCCCAGAGGAGAGGGGCAGGAGCACAAACTGGAAGCACACGCTGCAGAGCTGCTTGGACGCCAGCATGGGCTGCCTGGATCTCTCGCTGCTGAACAGCCGCTGCCGCGGAGCTGCCACACTGGGTCCTTCGTGAGCACGACTGCAGGCTAGCAGCCTGAAGTTAGCAAAGGGATTTTGTCAGCAGAGTGCAGTAAGCCAAACACCATTTTCTGTGGGATGCACATAATTCAAGAGGTGTAATGATAGAGGCCCATCCTGACGAATACCCAGCTGTTAGACAGACAGCTGTTAGAGTGATGAGCTGTGAGTTCAGGAATACCTGGTTTACAAGTTGTATTCTGCCTTTCTGCACTAGTGGACTCAGGTAATGCTGCAAGACTCTAAATTGCATTGCCAGTCATATTGTCACTGCTTACAAAATATACAAAATTCCTAGTTTTTTCCATATTTTCACACTTTACATACAATTACCTTGAGATTCCAATAATTGACCTTGATACGGCACTTGCTAGGAAGGTGTATGGACTGGAAGTCAAAATATTTCTTAATTCATTTATTAGTTTTTCATTGTGCCTTCATTCTTCAGACCAGGCAACCAGGAATTGTCCATACAATGGTTCCAGCACTGCAAAAGCAAAGCCCCTTAGAACAGCTTGTCTCCATCCTTCAGACAAATCCCAGCAGTAACAGACTTGCAGATCTCCAATTCTGCACTAACATTTCGTCATTTGGTGAGTCTGAGATTGAAGAAGCAATTTTCTTTTTTTCCTGTATTTGTAGATTTCTCTGTTGTTCAGTGCCATTGCTGAACCAGGGGGTTTTGGGTGTCTTTTTGTCTTTCCTTGTTCATGCCAATCAAAGAAAACCTCAACCAGAAGACTTCCAGGCCAACAGGGTTTGGAAATGGAACCTAAATTTATGGTTGGCTCTTACCTGTGCTGTAAAGTGGGTAAGAAAGGCAAACAAAAACAGCTCTTACTGAAACGACCCTGCTTTCTGCAAGCTGAAAAGAAGCAAACTTCTCTCAAACACTGTGTTCTTCCACATCCACTGATCATAATTACATCTGGTACATTTTATAGCTCAGGATGATGAAGTGAAACTGAGTTTAGCTATGAAAAAAAAAAAACAAAAGTTGCAAGATCTGTTTGACAATCACTGTCTGAGAATGTTTCTTCTCTCACTTGCCCAGCTGAATAGAAACAGCTGGTACTAGATAAATCTTTAGGATTCTTACTTGCCTAAACAGTGTTTACCAAATGGAAATCATCTGGAAAATGTGGAAGCATGCCTTCTTTGTACGCTTTTTCTTCTGTGTGAGAATTTAGGAAATGTCCCCAGAAAAAGAACAGAAACAATTGCCAAACAGTGATTGATTTAAAAAAAAAATCAGGAATTTAGAGCAATTAATTCTTACATCAACATGATATAAAAGCCAGTCATTCCATTTTATTCCAGTCATTCTTAAATGTCTAGGCAAGAAAAGTAAAGCACTCAGTTGTTTACCGCTCAGAGCACATAACAAAGTTGTGCCTTGTCACATGAATTCATGGAGTGCATTAATACAGAGGAAATGAGCTGTTGGACATTTCATTTCTTCTGGTTTTGTACATTTCTAATTCTCCAAATTGGTGTCTGTATTATTTATTTAGAAAACCAAGAATAAATACATTTTTATAAGATTAAATTAACACTATTTTTTTCTAACTATGTATTTGCCAGAAAATATGCTGCACCCTTATAACCTTTGTATTTGCTGCTAAGCTAAATAACCTCCTACTGCTATCCAGCTGTTACCATAGTGCCCAACACAGGCATTTTCTTTAATGTAGTTGGGACAAAACATCCAGATTGCTTTTTCATTCAGGCAGGAAGCACAGTAGGTGACTCAAGACTGCAGTGTGACATACCGTGCCTTTGCAGTCATTCTCATTTTTCCTTCTTTTCAGATTTTTATTTTATCCCAATATTAAAAAAGGTAAATGTCAACCTCTAGAAATAACAGAAGGAAACCAAAAGCCATTCTAGCTTTTAACAAGGGTCTCTGACTCATTTATGGGAATCTTAGGATGCCCACGAGACTTCTTCTAGCACCCAAAAGCCTCATGAAAAGATGGAAAATAATCTATAAAGGCTATTTTATAGAACTAAAATATACATCTTACTTTTTAACCTAGGAATTCCTCACAATTCACATATCACCAGGTAGTACTAAGAAAGATGTCTACCACATAAGCAAGGATAAGACAAAATTAAATATGATTTTATAGACTAGGAGTGAAGACAACTCTGTCAATGATATATTAATCTGAAGAGGAATTGGTACATACTTATTTTCAAAATATTTGGCTTTGCCTATAATACCTTATTAAAACATATGAATGTCTATGTTTTAGAGGTTATGTATCATGCATCTTTATTAAGTACAGCATATTTTACATAAATCCTACCACAAAATGCTTTCTATAGTGCTATAAAAATATTGTGGAATCAGAGACTCTTCTCAGAGTAGACACAGGTTGCAGCAAGGAAAATTCTGGTTTGACTGAAGGAAAAAACACTTCAGTGCTCAAACACTGGGACACTGAAATCACCTCCTTGAAAGTATTCACAACTGTGAGATAAGGCGCTGAGCAACCTGGCTGAACTTTTTAGGCCCTGCTTCAAGCACGGCTTTGGAGCAAGTGGCCACCAGAAGTCCCTTCCAGCCTAGAAGTATTCTGTGATTCTGTGACTGTAGAAGCCACAAAAAAATGTAAACAGCTGATATAAATATATGTATTTTTATACATAATAGCTAATAGAAAATGTGTAATAGCTAAAATATCTGCAAGAGAATTTCTAAAATATATCTAAAATACATTTTAGCCAATGCTAAATAACTAAATTTAGATCCTTTACAAAGATCTATATCTGGGTTTTTTCCCCTTCATATCTATCTTAAACTGTGTCACTAAAGTTAATGGAAAAGTAGCAAGTAAATTGAGTCTAGAACAAATACATCTCTAAAACTCAAGTATATTTCATCCATAGTTATATTTTTATATATGCTTTTCATTCCTTTTTTGTTATGCTGCAGTTCTAAATATGAAATTGGAATTATATAGTCTTTCATTCCATGATAAATTCTGAGGAAAGACTTCGCTTCATGTGGACTTCTAAGAAAACTCTTTTACTACCTATGCTTATTTAATATTCTTAATTATTTTTATTTAAAACCTGAAAAGAATAATTTGGAACAGAGACTTGCAATGTGTTTAAACTTGTAAATAATTCTGAGCTACAAATCAATATATTTACATATGAAAAAAATGTAATATATTAGGATATGACTTTTCAAACCTTTATATAAGAGGAGACTTTACTCATGTCTAGTCTGTGCAAGTCTCAGCAGGTAAAATTACTCACCAGCATAAATATTCCCAAGAATAGGCTCTAAATGGATTGTAAATAACTTACAAAGTATCTACCACACAAAAGAATTGCAGCATATCAGCACCCACAGCTGATGCATTTAATTTACTGTAAAAGTTGTACTATTCACCACAATTTCACTGTACCATTTAGTTAGTATAAATGAAATGTACAGACAACATAGAAAATGTAGTAATGCTGACCTGGTAAAATCGTTTGACAGTAATTGACTGTACTTTAATCCCAGGCCTAATTATTCAATAATTATTTAAGTATTTAATAAGCTGTTTAATTAATAACCCAACCCCTACAATAACAAAATACTCTTCTACTGAGTCACTGCTGAATGGTAGATCTACAACACTTACAGGTTTTCTAAAATTCCTTTCAGTGACATTCACTTTGTGAAGCTTTAGAAACCATGAAACCACTTAAAACTCTCACCTTTTAAAAGCTGTGTCATACTTTAATGATATTTTAAGTGCGTATATTCTATGATTCAGACATCCAAATATATCTGTAGGCTTGAAGTTGCAGCCAGTGCCTGTGAGAGAAATGTACAGAAACCGGGTAGTTCTGAGAGCCCCACTGAAAGCCATGGAGCCAGGCGTCCGACCTCATTTTGAAAAATCTTATTATGGTCCCAACTGCATCTTAAACACCTTTGAAATTCTGTTTTCGTATCATTAATTCCTGTGGTTGATAACTAAAATGTGAACGTTACAGAATAAGAATACCACTTCTTTATTAGGGCTACACGGCACTCTACTGCTGTCACAGACCCAGACCACAGGCATTTGCTACAAAAATCCACAGACTTTGAAACAGTAAAAATTGGCATTGCACTGTATTGACACAGTATGAAGTCAACATTTAAAAAAAACCATACAGGGTCTTTAAAAAGAAGTCCGTGGCTCTGGCAAAGACAGAAGGAAGACAGTATTTTTAGTGAAACTGCTCTTGACGATGGCTGAGAGATCTAAGCATTTATTTGCAGAAGCAGTCAGTATTTTGCAAGAAGGTGCAACGCTGAACATTTGTCTCTTTTCTACAACTGAGTAACTTATCCACTTGAAAACCAAATTCAATTAAGTAAGCCCATATTTCAGTTTACAATACTTAAAGGTTGTTAGGTTGTTTGACAACAATTGTTAGGTTGTTCCATTAATGAATTACAAAATCCAAGTAAAAGAGAAGTTGGAGTTTAATTTATAGTTATGACTGCCATCATGTTGTTTGCATTAGCATGTGAAGGTACAAGCATCCATGCGTTATAATGAAAAGTTCCTACATTGACCTGAAATGACTTTTCCTACACTTAGACCTCATAAGTAGTGACCTTTATATTGAAGTTATTATCTTCTAGCAAGAAACAGCAAGCAGAAGTACATGCTTCTCATAGATTTGATAGCTATAATTATTAGGCTATGCTCAATTAGATTTTCAAATTGTTTCTGTCACATAAATTTCTACATTGCACGTAATCATTCCCTTTATCTTCAGCCTGTTCCAGTCTGTGCCCAATATACTTCACAAAAGAAGTGTTTTAGTTTCCTTTAATAAACTTGGGATCTATCCTTTTGGGCCTGCTATGACTTGATGGCTTTGTTCTTCTGTATTTCTTCACAAGTGCCTTTTCATCCTCATCATGAAGGCAAAATTTCATATGCTCACATTCAGACCTTGCATAGCTCTGTGCCTACATAAGTCTTCGTTCCTAATTCCTTTTGCTAGCTTCTTGTTTTCTGTTTATGCATCTCTAAGGCTTATCTTTTAAATACACCTATTGCACTCTCTTGTAATACCTTCTCATGCTATTCCTTAGCCTTGCCATTCTGTGCCTCTTATCATTCACGTCTGTTTTAAATATATTGATTTCACAAAACTTTTAAAAATGACCCATTATAAATATATTAGGCACTTTTAAACTGAGCTTATTTTTTATCACACTGCGTAATATATGCCTGAAATGTAGTTTGTGTCTAATTTAAAATCTAAGTGCTTGAGGCAGAGAATGTGTCTGCTTCTTTATTACTTGTGCTACAGCAGAGCTTAGGGGCTGTAACGGGTCCCTTTGGAGTAGGTGGTGCACATACACATCAAGAACAACAGCATTCTCTGTAGTATACAGCTTGCACAAGGACTGGCTGTGAATAGTAATTAAAACAACACTATTTTCTCACTCACTCAGCAGTTACATGGATCTGCTGAGATTCTACAGACTTTCTGATCAGGGCTGTTTTCAAAGCAGAATAACAGTTTTACACAAAGTGCTTGCAAGCTGGATGCTTCTGTCAAACGTGGGGCATACAGCGTGCGGCAGAGAAACCACAGCAGCGCTAGCACTGAAACAAGCACAAGCGCACTTAGGCCTCATCTTTTTCTTTTTTTTTAATTTCAAATTCTTGATTTTCTTCAGTTCCATCATATTTGTTAAATGATTTACACTTCAATAAAGGAGGAAGCATGTACAAGACTGAGAAGGCAAACGAAATAATGACTTCTTGACAGGCAAGAGGAATTTCTGGAAAGACTGAAAACGTGCTGCCTGACCAAATGAAGTATTTCTTAACTCATATATCCTGATTAGCAACTGAAGGAAATTAAGAAGAGCTTGGAGAGACTTAGGGAGATGAGTAACACGTAATAAGATGGACATGTGTGTTAGGGATGACAATCAGAAGACATCCTTATAGTTGTTCGTCGTAAGTGTTTATATGTGTAATCAAGAGGATGTACCATCTGCAAAAAGATCAACTTTCAAACATAGCACAATGTATCACTGATGCCCTGAATTTCTACTGGAGGCTGTAATAGAATAAATAAAGTGATATAATCAATTAAAGAAATGTGCACTTACAGGTTTAGGGTTCAATACTGTATCTTATTTCATAAAAAATTACCTCACAGAGGTAATCACACAGATGTTACATTACAGAGATGTTACATTAGTGACCGTGTTAAAAATGTCCAAGAAAGGTTAACATGTAATTACAGTTTAGATTTTTCATTATAATTTTTACCTAAACCCTTTTTTTTACAACTTTTAATAAGAGAATTTACCAAATTTACTAAATGTACTAACCTAATGAATTTAATAAATAACATAATTTATTAAAATAATACTAACTTGTCAGAGGATAATGAAAAATGTTTTAATTTTCAAAATATTACCTAAATTGCAATTGAAAAACTAATTGATAACTTATTGGTAAAAATACTGTGATAAAAGGTGAAGAAAATCTGCTTTTTATTTTGAAAGCTAAAAACTCTCCATCTTGCAACATGGCTTACAAGGGATGCTGAGGCAGTTTGTCATCATGGACAGGAGTATCTGGAGTTTGAACTACTAAGGTTGTATTTTTCGCACTTCCAGATATTTAGAACAACTGAACACATGTGTGTGTGCACCCCAGCCACACACTGTTTTGCTTAATGCTTTCCAAATAGGCAGAACTTGAGTAATGAATAAAATACCCTGAAGGACTACTTGAGGGCCACATGAGCTTCAGGTGGACGCCGTTCTGAAAATCATACCATCTCATTTATTTCTCTTGAAAAGGCCTTTCTTTAAATTCTGGTGCATTAGAGGAAGAAGTTGCTTCCATAGGAAGGCAACATCCAAGAAGTTTATGTCTCTTCAGCTTTGCTTCATTAGCGGGGCGGTGGCTCGATGGAGGAGAGGCGCCTGCCGTCCCCTCGCCTCCCTGCCAGCCCCCCACCCTCGCATGGGGTCTCCATGGCCGGGGCACTCCCCGCAGCTGGCAGTTCTGATGGGGTTTTGGGGAACGGCCATGCAAAGCGCCTGTATGAGCCGATGCAGGCAGAACACAGGAACGACCACAAAACCACGGATTAAGGGCAAAGAACAAATTTAATCTCAATACCTCATGGATCAGGGAACCTCTGAAGCAGCACCTGGGCAGAGGCAGGCAAGCAGGGGATGCAGGCACCGCGGAGCGAGAGAGGGGCCTTGTTAGCAAGAGAGTCCTTGTTAGCAAGAGAGTCCTTGTTAGCAAGGGAGTGAGAGAGCTCGAGAGCTCACACTTGCTGTTTGGGCCTGTATTTCAAGGATTTTGGCAGGCACAGTTTTCCGCTGTGCTTTGATCTCTTCAACAGCAGGGCAGGAATCTCAGGCGTGTTCGATAAGGTGCCCGAGTCCATCCTAGGCCTATGTTATCTAAGTGCGGCCGTTCTACTTGTTGAGCACACAAAACTAAGCAACAATTAGTGTGATATGTTTTTTCCAGCACCCCACACGCGAGTCACTTGAGGGTGTTTACAGTCCTCCTCGCCAACCTTCCATTACTTTCCTACAGCACCACAGGGTTTTGGGAGAGCACAGAGCTTTGTTCCCATTATAGAATCTGCTTTTCTTCCCCAAAACTGTTGCTCTTTGCAAATGGCCGTGATGGGATCTGAATTGTGACCTCAAGATTTTGAAAGTGACAGAACAGTTTTTAACTGTTCTTAACTGTCAACGTCCTTGTAATGGATGAAATAGGATTGATGAAGGCTGCTTTGTGTCACATACGCACTAAACACATCTAACGCACCCACGCTACCCCCGTGAGCTGCCTGAACCGTGTTTCTGCATTTGTGAAACTCCTTGCCTGCAGTACTTTCACAAATTCGGTGTAGTGAGCTGCATGACAAGATCACACCCGGCTCTACGCTCAGTCTCCCATTATAAATTACGAGCAGGCTCCCCTACCCCACGGGAGCTTTAATCCCCGGGCTGTGCTGACATCACCCCCCGCTCCCCGGGTGGCCCCAGCAGACCACAGGCCTCCCCCGGCAGCCGGCCCCGGAAGTGGCGAGGGCCGGGCCCAGCGGGAGGGCGGGGCTACAGCGAGGTCGAGCGCTACCGCGCAGGCGCGATGCATCGGCGCGCGCCGTCTCCCAGGGTACGGCGCGTCCGCGTCCCGTCGTGCCTCGCGGGCTGCTGCGTCCCCTCTGACCCGGGGCCGTTGCTCCACCATCCGGGCTCTCGGCGCCACACGGGGAAGATGGCGGCGCTGCTCCCTGCCGAGTGGATAAAGAACTGGGAGAAAGGGGGCAAGAACGAGTTGTGAGTGCGGGGACTTGGCGCGGGGAGGCGATGGGGTGCCGTAGGCCGTCGGCCTGCGGGAGGGAGGGGGGAGCCTCGGCCTCAACGGTCGAGGGAGGCTGGCGGGGGGGGGGCGGCGAAGAGGTGGGAGCGGGCGGGGAGGACGTCGCTCGGGGCTGCGTCCTTGCTGCTGGGGCTTAGGGACGAAGCCCTGGTCGGGCTAAGGGCCCAGGCCGCCTTCCTATCCGGCTCGGCCTCCTTTGTGGGTTGCTAACGACCTCCACCGAAACTCGGCCCCGGTAGCTGGGCCTAGCTCTCTTGGCGCCCGTTGCCCGTTTCCCGAGCGCCCCCTTCCTGCCTTAGGGTCAGGTTTATCGGGTGTTGGGCTCCTCTTTAGTTAGCCCCCCGGGGTAATATGGAGCTCGAAGCCTTCTTGCTGTGTTGACCTTTCTGGCAGAGGCCTCAGCATCCGTTCCTACCTTTCTACCTATTCCGAGGTGAGTAGCGCTGTATTCCTTGATTCAGGCAAGGTAGGATCAGCTAGTCATTGCTTTTCATCCTATAAGGTATACTGAGGGGGTCTGGTTGCAACTTTCCAAATCAGTCCAGGTGCCCTGGGAGCTTTCCCTTTCAGGGCCTTCTGTGTATCTGTTTTAAGCAATCTTAACTTGGCAGGTTCACAGACTGTGCTGCCTGCAGCGTTTCAGGAGTACAGGGGTTTATTCATCAGTTTGTCCATTTCATGTTACTATGTCAGCTTGGAGAAGGGTGTCCTGTGTACTAACTGTGTTTTTAAATGCCCTTATTTGAATTCTTCCATGCACTTCTGTTTTTTGTTGTAACTAAAAAAACCCCTGCAATTTCAAGTACGGGTGTCTGGGGGATGACTTTGAGAAATGCTTCTTGATATTCACTCTTCTTGTTATTGTCTTTTGTTCATCTGTTTCAAAACGTTGTGCAGCTATGGTAATGATCTTCCCTGTGCACGAAGAAAAAGGTAGTGGGGTAGAGAATAGATGGTACAGAGGCTCCTTGCACAAAACGCCATTCTCCCCAGACCTTCCTTTTTGTAGTGAAGTGGCCCCCCCTTTATAGTCATGTCATTTTTGGTTTTGGATTGTGGTAGAACCATTACCACATTAGCATGTAAGTTTAACATGTTTTGATGTGAATGATACAAGGCCAATAAAAATCTCTTCTGTACCTGTGTTTCCAACAATAATAAGTGTTTGGGAGCCTCCAGACATTGCTGAGGTTTGCATTGCTTTATTAATCTTCTGGTTAAGATTTTTATGGAAATAGATGAATTTGCATCCAGCATAGCAGTATTTTTGCAGTAAACACAGAGACCTTTTTATTGAACTTCAATGTTTAGAAACTTCTATATGCATAAAAAAAGACTAAAATGTATACTGACACATTTCAGAAATGCACAAATTACTATAATAAAACAGATTGCCTTTTTGTACATAACATTATATACATGTAGTTGCACTTGCTAGCTTTTCTGTAATGGTTATTAAGTAATTTTTTGTTTGAAGTATTCACAGATGACTATGGTTTTTGTAATTTACCCTATTATGATCACTGAGATTGTATGGAGTTTGCATGAGGACAGAAATTTCATAATAGATCATGTAATGGCAACTGTATTGTTTGCATTGAATTCTTGGAACTTTTAGCTGTGTACGAAACAAGTTAGCTTAGCTTTTGACCATGATAAAACCTTTTATGTTTCACCCCTCCCCCTAAAACATTATGTCTCAACCATGATGGAAAGAAATTGTAAATCTGCTGTTGGACCAACAAAACAAAATGATAGGCTAAATTCCTGGGTTTGTGGCATTTACACTTCATTTGGAATACTGCTTAAATGCAGTTCTGGGCATGATTTAAACAGTAGGTTGCAAAAGGAGCCATACATTTAAAAAAAAAATGGTTTGGGGTGGTTTTGGTTTTTTTCTTTTTACTCTACGGAGGCCTGGTCTTATAAAGCCCATGCATGAAGTCAGAGAACTTTCACTCTTGTATGGAGCAGTTTGTTTTGTTTTTAAACAGAGTGGTGGGCTTATTCACAGGGAGACAAATACCAACTTTATTGGAAAGTGAGGATTACAGGAAAAATATTTAGCAGAAAGAAAAGATTAGGCCTTATGGAAAATATTTATTTGCTGGAACATAAAATGGCTTACGTGATCTGACTAGATTAGCCCAAGACAGTATTTTGGCAGTTATTGGTTACCCAAGTAAATCCACAACTTTATGTTTTGGGGGAATAAGAAACTGTACTGACAGAAGTAAATGTTTTGGGTTTATTTGGCATTTCAACTTCTACTGTGATTAATAACGGATGCTAAAGATGATCGCTGTATGTTTTCTTATGTAATCTTGGGTGATATGGTGGTGGTCTGCCTGTGCTTGGAAACATACAGGACTTGTAATATTGCTGTAGTGTGTGGGAGATATTGTTATTGGGGTGGGGGGAAGGGGAAAAAATTTAAAAAAGTGTGATTGTTTTATAAATAAAATATAGGGATGTTTTAAAGAAATCCAATAAGGAAATCAGTTTTAAACTAACCTTTTTCTGTGAAAAATAATGAACCTTATTTTTATTAATGTGATTAGTTTGTCGTGATATAACAGTAATATCCAAAAACCAGAAGGTAAGGATTTTGTATGTGTCTTAGAGTGTCATAATGTTAATTAGTAAGGCAGCATCGTAGAGCTTAGGTAGCAGTGACCATTCACTTCCTATAAATTGTTCAGAGACCTTTTTAAAAACAGGACATGCTTTGAATTTAATTAATCCAGCTACTAATGTGCAATAATATGTAATACGAATATGTGGTAGTTTCAGGTATTCTTAGCTGCCAAAACTATAAATTGGTCAGGATGTGGTCATCTCATCTGTCATTTTCTATTTTGTCCAGACCCTTCTCTGTCTAAATACAGTTTATTAAATTATGTATGTTAGTTTTGTTACTGCCAGATATTGTATAGAGATTGAGTTGGAATCTGTGTGTGACTGCTTATTATGCTGATCAGTCTAGACTCCTCATAGGCCTATTTCTATGAACTTATACTGTCCTTTATATAAAACAATACAATTTCACTACAGTGTCTTCTACAATAATGTGCTGGTCTATGACTGTAGTCCATATGGACATTTGTAATATGCATACAGTGGCAAGCACTTAGTATTAGACTGATTTGTTATAGGTTAAACACATCGAGGACCCTCTAGTGGGGAAGTAGAGCTTTAATAATGTACTTAGCTGGCAGTTTATGCAATATGTTAAGCCTCAAGATAAACTGAAGAAGCTTAACATTCTGTGAATGTGAAGTTTTGAGACTCGATCTTTCAGGCGCTCCCAAGGTGTTTGTTACTTTACGTGCAGGAGGAATGTTAGTGTTGAGTTAAAGGGCTGAGGGGAAAACAGAGTTTAGTTGTACTTTTGCCATCCTGACTGCAAAATGCAATTGGCTGTACTTTGTCTCAACTAGAGAACTACCCAGATCAGTTAAGTTATGCATACGCATAAATGTTTGCAGGCACAGGCACTTTGTGATAATTACTGCCTTATACTATGTGTGGGAGTGTAATTGAGAATATAGGACATTGCATGTGAATTGTGAGGCTTAGGTTCAGTTGCTGGCTCTGCCATGCAAACTTGTTTGATAGGTGCTCAATGATCCTTCGGAATTTGTTGTTTAGCAAATCTATCCCATATCAGTCCAAAACAAATTTAATTTTGAAACTTTGGTTTTCAGAAGTGATTCTGTGATACTTTATTTAATTATTTTTACTTTCTACGTTGTCCTATTTCTTAATTGTATTTTACATGTACTACACAGTTTTATCTTTGGATGAAGGGATGTAGATTTCAGGAGAGTAGGGAAGTCCTCCATCCTAAGCTTGCAGCAGTGAACTACGAAATTACTGTAATAAAAGTTTCAAATGAACTCTTAACAGACAACAGACAGTTTGGGTCTGTTGAACTGAAAAGTGGACCTGATAAACAATGCCTAGGACAATGGAAACGTAAGTGGGAAAGTGTTTTTGTGGCTTTTTTCTGAATTGATCGATCATACTAATATTGGTGTTTCTTGTGAATGCGCAGGCATTTTGATTTTAACTTACGATGCACTTAGTTGAGAATAGATGAACTAATCAGCTTGTTGATACTGCAAGGGAGGACATCTGCCTTGTCTTCATTCACCAGGGCTCTCTTTACTCTGGTGCTTATTTGAAGTCCTGATAAGTTGCTTCAACATGCAAAGCTGGCAGAAGACTTGGTTTTTGACCAGTTTTCTGCCAGGTTTGTCAGTTTATTTAACTGATATGAGGGCTAGAACTGTGCAGCCAAGAAGGGAAGAAGTGTTGGTGAATGTGTCTGTTTCTGCAGCAACAAGCCATTAAATCAGCTCAGCTGTACTGCCTGACAGCACCTTCGGAAAAGGTCATCCTTCTTTGGAGATGGAGTTGCTGTATGAAAGAGTATAAGCACAATTATTAATTTAGATCCAAAGAATGATACCAGCATCTTCTTTCCTACTGTCAAAACTTACCCGTGTAGATTTTCACAAAAATAAATTTTTACTCTTAATTCAAGGGGTTTTAATTACAAATATAAAGCAAGTTGTTTCACAGACTGATCTTAAATAGGGTTTCTTGTTATATTGATCACAGATTTGTGTCTTAAAGTAAGTTGAAGTTGATAGTACTATTTTTGCATTGCTGAAAAGGGAATTGGAAGAGGTTAAAACTCTTGTTTTGTATTAAGATGTCCTTAAGTAAACTTTTCAGTCCAAGCGGACAGGGTTGTTGCTCGTGTAACCTGGTTGATGATACCACCTTATGATATAGGGGTCAAAGTGAGCATCCCGGCAGATAACTTCTTGGAATCCGATGTTTCACTTTACTGTTATTTGTATATAGAGTTCAGAAAGTAGTGCTTATAGGGTAACTTCCTTATGGAGGAGTAGTAATTAAAATTTAAGAAAATCTGACTTGTATCAAATCAATACACTCTTAGAGGATGGCTGGTAAAAAAAGAATAATCTATTATTTATTTTTAAAAGTGCAC
Organism: Limosa lapponica baueri; assembly: GCA_002844005.1. Taxonomy (NCBI): domain Eukaryota; kingdom Metazoa; phylum Chordata; class Aves; order Charadriiformes; family Scolopacidae; genus Limosa; species Limosa lapponica. The sequence continues at coordinate 1,630,952 of KZ505691.1, forward strand.
TTACCACTCATGAAAAACAAAACAAAAAAATGCCTATTCCCCTGTTTTCCTGTCTGTTCTGGTTATTTCCAAATATATTGTATTCTCTTCAATAGCGTTTAGAACATCTTAGACATACCTTTGCTTTTTGCTGAGCTTGCATGTTTCTGCTGATTACATTATATGTGAAATTGCCCTATTTTCAGCTGTCTTTAAAGGGCAATATTCGCCTTTAAATTCACCTTGTATTTGCTAATTATAATCCTTTGATTGCTGGAACAGCTGTTTAATGGTGCTAGGGAGGTAATAATCCATATAGGATACAAATAGAATGAGTAACGGATTGCTACAGAATCCTTTTTTACTGTTTATTTTTCATGATAAGCCTCTGTAATAATTGTACATACCTGCCTTATTTCAGAACATGCTTGAAAATTGCTCCCACAGGAAATTGTAGTTTTCCCATCTTATGTAGGAATACGATGTAGCTCTGATACCGTTGTCGGTTTCTGCATATGAAAGACTTTTTGATGAATAATATGTGAAATGTGTTTGAAAATTTGCAAGTGTGAAGAAAGTTCCTAAAATATTCATTGGTGTATGTTATAATATAGATAAATCACTACCTTTTTTAAAATACTGTTGCTTTTAAATGTGAAACTGCTTCTGAAGCCTCCAGCTGGGGTGACCATAGTGGTAGAGGAAAGAGAAAATCCTTGTAGCTTGGAGCCATGTCCGTTTCTAAGTGTAGTGGAGAAGCCTGCTTTTTAAGCATTCACTTTATAGCACACAGAACTATTATTTCATGGAACAGTCTTTAAAGTATTTAGTGTAGTTTATACATATGGCTAATTTGGTTGAGGGAGCCTCAGGAGCAACTAAAGACAATGTAACATGACAGGTCTCTGCATCCTATAGTGGAATCTTTTAGTGACTAGAACAGCTAAAATTCTGTGTTGCCATTGAAAAACATAGCATCAGTAAATCATGCACATAGTTCAATATTAAAAAACTTTTTACAAGCCAGAGTTTGAAAACTATCGTAGTCATAGTATTTCGATGAGAAGTGTTTCCTCATTGCTTGCAACAGTAGGTTAATGCTAACACTTCTGTGCTTCCTTTCACATATTGAAATTACTTAGTGTTATCACTTTTCTGTGTGTAAGCATATGTAATGTTATGAAGAATATTTTTTTTTAAGTATATGATATATATATGAGATCTAGTGGGTGTCTTGCGTTTCTTTGCTGTGTAACTTCTGTGAATCAGTGTTTAATATATGAAAATTAAAATGTAGTCAGCCATTTAAAGTGCTCAAATATAAAGTTATTTTAGCCAGATCAACAACAAAAGAAGAGCCCCAAAACATCTATGTCTGCATGCGAATATCTAACTATTTTTGTTTGTTCAATTTTTTTTATATTTCCTTTATTTCAGCGTGCAACTGTGTCGTGTTCTCAGTGAAAACAGAAGCCATGATAATATGGGTTTCAGAGGTAAGTTGTGTTGTGTTTTGGTTGTTTCTAATTCAATTAAAAAAAAGCCTGGAAACATTTGAACATGGTACTTCTGCATGTATTGACTTGGAACGTTCATATATGATGACCATTAATGTGTGCTAAAGGTGAATACTACAAATAATAGGGCAATACAAACATCCACAACTAGGTTTTGTCTTCAGATGTCCAGCTAAGATGTCTTTGACAGTAGTAAGTAGTGGTGGGATAGTCCAGTGTTGCGTCTTGTGCTCTGGAAGATGTATGTTGAGTTTCTCAAATGGAATTCCAACTAGATCTTTTTTCTAAAAGTTAAACATATGAACACTAATGTATGCAAGTGTGGTTGTATACCACAGAAAGTAATTTTTACAACAGTACATGAGTTATAGGCCTTTTTCTCCTTTGTTAGTGAAAAACACTGCTGTCTTTTAAGCTTTAAATTCTCATTTCAAGAAATCTTTGGTGTTCAAAGAAGAGTTATATTTTCATTTGCTTTGCAGAATCTGTTTGAAAAAAAGCTTCTATATTACTAAGACCACAAATGTGCTGTGCTACTTTGTGTTTTGGGTTCTTGCTAAAATAGTCATAATGGGCAATTGTAATAGCAGAAAAGATAAACCAAAATATTTCAATGTAAATGATAAGTAATATTACTAAGTAAGAAGAATTTAGTGTCCAACAAAGCAAAATCACTATTTCCCAAAGTTTTTGAAGAAAGGCCACGAGATGTTCTCTGTTCTAGACAGAGGTTGACAATTTCTATATGCTGTTTTCTTTTTCTTTGTCCTTGCTGTCAGGATATAAAAGATACAGTGGGAATGACTACATAGATACATGTAGTGGCTATATTGGAGGAATTAATAGACAGTATAAATGGTTGAAGTCCTTCTGGTGATGGAAAAAACCCTGAAAATAATCTGGAGTGAGGTACAAAGATGCTGACTGCTAAGAATTTGTTTGAGGCATGTGATGTGGATCACGTTCTGGAAACTGCACTGGCACCTGCATTTCTGCCTTTTAGTTCCAGAAAGACATATATTGAAGTCCAATCTACCACAAACTTATGGAGACAGGTCAGATTTGGTGGCGTACCTGTGTAACAAGTTCTCCACAATGTAGGGAGCCACGTGCAGAGGCATGTCTGAGGCTATGCTTAAGGCTGGCTTAGGTTCATAATAAATCATTAAATTGGGTACTGCACCAAATTGTACTCTTGAATTGGACTTCAAAGTAGTAGGCTTCTGTTTTACATAGAATTGATGTCTAAATCAATCCTGCTATGTTCAGGTCTTTAGAGGTGAAGTTAACTTGTCCATTTAAAAATATATTTAAAAAAATAAATCTGCTTTGAATGCAGCTACAGTGGGCTGCAGTCACCAAGTTATTGAGTACTTGGTTTAAGTCATTAAGATTTGTAACTTGTATACCCCTTGCAAATATTGTTTGTTGAGTAAACCACATGGAACCAAGTGCAAGGTGAAAGCATGGAGTTTTATTTTTCATATAGCAACATTGTGGTGTATTATTAATTCCTTACAAGTTTACCATAGCTATTCTTGCAACTGCCATGCTTAACGTTGCAAGATTTTTCTCAAATGCAGTACCTCTATTCAGTGTTTCAACTTAATATAAGCTTTTGTAAAACATCATTCTTCAGTTACGGGAGACTTTCCTAAAAAAAATAAATAAATCCTTGTTAAGCATTTTTTCTCTAATTAAATTTTATGTTCTCCTTTTTGAAAGCATGTCTGTGATGAGATACAATTAAGAAAACGTACTGGAATGTTTTCTATGTATTATATATGTGTATAATGTGATATCTCTGAAAATCGTAAGTTAAAGATATCTTTGTTAAATCAACTGCCAAGACTCAAGTTATTATATACAGGACTGTAGTTCTTTATCCCGTTTTATTATTACTCCATAAACTCTCTAGGGAAAGTGGATCATCTCTTACTATCTGCTTGTGTGAAGTCTTAGATGCTGCTCAAATTGTAATCTATCAGCAGTAATAAAGTAATCCCCCTCATTGGTAGGAGAAGCATATCCTTTTTACTTATTGGGTGTCTGAGGTCTACAGCATTAGTATAAACATTGCTTTAAAAGTTAGACCAAGGATTACCTAATATGTTCCTTAATCATCTGCTTTTTTTCAACAGATATCCAGCAGGCTTTGTATGAGCTTGCATACCATGTTGTCAGAGGAAACTTAAAGCATGATCAAGCTTCTAATGTTCTCGGTGATGTCATAGTAAGTATATATTTCTAATAATTGAATACTTATTAAGTTTTTAGTTTGTTACAGAAGTCCAAATAAAAATCAAGCAGGATAATATTCAACAGACTACTTTTTCCATGTCTAAAAAGTCATTCTTGTTAAGTCCTTTTTCTTCAGTTGTGTGCACTTGGAATATATGTAGTCTGTTACGGTTTCCTTTTTTCCTCTACTTTTTGTGGTAAGGAATAGGTATATTCATTTTAGCATAAATTGAAATAATTAAGGGCATATGAAGACTGAAGTTTTTAATAAATGCCAAAAATAGATTTCACTTGCTTATGCAGCATGTCTGTAATGCCACCTACTGGTTTTTATAATTTACATCTTTCTTACAGTGTAACTGTGCCTGTCTGCCATTTTACTATTGAGATGTCTAAGTCCCATGACTGCCTTTAAAATAATACATTAGACTTATTTTTTGTTTGAAAAAGCTTTTTCTTAAAATACTTTGAAAAACTAGAAAAGGTAGGAAAAGGAGTGTTTTCCTCTGAACTTCTCAGGTTACCAAATCTTGGTGTTCCTAAAAGAAAAAAATAAATTAAAAAATCCTCTGAAATTATTTCTTATTCTTTCTAAGTTCTTAGACTGCTGTTTTGACATGCATAGAACATTAAATGCATTTTGCAGTCTATTCTAGGATAAGCTTTTTAGGTTTTTAGACTTCTGCATTGGGTTAGAGAGAAGTCACGTCTGACTTTCTGTTCGGGTAGCATGTGATAATGTTTGATCCTTAGTTACTGTAGGAAACTGTAATTTGTTTAGTGCCTGAGAAAGTATAGTCTACTGTACAGGCTGGTACTGCTCTTCAGACAGGGAGCTCATTGTTCTAGAGAAATGGAGGTAGTAACCAGAGGGTTTTGTCCCTGACCACGAGATACTCTTTTAAATTACATTAACGTTATTTTAATTATTTCATTACATAACAAGAATTAGTACAGCATTTATGTTAGTTATTAGTCAGTAATGGAGCCTCTTCATTATTAATCAATTATGATATTAATATAATTGGTAATAATAGTCACATTATTAATTAATCTGAACTTACTTTATGATGTAGTGTTGGCTTATATAATGGAGTAAGAATTTCCTAAGTCTACATACTGGTACTTCTGTATTCACTAGGTGTGATCTTTTTTCCTTTTTAGGAATTTCGAGAAGACATGCCTTCCATCCTGGCTGATGTATTCTGCATATTAGGTGAGTTGGGTTAGCTTCCTTTTCAGCATTGTGACAGACTTGGAGAAATCCATGCTTTGTGCATTTGCCTGTTGACTTCAGGAAATTTCATTAAATCTGTAAAGCATGACTTCTCTTTACAAAATACGTGTTGATTTTTCCTCAATGTATCTGTGTTTCAGTTATTAATGTCTTTTCGTGCTGCTTTGTTCTGTTGTAATTTCCAGAAGTTTACCTGTTAAAGGCAGTGGAAATTGATCTGCCAAGAATAGTTACAGGAGCCGGCTTGTAAGAATGTAGGATGTTAGCTAATGGAGTCAGCAATGTAGTGTTGTTATCATTCTTAAAGTATTTTAAATAAAAGGTGACTTACTGGTAGGTAGATCCCCTGTTCCCAGAATGTGTTCTGTAAATATTTTTATCTCTACAGTCAGTGAAATGAAGCTTGTACCAATTGTCCAGAAATCTAAAGACAAATGGCATCATTTGCCAAGTCACTGTCTGCCAACTGAGCAGGCTTTATAGATTTGTACTTTTTATTCTGGTAATAACTTCTGGATTTTTAGGTTGTAATGATGATCCAAAGCTGTTCCTCTCATGTTTTTTTAACATTTTAGTTCTGTATACTTTTTTCCAGATCATAGTTCTATCTGCTCGCAGTTTCTGCCTTGTTCTATGTCTGTTTTTTCAAAAAATTTCAGTGAGTTCTTTTGACAGTCTGCTTATCACAGATCCGGATTTCTTCCATATACTGAAGTAGTAGTAGTAGTGTGGCAGCTTCTGCGTTGTGGCTGCCTGGGCAGAGATGCATCTAATTAAGTTTGCATATGCAGCCTCGTTTCTGTAACATCTAGATGATGAATTCTGACTTTGTTTTATTCAGAAAGTTTCATTCAGTGTACTTGAATCATTTTTTGGTAATAATTAGTTTTTATAATGCAGTATTATACTGATACCCTTTCGTTTTTCAAGCTGGATTAGAAAATTTATATTAGTTGCTTCTTGAACTACTTGAATAACTGAAACTAGTCTATCTGTATCTCTCTGCCTTTTATTTTTTTTTCCTTCTTCTCTTCTTCCCTTCAAGTTAGTATGTCGTCAAATGCCATGCCTCCAGTAGCAATAGAGAAGTAGTATGGCTAAGGAGCTAGGTTTCAAACTCTGGAACAAAGGACATTTGACGATTTCTTGCTCATTTTTAGTGATTCTCCTCTAACCGTTTTCCCCTCTAACCGGTATTTGCTGTTATTGGGATTTTTTTTTTTCCTAATGTCTTCATCTTACAGTTAACATGCTTCAATATATGAGAATTTGATTTATTCACTTAATCCACTCATCCACGTTCCCTGGACTAATGTTTTTGTGGAGATTCTTCTTTGGCTGAGAGGCTTGGCTGCCAGGGTCCAGACTGATCTGGCGAGTCTGTTGCCTCCGCTGCCACCTTCTTACCTCATTGGTTTTCAGTCTGTTTGGGGGCTTCTTTCTTAGACTTCCGTTGTTGATGTTTTCTCTATGGGTCTAGTTTTTCTCTGTGTATGTGTGGGGGTGGTTTTGTGGTTGGGTTTTTTTTGGTAATGTCTGCCTTGCATTCTCTTGTTGAGTTTTCCACTCCTTCTGCAGCTCCTCGCTTCCTTTAATGATGTGCTTTAGACAGGTGTGCTTCCTTGGCCATTGTTTTATGGCCTGTCTTCCTACAGGAGTGAATTTCTGAATTGCATTCAGTAGTTGACAATGCAAAAGAAAAGAGTGGAAACACAGAATCATAGCTAGTAAAAGACTGCAGACCAGGCAGTAAACAGTAGTTACCCTGAAGATGCAGGGAAAGAGGCTAGAACATTACATTAAGACTAGGATCATGCAGTTTGTTTCAGCAATTCGTATTTCTCTTCTTTCATCCTTATTATTGATTCTTAATGCTTGCCATAAACCTTATTGCAACAGAGAGAAGGGCAAGAAAAATTATCATGGCACTTCTCTGGTTTCTGTTTTACTTTCTTATGAGATTTGTGGATGTTTGAGAATTGTCTTCAAAATATTATGTGGACCGCAAAGTGGATGGGTAGGTGAAAAGTGACAAGAAGCTAGCATGTTAAAAACAAGCTACTTTGCATTGTGTTATCATTAGCATTTGTCAGAATAGTTATTAAAAGAAGAAACTTATAAATTCAACAAGTAATGATTTCTTTTTTTTTTCCTTTTTTTCCCCGTGTTCTTTTTTACTAGATATTGAAACAAGTTGTTTAGAAGAAAAAAGTAAGAGGGATCATTTTACCCAACTGGTATTAGCCTGTTTGGTAAGTTGGACATGGAAAGTCTTTTAGTAAAAATATATTCCAAAATCTGGCAAGAAAAGTCAGTGTTCTGAAGCTTGCTTTTATGCTTTCTTTTTATTGAGGAAAAGACTATTGGAATGTCTTAACAAATTTCCTGATAATTTAAAAACGCATTTTCAAAGTGTTATGGTAGACTAATATAGTTGTCCCTTGAATTCTTTAAAGAGCTTTGAGAGAACTTAAATTTTTTTTTTT